>WBMY01016919.1:30998-129864 GCA_013397315.1 Donacobius atricapilla
GATGCATGTGTGAGTTCACTTTGAGACCTCTCCTTGTTTGCTGGGAGCAGAAAGGAGAAGTTGCTCACAAGTGAGGTGATGGCACTGGCATGAGCCATTTATCAGTGTGGTCCCCAATGTTTTGCCCAACACATTACCTGCCAGAGGCATCTTGATGCCCAGTTCTGCAGCAGTTCAAACTTCATCCAGTATCAGAGTATGGCACTCAGTCTTCCTCCTTGGACAGAAAGAAGAAATATGGGCGGCATATGCCCTGCTCTGCATGTACATGGCTGAATTGGATAGTGGTAGGTGGGTATTCTCCTCCCAGAACACTCCTGCATTTCTTTGTTGACAGGAGTGGTTTCCTGCATAGTGCATTGCTCAGGCTCAAAAAAGAATGACTGAAAATTATATTGAGAGTTTGTTACAAATATGATCTATTGCTGTGAGAAGGTTTTGAGCAGGAAATACACAGCAGCTTTGTACTGTCGGCTTGTCCAGGCTAAATAAGTTTTGATCGGAGTTTATTGGAGTAGGTTCTCTTTTGTCTCTCTCTCCCCCTGTCTCTCCCCAAAGACAGTTACTGGTGGATTGGGCTGGTCAGAGAACAGCTGGGAGGTGCTCTAGGTTTAAAAAATTGCTCTTTTTTTTGTCTGAAAAAAAGAGGAAACGTCATGTAGCCTCCAGGAGTTAGGGTGCCCAGCAACCAATAACTCAGTAACAGAAGTATCATAAGGGGAAGGCAGTCTGTGGAAGTCCCTTGTCTGCTTTCCAGGGGTCAGAGAGGGCCCCTGACTGCACCTGTGTGCAGAGCAAGGGCATTTCTCTGCTCCACGCGGGATAAAGCAGAATTTGGACTTTACATCTTGAATCCAAGCAGGGAGAGTCACAGAATTATAGAATGGTTTGGCTTGGAAGGGGACTTTAAAGGGCATGAAATTCGCTGTGGGCAGGGATATCTCCCAGTGTCCCAGGCTGCTCCAAGTCCCAATGTCCAACCTGGCCTTGGACACTTCCAGAGATCCAGGGGCAGCCAGAGCTGCTCTGGGCACCCTGTACCAGGGCCTGCCCACCCTTCCAGGGAAGATTTTTTTTCCTAATATCTAATCTAAACCTACTCTCAATTTGAACCCATTCCCCCTATGTCCTGTAACTCCTGTAAATAGTCTTGCCCTACCCTATCTTTGTGTAAGTTCCCTTCAGGCACTGGAAGGCCACAAATGGGTCTCTGAAGCCTTATCTTCTCTAGGATGGACAATCATAATTCTCTCAGCCTTTCCTCATAAGAAACATGCTTAATCCCTCTGAGGAAGGGAGGATGCCTTGGCATGTCGAAGAGCTGGGCTGCTCTGAAATGCAGCTTTCTTTAAAAAAAAAGAAAAAAAAAAATCCACTTCTGTGGAAAATTTTTATTTTCTACAAAATGGATCTTTTAACAAGAAAAATAAATTACATATTTGTTATTTGGTTATGTGGGTAGATCAGCTGAGAGCAGCAGCAAACCAGAAAAGTGGTACAAGTGAACTGGACTGTGAGAAATCCCCTTTCCCAAACAGAAATAAAATTAATTTTCAATGCTTATTGGCACCACCCAGCTCATTTCATTTTTAGTAGGGGCAGAGATTTTAAACCTGACTAAAAATAAGATTAAGTTACTTTCTTCTTTTTACCCTCTGTTCCAGTCCATTTCCATGAGGTAGTGTTTCTTTGCTTTCTGTACTCAACCATTGTTCATTGCTCTAAATTATAATAACTATCATCTGGACTGTCCTAAAGGTGGTTTGATTTCCATGGTAATTCAATTTGACATTTCAGTAAATTCTTAACCTCCTCTCAGGAGTGTTTAGGCTCAGTGAGAATTTCAGTAAGAGCTGTGAGATGCTCAAGTGAAGTTCAATAATGGAAAGTATAAGATTTATTTTTGGATGGGGGTACCTGAGAAAAGCTGTGGATACCAGTGATGCTAATTATATTGATAAGGAATTGATACTTCTAAAATATTAATAAATATTAATATGTTGGACTACTCATACAGAAAACAGTTTCACTCAGGCCTTTAGGGATGCCTTGCTACACAGCAAAGCTTTAATGAAGTCATTAAGAAAACCATTTACAGCTTTCAAAAGAGTCTGTGGGACCAATCCTGCTGTGAACAGCAACAGAGAGAGTCCAATGTGCAGCTCAGGAGGGCCCCCCCTCATCACATAGACAACCTTGGACTTGCACCATCATCTCAGTGCTTAATGTAGCTGGCCAAGAGTGTCCTGGGAGACAGCAACATAAAGCATCCAACAGATGTAGATAGATGGTTAAAAACACAGTAACTGAAACAGCAAAGTGGATTTCAGGCTTTCAGAGGAGTATTATTAATGCAGTCAATAATTACAACAGTGATGTAAGTTTTTACTTTTACACACATCTATCTATCTATCTATCTATCTATCTATCTATCTATCTATCTATCTATCGTTCCAGGCTAGATTGTCTCAAAATAAGTTAAGAGAATGATGAATGTGGTACTTGATGTTGTGCACAAAATCCTTAGTCATTGCAGACCAAGTAATCAAAATTTACCGGAAAAAGTGGCCCTATTTTCAAAGGGATGTGGTGGGGTTTTGTTGATTTTTGTAGGTTTTTTTGTTGGATTCGGGGGTTTTTTTGTGGGTTTGTTTTTTTGTTTGTTTGTTTGTTTGTGGGGTTTTTGGGGTTTTTTTTTTGTTTTGTTTTGTTTTTTTTTTTTTGTTTGAACTGGCATGTCTGGCTGCAAATCTGGAGAGCTAAGGGAAGGTGAGTAGAAAGAAGAGACAAGTGCTTGCTAATGGCTGCTATTAGGTGGCTCCGAATGAGGTTCTTCTGAGAATCTGTTCCTAACTGTCATGTCCAAGGACTTGGAAGCAAGTTCAGTGTTTCTGGGTGTTTGTGGAAGTGCCTCCTGAGCCAGGGGAGTCAGCTTCATGCAGTGCTGGCCATGGGCATGCTGTGTCTTTGGTGCAGTTTGTTGGCTTTCCTGGCCTGGGACAACCATGGGAGCAGTGGCTCACCTGCACCAAGGGCAGATGTTTAACATCTGCACGAACCCCTGGGGCTGTGCAGCAGGAGGGGAAGGCTTTTGCTTCCCACAGACCACTCAGAGTCAATCTGACTTCCCTCTAACAAGCTGCTTCTTATATTTCAGATATTACTAGGTTCCTGTAAATGTGTTTGCAGTGTGGGAAAACAATCTACTTAAACAAATAGCTAACCATTTGTAACTATATTTCAGTCAATAGCGAAATAGAGAAATAGGACATCTTTTTAATGAAATGATTTTGCTTTGAGTTTTCTGAAGTTCACTATCAGGCAAAGAAAGTATTTGGACTTTTTCCTCTGTATATTGTTTTAAGTACAAAATCCCCCTAAAGCTGTAATCCAGTGTGAAAAATTTTACTAGGTATCAAACAGATCTGGTGGATTTTGGCTGTGACAAAGAGGAAATGCTAAACAAAGTGGTTACTGTATATTCTGTTGCCGTAGAGACTGAAACATCTGTATCCGTGCAGGCAAGTGATGCAGACACGGTAAGATTTGACTCCTTACATTCCTGTGTTCATCTGGCTGTCAATGGAAATGTTTTATGGTGCAAATATTCTGGGCTTCTTTAGCATTGTATTTATCTGGTTGCGTGGCATGTCTTGGACTATGAGGGCTTTTTAATTAAAGTCTAACTCTGAAGTCAGGACTCTCCCTATGAAAAGATGCTTTTACATAAATAATTTTTCAAGATGAACTTGGAAGGACTTGAAATGATTGTTGTACTGGTGATAATAGTTGGATTTGTGAAGGCACTTGAGCATATGGGTCTCCTAGAAGACAACTTTGAAGGTAGGATATTAAGAAATAGAAAATATTTTATTCTGAAACCCAGTTGCTGCAGAGGCTTTTACTTTAATCTGTATGTGCATGTGCAGCATTTGAGTATCTGGGGAGCTGAAAGGTAGCTGAAATAACATCATAGGCTTTTTTTAGGCAAATTAAATATATTTAAATGTCTGTATAGTATTGTAGCTCTCATTGCAACTCTGAAAATAAATGTGACATAATCTTAAACCGTTCTTTGTTTATGTTTGAGATTGTTTCAAGAACTTCAATACAGATTTGTGTGCTTTAGTAAGGTGCAGCTCACATCCCAAAGCTGTGAATGAAAGCTTTACATTTTATTAAGTTTATCATTATATCATCTCATTTTGTTCTAATTTCTAGAAGTGTCATGGCTTATTTTTAGCTATTAGCTATTATTACAGAAAATCCAAAAACCTTACTGAACTTATTTGGGTGACTGTTTCTGTCATAATCAATTTAGCCTTCTTTCAGAATACTTATCTTTAACAAATCCGCTTGATCTTGCTCTCTATTCTCCTGTACGTTTTAGGAAAACATTGCTGATTGAAACGTAAATATGCTTTGTAGAATATAGTTTAAAGGAACTGACTGCTAAACATACCTTAATTCTTGTTACCTCTGTTTTTATAAACAATGTAATTCATGAAGAAACATGCAAATGTTAAATGTAAGTAGAAGGGATGAATTTTAGACAGTGAACTCTATAAATCAAAACATGCCTGTGCAGTCTCATTGTTTAATAGCGAGACTAGATTTACAGTGTGTCTGAATATTCCTGATTATTGAACAGCTACTTGTTTGAGAAACTTGAGAGTAATTTTTCATGGTAAGCAAGAAAAACACAGTTGTTGAAATAACCTTCAGCTACCACAGATAGAGAAAAAATTATTCCTTTCTGCTTCAGAGCTCATGACAGCCTGGAAGAGGTGAGCTTTCTGGCCTCATAGTAATTACCTGACAACACTTAGTACAAGGTTTGAAGAATCTTGAAGCTTAGTAGCAAGTACTGTAAATGGAGGGAAGAAGTTATAAAATTTTTGGTTCATTGATTGTGCACTTCATTTTAGTTCTCATGCATGCATTTGCTTTTCCTACTTCCTACTGCTGTAAGCATTTTTCCTAACTTTTATGTTTGCATGAATTAAGAGGTACCTGGTGATGACTGATAAAAAGCACTTTGAAGGTGGGGCAGTAATGCAGATTGCATAGCAAGTGCTTTACCTACCAGCTCTGACTGTGTCAGGGCTATTGATATGATCAAATTGTGCAAGTAAGACAGAGTGACAATAGAAAAATCCATTTATTCTGGCTTTTGTGAGTCTTCAGATGCCTGTGTGCTCCTGTCACAGAGAGGTGTTAGATGGTACCTGATGTACAGGTAATTTCCTGTCTTCAGCTCTAGCAAAGTCCGTTAGAAATTGTTCCATCTGGGCACCTGGATTTTTGGAATCCTTTTATTGTCTGCCTTGACAATATTGAATGCATCTAAGGGCAGATTATATTTAACAACTTGGTTAAAAAAGAATAGAGCACTGAAGAAGAAATCTTCATGGAAGAGGGCAGTTCATGGGTTTGTGTAGCTGCTCCTTCCCAGTGCCCAGTCTCCAGTGTACCTGTGAGCTGTACTCATATCATGAGGGGGAAGTGGCACATTGCAGACTCCTAAGGAGAGGGAAAGTTTGGGAATATTTGAATGATTCAGAGCAAATCATCATAATGTCCTGTTGTATTTCTGATTAAAGTTACACTAAAATACTGTGAATTATGCTGAAAAAAGGGACGAGGTTAACTTCACATTAATATGTTAGAACTTCAGGTGAAGCTGTAATTCAGACTCTGTAGTTTGAATCTGTATACAATTATGGCTTCATTGCAGTTGCTTCTGCCCTGTCCACCCTTTTAAAGAATATACAGCACATGTTCACATACTTTGTGAAGCTCTGGTTCTTGTGAGATTTGCTGCTTGCTTTGCTGTAATGGTGAGATGAATGAGGTTGTCTTGCAATAATTTCCAGTAGAGACTATTGACTGTTTGTTACAATAGGTTAGTTCTTAATGCTCACATGTTGCTTGCTATACAAAGAAATTATACTTAATATTCTAGTGAGAAACAAGTTGAGCTACTTTTAACTTCCATTATTTTTAACAGTACTGCTTAATGCTATAGAATTTACAGAGCATGATGCTCCATTGGAATCTACACTGTCAGTACAGTGTAAATTCCACAAGTGTGTGTTATCCTAAGAAGAAACAAATTTCTGTTGCCAGACTTCATTGAGCAAAGAGAAAACAGTTATTGAGTTAAACATGGAGCTGTAGAAAGGTGTGTGCTGAACCTCAAACACAGAATATGGACCAATAGCTGAAACAGCTGGACCTTGCCTTGGGCCCACATAACTCCTGGCTGTGCTTTCAGTTTCCCCAGACTGTTGTGGACTTCATTTATACTGAACAGCTTACAAAAGTACACTGCTAACAAACTGTGTGTTGAAACCATTGTAATTATCATTCAAACTCATCAGTAATTTCTACAGAGACTTTCAAAGTGACTTACAAATATAGAGTATAAAATCTATAGATTTTTAAGTGGAGGAAGAGGACTCAAATTACCATGGACAGAAACAGGCAAAACTTCTTGAAATTCTGCACCCTTCCAACTAGTCATGACCAGCCAGTAATAGGTGTGCTCTCTGGAACATCACAGTCACTAAAAGGAGATGCTGGTGCTGGAGTTAGAGTTCTTGTCTCTTGCTGGCCTCTTGCTCTTACTCTAACATTTGTGGGCACCTGGACAGGTAAGCCAGCTGAGTCTTTGTGCTGCTGGGAAAGGGTCTGTGTCTAAATGTCACATAGGGCACTCAAACTTATAAACTTCTTTGCAAAAAAACATTAGCTCAAAACATCTGTCAGTAACTGAGCAGAGTGGAGGACATCAGAATTTTCCTAACTGTGCTTTTATTTCTATCCAAAACTGGGTTTGAAAAATGTACAAATATTCACAAAAAAACCCAAATACTCCTATGCCATTTCCTATCTTCTCCACTTCTATTAAAATTCAGTTTAACACTAGATGTTCCAAGAGAAAATTGCTGTCTTTCAGCTTCAGCCTGTGGTATACAAGGTGTGGGATAAAGGGAAAGACTGAAATTTCTCACAGAAGAAAAGCAGAATGATGAGACGATTCTCTTGACAACTACAATTCAAATGTTCATATGCACCTCATAGTCTTAGTTTGGTTTGAACACCTGTATATTAATTCCCATATTTTTGAGAGCTACTACCATGTAATCTTAAATTTAACTTTCTGTTCCTCAAATCTCTTATCTCCTTTTCCTTTTCCTCCTTTATTTTCTTGAAGTGCTTACCTTGTTAAGTCTCAGCCCTGGCTCACTTCCCATGCCTTGCTTTGCTATGGCCAGGCTGTTTGGCAGCAGGGGTTGCCTGACAGGGCTCCTCAGCAGGGCCGGTGGCCGAGGCAGTGGTGGCACCAGCAAAGTGTGCTGACTGCTGGTGGCCACTGGGGCACAGCGTGTCAGCATGAGCAGGGCTTCTCAGACTGCAGTGCTACTTCTACACAGCAAAACACAAGAGCACTGATAGAAATATATGGTCACAAAACAGATTGAAATGCCCAAGTTTGTATTTTCTGGTGCCCACACTCGAATTTCTCCCTTTGCTACTCCTCTTTCTGGCCCATTTGTGACTGATTTTTCTTGTTAAAAAAATTGATCATGCCAGTGCCCTGGAATGAGTTAAGAGAGCTGTCCTTGAGTATGAAGGACTGGCTCTGGATAGACTGAACCAAAACAGCAGCTTCCAGACTAACAATGAAGACAACTCTGTATATGCATTTACCTTTATGAGCTGAGAGACAGGTGACAGAGCTGACTGGCTGTCACACGCTTGCTGGCTGAAAGGAAGTCGTTATCAGAACTGTAATATTTTCTCTGTGTTCCCACAGCAGTCACAGAATGACTGTGTGCTGTGTCTCTGCTTACAGGTGTTGGTACTTGATGCATGCTGGCATGTGTGCTCACAACACACCCCACAACATGCCTGCAGGAGAGCCTCCAGCTCATGGTCAGCACCTCTGCTTTGGGCTGTACCAAATTATCACAATTAATCTGGTACTGGGCAGTTTCAGCTGTCGTTGATGACCACATTTTGGGGTTGTCTGCTTCAGTGTGGATTCAGGATGAACAAGTACTCAGCTTCCTGTTTCAGCTTTGGAATTTTTACTTTCTTGGCTTTTTTGAGTGGCTGATGAACTCAATAGAAAGCATTTATACCTACAGATGAGCTCTGGCCTACAAATCATTTCTGTGCACTCATGTGAGCCACTAGGACTGTGCCACTTTTCTGAGCACAGAAATAACCAAAGGACTGGGACCTTTGAACAGAAATAAGCTTGTTTGCTACTGGTCTGGTTTTCTACATTCTAACAGTGACAGGAGTGTGCAAGAGGTTTTCCTCTCACTTCTTCAAGATGGTGCTCAGACAGATGGAATGTCTTTTTCTCTACATACTCAATTTATCCACAAGCAAAATGGAGCTAAAAGTAATGTCTAGATCCATTTTCATCCAAGCTTAACCTTGATCAAAAATACTTGGAATTTTTACCTGGAAAGGTTCTAAATCTGCAGGCTATAAACTGTAAGAATCTGCTAGCAGTGTGTGCTATTACATACTGCTGTGCATATAATAAACTTCTGTCTTTATTCTGCCACTGCTGACAGACTCATCATAGTGATCATCTAATTCACACCTTAGAAGCTGGATGAGAGATCATCACAGGAGACTTGGTGGGTGTAATGCAGAATCAGGATCCTAATTTTTTTTCCACTATCTTACATGTCTCTTAGTTTGTAACATCAGCTGGATATTTTGCATCTCTGCTTATCACCTACGCTTGAAAAATCTTTCCACTGAAAGTATTTGATGCTTTCCAGGTGAATATAGTGCTGCACTTTTCTTGCATTCAGTACACTTCTCAGGCACACACACTTCAGATGTGGAAAGTGACAAAGTAAGATTCTGTCTTAGTGTATAATTCCTAATAAATTTTCAAGATGAAAAGGGCAGGAAAGCAGGTCAGGGCAGAAGAATGTACCTGTTCTTTCAGGTGGGGAGGAGTATGCCCTAATTGCAGAATCACAGAATTGCAGAATGGTTTGAACTGGAAGGGACCTTAAAGATCATCCAGTTCCAAGCCCCCTGCCCATCCACTAGATCAGGTTGCTCAAAGTGGCTTCACAACATTATGAGACTTCTTTTCTCAGACAAGGACTGGTAATGTTTGTGTCCCCAGGGAAATTGTATTAGCACAAACAAGGGTGAGCCCTGGGTGCTGCTGCATTGGTGGACAGAGCTGCTGTTCCTGTGTCAGCCATGGTGTGTGGCCCCTGGCAGGGTGGTACCACCATTCACAAATGGTGTTACTGAAAATTCGTGCTGGGGGAATCAAATGCAAGACATGCTGACCCAATAGGAAAGTCACTCTATTTACAGTTTCATCATCTCAGATATTTTTGAAAGGTTAGGGGAGATTCTGTGACCCCACGATCACCACGCAGTCCACTGTGGTGGACATAACCTCTTTGGGGCACTCTCTGGACTCTACTCTCTAACAAATCCTAAATCCATATTGACAGAATGTCAATTTTATTTTTGTACCTCAAAACCATCTAGCTTTGGGCTTGTTATTTAATCCAAGCTTGTTGTACTGTGAAGTGGAAAAAAACCTTTTGCTTTAATCTGTGGTTTTCCATTAAACACCTGACCTGCTTTTGTCCTAACTGGAATGCTTCTGTGCTTAAAAATGCTTCCTAGTTCAGTTGTCTTGGATTCAAAGGATTTTACCAGCTGTCAAAACTGTCCCTTTTTTTTTGGCTTTTGTCCTGACCTCTGAATTGTTACTATTCTTAAAGAATTTCTTCTATTCTGTCATTTGAAAAATGGTAGAAAAATATAAACTCAATAAACATCCCAACACTGTTGAGATGACCTAATTCTGACATGCTCTGAAAGGTGGGTTTTTTTCCCTAGTTCATTCTTGTGAAAATTCTACTGTACAATATGCATATTTTAGGAGGGGAATAAGAAGAGGTACTTCATAAAAATGTGATGCATCTTAATTTTAATTTATCATATAGTTCAAAGTATTGTGCTTTCTATAGCACATTTTTCAATTCTTTGAGCACACACCAGCTCACATACAGTCACTAATTTGTAATGCTTTGGTTAATATACTCTAAATTGATGTATTTCATTGAAAAAATAGGGAAATAATGTTCTTGTACATCAGTGCTGACATACTGTGTTTCTGTTAGAGGTCAGTGTTATACAACATAGGAGAATCTGAGTTGTCTTATGAGGGTGGAAGCTCGTTGCCTTGTGTGAACCAAAAAGCATAGGATGAAGAGGTAGACCAGAAAAGAACACAGGAGGAGGGCCTCAAAGATCCCACTTCAGTTGGTATCTTTCTGCATCAGGAAAAAGAAGAAAGGGAGCCTCCGGGAGTGGAATACTCTGAATAAAAAACACTTCTATAGCATCTCAACAGGTTAAAGAAAGCCGTGTGCATGGACAGGTCAAGGGTCAGTGGACCAAAGAGAAGGTAGCATCAGAGGGCTCCTTCTGCCTTCCTGTTTTTCTATGGCCAGTCCTCAAGGTTCTCCCTGTGTGGGACCAATGGTCATGCACAAGGCAGGCTGAGGCTTTCCTTTGGCAGAGAGGGATACAATGCAACTCAAGGGTTATCTGGTCTGGGAGAGCATGTGAGCTGCTCTACCAGTCTAATATCACTTGAGAACATACTAGGATGATAAAAGAAAATCATTATACAGTACTGGAATGGAGTAGACCCAAATCTCCCAGTCATGTGAACAATTAGCTGCTTCCTTTAGCACAGCCTAAGATGGTTTTCACCTTTGTAAGTTAAAAAAGCTCCAGTAATTGCTTTCTCTGGGTTTTTGTCCAAAGAATATGAATGTGTCACTTGCTTCCAGTTGACCTAAGTTTGTTTCCTAGCAGGACTATGTGCTAGCTTTTTTCTCTTTGTCAGGAGGAACACTGGCTATTGCTGGCAATCTGCTCACTATCTTCTATCCATCACCTAGAGTCCAACACTTGTGTATTGGTTTGGCATGAATGGTAAAAACCAATTAGTGATCTGCTTTAAAACTGACAGCCAGGTTGGCCAATTGGGTACAAGTGTACACCTCTGGGACACCTGGCTTTAAATACAGGTGAATTTAGGGAGGCCGCCCTCTTTTGCCCTGGGCCTGCCATAAGGTAACACTTCTTGGGCAGCAGCGGAGCCCGGCTTAGGCCCCACTGCCCCCGGGGCCGGGCTGGAGCACCGGGGCTAGGGCTGGCCCTGGCTGGACCTGAGCCAGGCCCCTGAACCTGGCAGATGCCAGCAGAAAAGGGGAGCCATGGCTGCTGACATCCAGCCAATCCTATGGCCAGCCCCACGCTGCCAGCCGGGCCGAGGGAGATGACCCCCCCGGACCCCTGGAAAGCAGCACGGAGCCCAGACTGGGCCAAACCCACCCCATAAGACTGAGGGGTGGAGGGGGGAGAGAAGATCCTGGCTGCCTTTTCTAAGCCTTCCCCACCGGCGTGGATTCAAGGCTTTCACAGATGCTGCCCTTGCAGAGATCATGTGGCTGTCCTCAGGCCAGGCAGGAAATGTTAACTCTTTCCTAACTCAGACTGAGACTTTTTAAAACTATAACCCTTCTCAAATAGAGAGGAAAGGCCAAATTGCGGATGTGCAAAGGGACAATATGAAGATATCAATGTCAGTAAAGGAAGAGTGACTTCTTAAGTGGAAGAGATGACAAGTTGCCTTAATTCTAGGCTGTGTAAATCTCCTTTGATTTACGGTAACAGACTGTAATATTCCTTTAACTCGTGGACTATGAATGGGGAGATTATTTTGTGGATTCAAGCAAAGATGTCTGTGCTTTTACTGTGTGGATATTGAATTAGAAACTGTAATCTAGTGATCCTATGAGATGTTTGAAGCCTTGTCACCAGTGATGAATGAGAAATCCTTTGTTGTGGAGCTGTGCATTTTTAAAAGGTGAAACCACATGTGTAAGTCCATGGCCCATATGTAGTCATGGGAAAGGCTACGTGTTTTGGGAAGCTCACAAATGCAGATTGTCGGGCAGGCTGCTTTTTGTGGGAGTTAGAAGCCACAAACAGACTGTGTATCTTGTGGGGAGTTACCAGAACAAAATCAGGAGGGACTTGTCTGTCTCTCAAAGACTGAATGAAAGACTATTTTATAAGTGGTACTGACCTAGAGTTCTGCTTTTCTGTCTCTTTACATTATTTTGTGGAAAAGTAAACTGTTGGTGGGGGGTGGGGAGTGCTCTTGAAAGGTTTCATATTTTTTGTTCTCCTTTTAGCGTGTGTTAATAAATCTAACTTTAAGTTAAGCCTGTTTTGCCTCTCTTCTAATTCTATTGCCTAGTGGAAAAATATTTAGACCACTACACTAAATTTAACGAACAAAATTTGGTGAATGTGAAACCACTACAACTTGCTTTCCTCAAGTTGTCCATAGTTCATAAAACTTGAGGATCCTGTGTTGAAACTCCCTACAGATCAGAGGGTTTGAAGAACAGTGAGGTTCTTCAAGTTTCTAATGCTTGTCCCTGCAAAGATGTTTGGGAAAAACCTGTGGTCAGTCCTGCTCAGAACAAGCCACCATGAGGCCCTACCATATACATCCTGCCTGGACACACTGAGAATCAGCTGGCTGTGGTGGAGTATTTATGCTCCCTTCCACCTTTTGAAGGTTTCAGCTGCACTCCCTGCAGCTGTTTGCACTTTTGCTTCTTGATTTCAAAAGCAACTTTTTGAGCTCAGCTGCTTGGAACTCCCAGCTGGGCTTTTTAAATATAAAAGGAAAAGGTTGAAAGGAGCAACCATTGATCCTGAGCAGAAAAGACAACTCCTGACACAACATGCCCATATTGTTGAGAAGAAAGAAAACAAATGTGATAAGACTTGTAGGAGAAATTTGAGTAAGACCAGTGCAAACATCAGAGACAATCTAAAAGGTGTGGCCTGATAATGATGTCCTGAAGGCCTTTCTTTTATGTTATGATTACTCCTGGCCTCTCTCCTCTTCTGCCTTCATCCCTGTATATTGATTCTCCCACATCTATTCAGTGGGAAAGGAAACTGGTTCCAAAGTAAAGACCTGAGTAATGAGCTAATAGAGCTGGCAGAAGCACAGAGCCTGCTTTCCTAGCTGTGGGATGACATTCCCCATGCCAGTAGGGACAGTCTTCCACTTGTCCGTAGATATCTAACTGTGCTTGCAAAGGAGATAGTTTGTTTGTATTTTGGTTTTACAGGCAGAAATGATGGGACTAGTCTTCAGATGTCCTACATCTCTCCTCTTAACAGAGTTTTTTTCAGCAGCCCTAGATCATTTTCCTGGGTCCATGTTCCATGGGACATTGGTGCTGACCCTGCAGAAGGTTTTGAAGATCTCTCCTGCACTGTATCTTCAGGTTTCTCATTTTGTTTCAATGAGGAGGCCAGTTCTGTCTATGAATGAGCTTCATTGCAGTATCAGTGAGAAAAGTTTTTCTTCCTTGTCTCTACTTGGATTTGGCCCAGTCATAATAATAAAGTGATAATAATATTATTATAATAATAAGATTGTCGTGCATCTGGCCAAAGAGCAGGTTAACAGGGTCATACTGCATGCCCATACCTGCTGTTGTATGGAAAGAGCTTTTGCTTAATGCAGTGTTCAGGCTATACTAATCTGTACATTAGTTACCCTTGTAAAAGGAATTCCAAACTGCTCAAAAACTGACATTGCAAGCCTCAGAAAACCTGCAGGGTAGGCTACTGTAGGCTTCAGCAAAAACTTTAACAGTCCTTGGCTAAAAGAGCAGCATTTACTGTAGGTCATAGAAGTAAACGCAAATGCAGCAAATCCAATTACTGTGGAATATCAAACATCTGAGTGCAAGATGAAGGAAGTTGTACATGAACGCATGACAAGAAAACTATTGAACATAATAAATTATGCGCCTCTCCCAAAATAGCTGCAGTTTTAAAAAGAATATAGCGCAGCAGTACTCAATCAAGAACAAAAGTACAAGTCTAGTGCACATCAAACTTGGGAAAACTTACTCACAAGGATTACTTTGAAAGTGAGAAAATAGCTTTGAACAGCATGCCGTACCCTTGCACAATTACACATGCATGCAAATTAGAAAGCAACCTCTCAGTAAAAGTGAAGCAATGTGACAGCACTCTCCTCTATAAACCAGGACAAAGGCAGTGGAAATATGAAAGAGAGCTGGGAGTAGTAGCTGAGCGCAGAGCCAGCACCCTGGTCGGTGAATACCAACTGCAAGCCACTGTGCCCTGGCTGCAAGCCTGTTGTGTGCCCACTATTCTTCTGGGGGGCACAGCTGCAGTCAGGCTTTTCTTCTTGGTGCCTGATGACTGTTACGGTGACAGCTGCTGAGGCAGGAAAAGGAAACCTCAGTGGAAGAGAAATGGTAGAGTTAAAAAAAAATCCCTCATAACAGCTGTGAATTATTATTCTCTCTGGGAGTTTCTTTCCAGACCCTGCACCATGTATTGTTTGTTAATAAGATAAACCAGGTTTGATTCAAGCAATGTATTGTAGCAAACGTAATAGTTCTCTTCACTTTGTTTCTTTAGTTATGCAGAGTGGTGAGGTTTTCTTACTCAAGCCAAAGTGTTTAGATTTACCCCTAACTCAGAAGCTTTGCATTTCAGCTGCGTCACGGTTTAACCCCAGCTAGCAGCCAAGCCCATGCAGCCTCTCTCTCGCTCCTCCACCAGGAGAATCAGGGAGAGAATCAGAAGGGTAAGAGCTGGAAAACTTCTGGGTTGAGACAAAGACAGTTTAAAAGGGACAACAGAAGTTGTGCACACAAGCAAAGCAAAACTGTTGCCTCTCTTCTTTGCTGGCCTTAAACATAACCAAGCTTTCCTTACTTCAAAGATAATATAAAGGGTTTTGTATGTTGGTGTTCATCATAAACATCACATGAAATAATGTTAAACTCATGATACAGTGCTGGAAGGAAAATTCAGTTTCAGTTATTCCAAATTAATTCCCAAATTTCCTAATCAATAGTTTTCCACTGTTTTTTTCAAAAGCAAGGTACATTTCAAAACATGCCTTAGCTTACAACCAAAGGAGTTGTGCTTGCAAGGTGCGGGGATATTCATTGGATGGGAATGATTTCCAAGTAATCAGTCTGTGATTCTGTGTGGACAGAATCCCCAAACCTTTAGCTTGAGAAGGGATGTGAGGATTGAGAGCTTTTGAGGTGATGGCATCTGGTTTGTAGGGAAAAGCCTAACACTGACCTATAAACTAAATACACATGAGATTAGGCTGGCAATCCATAGCAAGATACCAGGCTTTCTCTCATTATCAAGTTGTAAATGAAAATGTTTGCTCTTCTAGTAATGTAAACGTACAAAAAAATGTGCCATTCAAGATTTTTGCTTTTGAAAAATAAGGTACAGACAATGTCATTTGGTTATTCTTTATTTTTGAGACAAGTCCAAATTTGGAGAAGTATATACTGCCAGCATAGATCTTTATTTACAGGGACCCACTCAGCTGAAACATATATTCTTCTTTTTTTCCCAGTGAAAGCTTGGCTTTCACCCAGATACATTCGGGTTAAGTGTTCCTAGATAATGGGACTAAAGCATCTCTTGGTGTTAATGACAATTTGCTGCAAGCTCTGGTGCCTGTCATCCCTTCTAATAGTAAGTAAATAACTTATTAGTCAAAGAATTAATTCAAACAAAGAGGTGGTTCTTACAGTAAAATTGATTCTGGCTACTCATCTGGCCAAGATCTGTAGCACATGAAGTATTGTGACAAAAACTGGTCCTAAGTGAGGGAAAAAAAGTCTAAAAACTTGGATTTTAGACTTGATATTTGTTTAGTCATGTAAAATTTGTGTTGCATAAACATAAAAGCTGGGATTATGAAAGCAGACAAGGGAATTAATCCATGTCAGTTCTATGTATTTTAATGAGGTGGTATGTAAACCCTAAGTCATGTTGTCTTGGCAGGGCTCAATATCTGTGTATAGAGTACTCCAAGGATTTTGTAGTGCTTGCTGTAAGCACCATGAATTAATTGGAGGGTTGCTCCTTAGCTGCATTTAATGCAAAACTTGAGCCATTTGGCTGAATTGTTTTCTTTAGGTTTGTATGGTTTGGTTTTCCTTGGTGCTACAGCAGGTACTGTGGAAATTGCAATGCTGCCTGTAAGACCAGCGGGGAATATATCAGTCACACACCTCTGTTATCACTGCCTTTTAGCTGGGGATGGGGAGGCTCATCCTGACATTTGAAAGGGAAATGGCCATGCTCCAGCACCCAGCCTGGGAACTGTACAGCACTGCAACTCCCCTGTTCTGCTTTCCACATCCAGGGAATTGGGTAACAATTTTGTATGTTAACCCAGACCCAGAGACACTCCTTGAAAATTTCAGAAGAAAAACTATCATTTGTAAATTGATGTACTTTTTAGAAGATAGAATTAACTAATAAACCATTTTCTTAAATTACTGTTGCTCACTAGCTAAAGAAACAAGCCATTTCAGGCAACCTGTTGTGACTACTTGTAGCACAGAAAACACACAGATGCCTCCTTTTGGATCCTTTTGGAAGTTTTTTAACAGCCTGATTTGTAAATAAGATTTGTATATTCACACAGTCCTAGTATTTTGGCTGGCAGGAAATGCAGTCATCAAGCTGTGAATAGTTTCCCACACTTTCGTGCTTCATATCCAGGGAAAGAATCACATGTGAGTGACTTCAGGGGAAAGAGCTGCTGAGGCATATAAATACCCCTGTTACAACTCTGCTGCTTGGCAGTGATCCCAGGTCTTGGTGCAGTTCTACTGGGATTGCTTTCTGTAGGAAACAAATCTCAACAGGACATACAGAGTTGTGTGGGTAGTAACAGACCCTCCTGTGTGGAGTGAAGGTTGCACATGAGCAGAGGTATTGTTACTGATAGGAAAGGCTTATAAAGGGAAGGCCTTGTAACATGGCTCCAGCCTGTTACTTACACTAAGTAGATGGGAACTGTGGGAGAGTGACTTAGCTGGAATAGGAGAGATGTGAGCGACATGAGACATGCTGTCTGACTGCCACATGTCCACGTCATGGTGTATGGTGGTTGGTTGACCTGGGCTTGTGCCATAAAATTGTGTAAACCGATAACAGGCTAACTGCTTTAAAGGGAT
Organism: Donacobius atricapilla; assembly: GCA_013397315.1. NCBI lineage: Eukaryota > Metazoa > Chordata > Aves > Passeriformes > Mimidae > Donacobius > Donacobius atricapilla. The sequence continues at coordinate 48,155 of WBMY01016919.1, forward strand.
GTCTTTTTGACAATGAAGAGCTCTCCTCCACACTTGCCTGGGGTCCCTGCGTCGCTCATTATTGCAACAGAGGTATGGTAAATGTGTGTGCTCCCATAATGTCATTAAAAGTACTGATGTGGCTTCCCACCTGATGGCTTTGCAAGCACTGTACAGGACTGTCTGTATCTGAAAGTGTGTGATCCTACACGGCTGGAGAGGTGCTGCTCTTAGTTGGGAGCAGCTTTGCTTAGCTGTGGACTTACTGCTGTAATAATGCATTGATGTGTCATTCATTATCTGCTGTCATAATGGGATGTCTTCACCTCTGCACTGTCTGTATGTATGTTTTCATAAAAATGTGTTTCAGAGATGAATTGTGATCCAGAAGGAAGCATTTTGCTGGGATTTAAAAGTGTGGAATTGGTGTTGGATCTTTTCAGTTAAAATATTTATACAGCAGAATGGTCAAGCTCATTTATAAATTTGACACCTTAAAATAACTAGTTTTAGCCAAAAATAAATTATTGAAGTGACATATACACAGCGCATTTCATTTGAGCTCATTTCAGAAGTCAAGGCAGTAATAGTTGATTCTTGACAGGTGCTGAGGAAACCATGAGCTAAATTTGGGGAGCCAGAGGAAGAAACTCCTAGTCCAAGAGGTTGGAGAACTAGTCTGGTTTGGGGGCAAAATTCCTTCTTTTTGAAGTGAGATTTGAACGTGGGTTCCCCTCTCCCAGGAGAATGTGTCTCATCGCAAGAGGTACTCTGGTCCAGGTCTCTTTCAGCATTGTTGGTTGGGTTCAACATATAATAGAGACAGTTGTAATATTCACAAGGCCAAAGAGCAAAAGATATCTTTTGGCAAGAGGACTCTAAACTTGGGTTTAGAAACCTGAGGCACAGGAAAGCAGTTTAAACTTGAGTTTGTGTGTTCTTGATGAGCAACAAGATTTCTGGTCCCAATTGTTGAAGAGGAACTCCTGGAAAGGCTTCATGGCAGTGAATATCTGTTAGAGGGAAGTGCCCGTGGTACAGGATGGGTCCAGGGCCTTCCCACCACCCTCCTGCTGCCTGCACAAGAGTGCAGATCTTCCAAAGCCTCCAGAAAGGCCTGTGCTTTGGAGAGCCTGACCCATGATCAGGGTGGGACTTCCTTTAAGTACCTGCCCACTAAATTTCAGTAGTACTTAATCTTGCTCCTTGCCATCACTAAACTGATATTCAAAAATGCTTCACATTGGGATTTTGCTACAATTTGAGCTGTTTTACATGACAGCCTGTGATTACAGAACGATAATATTTTGACATAGTGATAAAAGCCAGGAAATTCACCATCAGTGGTGGTGTTTCTCTTGCCTTCACTGCATGACAGTTCTTGTGTAGGCAGTAATTCAGTAGAAATGACAATAGCAGTTAACTTAAAGCCTTCTGCTTTGGTATACATTTAAGCATTCCTTCAAGGGAAAATGTCCCTTAAGAGTAAATATTTGTGTCTGAGTGATATCTGTTATAAAATCACACAGCTTGGAGTATCTGCTGTAAATATCAACATCAATGTAGGTGAGCCTAAGATTTTTAATTTCCCTTGCAGGTTTTGCCAAGAAGTATCCTGAATTTCTTCTCTCTTCCCTAGTTTCATGCTTTCCCTGTTACAATAATTGTTCAGAAAACCAAAGTTTAGATAATGTTCTTTACACAAATACTATCAATTGGTTAAACAGGCCACTTTGTCATTGAGTTTTTCCCCAAAAAAGCCATTGAGTTTTTGTCTATGGTTCATTACTGTTTGCAAGTAGCTAAGTGGGAAAAGAAATGGAAAATGCTGATTTATGTTTCAAGAAGGACAGCTCCCTATTTCTGGTTGCTCCATATTTGTGGTTTAAAACCTGGTTTATTAAGTAATAAATAGAATTTCTCTGTGTCTTTGATCATTGATACAATCACAAGGATACTGAATATTTAAAAGGAGTTTCCAGTTAATCTCTAGCACATGTGCTGTAGCACAAGTCAAAGTATCACCTTAAAAGAACTATGCTCAGTGAATAAATACAAAAGAGGCTCACTCTCCTGTTTGGAGTGAACATACTGCTGGTGAAAGTGGTAGGTTTAACACTGTTTTGGACTAATCAATTGTCAGGACAGACTATGAAATGTCTCCTAAAATAGCTGCTGACTAAATTTAAACAAATTATTTTTAAAAATTATCCATCTTAATAGCTAGACCTGAAAAGGAATAACCTGGTTTTCTGAAGTCCTGGACTTTCCAGAAACTTTATGGATTTTGGTACTTCTTAAAGTCAAGTTATTTCATTAAAACAACTGTGTTTGATCTAGTACATAATTAGGGACAAAAAAGTTCCCTCAAAGCCAACAAACAAAACTGAAAAAAACCAACTCCAACTTTCAACACCAGACAGCACCAACTCCTTTTAGGTTTTTGGTGGCTTCTGAGGATCTGCTTAATGTTAAAACTGCTTATGTAGGCATCGGTTTCCCAGCCTGTCAGCATTTTGTCCCAGTTCATGCACAGCAGGTGAATTTAAAGAGGAAGCTGTGTTTAGGGTAAGGGACAGCAGTTCCTTCGCCATGTAACGTTTTTCTGTTCTGTGTGTACTGCGGGAAGCCTTGGGTTCCGATTGGATTCACAGTCCTTTCCCAGGACTGTGGCACCAGCCCCGCCGAGCCCGAGGGGCAGCAGCGCTGCCGGGGGCGGATCGGCGAGGGTCAGGGCTGGGCTGCTCTGTGCAGCCGGCAGCTCCTGCAGGGAGCCGGGCCGGGCCGGCGGTATCCCCGGGCAGGGAGAGCGCCCGCCGGGCAGGCACAGCGCCCGCCCCTGCACCGAGTGCTCTCTCAGCAGCCTCACCCCCGCTCACCTCCAGCTTCAGCTGCCGCCAGTAGAGCCGTGCGGAAGTGGAGGCCAGTTCGCCAACGGGCAATAACTTAGTGAGAAATAATTCCCATAACTCAGCTCACCTGTTCGGAGTTTAGTGGCAGCTGGCTCCATTAAACCTGGTAGATATATTCCGGGTTAATGAACACCTGTGTTACAGTCTGTCTCGATGTGTGTTTTGGGGGTATGTGTATCCCTTTGCTGAATGCTAGTAAACATTTGCTAATATACTGTTAGTCTTACTTTTGGGATTCATTCACTATGCAGTATTTCTGCTTGGAAAAAATGTATTTGTGTGAAGCATGGCCCCTTGTGAGGCTAGGTACTTGCTGCTGGGTGAGCACCTGAGCTGAGAGCTGGTGCACGAGGGGCTGGATACCAGGTCAGAACCCTTGAATAGCGTGGAGGAGCACTCAGGTGTTTCAGGTATGTTTGTCTTGTTTATTCTCAAGTAAGACCGTTTATTTAGTAGTCCATTTCTCCAGATATCTTCAGGCTAAAGATTTTTATATGCGGCTTTCAAAACGTTTTTGTTTTTGAAGTATATTGAGCACTTGTAAAACAGGTTTTTTTGTAAATTGCTTCTTGTTTATTGCTTATTTAGTTGTAAATAGACTTTCTAATTGTTCTAGTCTAGCTAAATTTTGAGTTGCTTGCCAAGGAATTTGTGTAGCTTCACTGGTGGATTTTGACCTCAGGCAAAATTCTGATGGACAGTAATCATTACTTCAAACTAAATATTAGCAGCCTGCTCTGAGTGCACTATGGGAGGTCAGCTTGTTCTGTTCCCAAAGAATATAGCAGAAGATAAAGGCAGGAGAGCAAAGCAGTATGAACTATCATAAACTTAGCTGTATGGTTGTCTCTTGTGAAAGTAAACAATAATTTGTTTAGCAAAAAATTGTGTGGTAAAAATATTTTCTTTAATATTTTCTTAATACTTAGAATTCTTTGTTTTTGTAAAATTTGCTACATATTATATAAGACTGAGGATTTGGAGGAGAACAGAACAAATCCTTGTCCTTGTTTTGTTTCTGTCTCTGCTCAAAATCCTTCATGGTCCCTCTTCTCTAGATCCTCCAAACCTTGTCTTTACTATAGTTCCTATCAGGTTAAACCATAGCTGCCATGGTAATGCAGTTGAAAGACAGAAGAGAGCCTTCACTAACAATTTTCAAACTGAACTGATTCATTTAAATTAAAATAACAGTGAAGGTGGAATGACTTGGATTTTTACTTGTACTTTGTTTTCCGGCTTAAATGGCTGCTGCTTAGGAATCAGGGAAATCCCTCTGGCAATATGCTGAAACAGTTAAAAGCAAATTGAATGCATTTTGTTCAGCCCAACAGTCTGGAGGTTTAAAAGATAAGAAATACTTTTCAGTGTGAATGAACTGAGAAATGTATTAGAGAATGAAGGTTTTGAGGAGAAGTTGCATAAAAAACCTGCCCAAACTTCCATTAAGAAAAAAAAAAGCACAATGTATTTTCCTGCAGAGAAGTCTCATTTTTGAATTTCAGATGGTTTAACTGAACACATCTTTAAAGATATTTTAATGATAATTGACATCTGAACTCTTCCTTTCCAGCTGTGTAGGGGAAAACAATTTATTCTTGAGTTTTCCTTGCTGCAGATGTAATAACCCTTGAATACTCTTGGCCAAATGCCTTTCCAGAGTGATACAAGATTTTGGCTCCTAGATAGTTGGTCTGAGCTGAGGAAAGCTTTATTGCAGATGGCATTGCAAATGCTGCAGCAGAGTCATCACCAAGCAAACTTATTTTGTGCTTCCTTGGAGGGTGACAAGTGCTCCTTATTATCCTTATAGAGATGAATGTAACATCATTTTTCTGGCCAAGGTACATATGACACAGAAACTGCAGGTATGTGGACTACTGCCTGTGTGTGTTGGCATGAGTCTGAAAAGCATTTGTTCTAGGAAGTGTGTGAAATAAGTTATCTCAGGAAATGAATTGAAATTCTGGTAAATTATATGTGAGCATTACCAAAAATGGTTCTCTTGAAGCACTGAGAGAGACGGATAAAGTTCAAGTGACCATCATGAATGAAAGTCACAAAATGTAAGTTGTCAAGTCTAATACCTTTCACAAGCCTAGTGCCATTAAGATATAATAGCAAATGAAATAATTCAGCTTTTACAAACATATCGTAGAACTCCTCTGAGTGTACTGTGGTCTCTATGTGTTGTCAGAAATACTTTAGAAATATAAACTATAACAAAAAGGAAATTAACAAAAGGAAATAAACCCCAAGACAAGTGATGCAAATGGAAGCATTATTCACCCCTTACATGGGTTATTATCTTTTTATCTCGGTTAATGAGTTTTTTCACTTTTATGCTTCCAATTCTCTCCCCTGCCCCACTGAGAGGGAGAAAGGGAGCAGCTTCATGGGGCTGAGCTGCTCGCTGTTGTTAAGCCATGACAGTAGGTAACTGCCAGCTTGATCAATTCCATATTTAGCATTTTTACTTTTGTCATGTGGAGGACCTCTGAGAGCACACTTAGGATGCAGGAAAATAGTATCTACAGTTTTCTAGTGTGGCTTGTAGTTGAGCTGGGAAATGTACTGCATGCATCAATGCTTATTACGTTGCCAAGGATGGGAGCACAAAACCTATACTTGTGGTCTTCACCTGGCAGAAATGCTTCCCTCTGCAATGCCTATTTCTTGATCACTGTCTGTATGCTGCTGTTCCTGAGGGCTGTGATGAATTGTGTGCACAGGACCTGGCTCGCTGCTGCTGGCTGTTAGTTGATGGTCATGCCATGGGAACTGCTGGTTTCTGTTCCTGCAGCAATTAACCAAAAAACCCTGTGATGCAGCAATGTGGTATCAGAAAAGCCGTGAAGGAAAACACAGTTTTCATTGAAGGAAGAGGGGAAGGAAAATGCCCAAATCTCATCAATGTTCTGTGCAGAGTGGGGTGGGGGGATTGATTTCAGTGACCTGACAGCTGTCTTAAAATCGTTCCTGCATTTGCTTTAATGATTTGGTAAACTCTTTTTTTTTTTTTTAATGAAATGGCTTCATCTGAATGAAAGCATCAAAGCCTTTTCTACATATAATGTACCAGATTGCTTAGTGATGGCAGGTATAGAAATCTCACAGGGGAAATGTAAGAGCAGGGATAACGCAAGTAGCAGCTTTGGCTAGAGATGCAACACAGATGTGCTCTTTGTGCCTGCTCTGACGATAAATGAAAGGCTTTTAATGTCTAGAGCTTTGACTTCTGTTTTTTCTTAGCAGTTCCCTCAAAAGATATAGCTTTCTTTGTTTAATGTAAGTTTTATTCAAACTTGATTAGAAGGCAAATCAAAGCTTATTCTGCTGTAGCAGTGGATGGAAACTTTCCAAAATCCCAATTCATATGTTGTCAGAAGTAGCAAACAATCTGATTTCTCATTTCAGTGCTGTCAAATAATTCAGCATTCAAATTAATCATAGACCTCAGGAAAATCAATAATACAATTATGCATTAAATAAAGCATGGCTTCTGTTTAAATAAGCCTGCTCATATCTAGTATATTCTGATTCAGCAAATCTTTAATATGCGGTTAGCCTGCCTGGGAAGGTTGCTCACAGCAATGCATTGATGGCAAAAGTGAAATACTTGTATCTTCAGACCAATGTTCTTGCTTGGTTTTTCCTTTATGACGCAGAGAACAAAGAACTGCAGAAGGATCATGTAGGTAATAAAGAACTGAAGCATCTAAAAATAAAAAAGCAGACAAGTACAGATCTGCAGGTCCAAGATGTGCAATTGACAGCTGAGATCTGCAGAGAGAAACTGCAAGTTCTTGTTCCATCAGTTTGAAGCTGTAGCTATGGAATTTTACCCATAAAAACTCAAGTGTAGATCAGCTTGGTGAGATAAAGGGTCAGAAAACGGATCACTCAAACTGTGGCTCCAGTGTTTCATTATAGCTGCTGGGACCATATAACTGGTACTTAGTAGATGAAAGCTTTTAATTTTACTAATGTCTTCACACCTGCTGTTAATTATAGCATCTTGTCTCATTGGGGTTTTGTGCCTTTCTTGTGGCAAACTGAAGTCCTTTCTCATTTGGTGAAAGTTTTGGCAATAGCTCTGTACAGTGTGAAGATCAGTTCAAGAGTAATCAGGGTTTTTTTTGTATGAATAAGTGATTGTCAGGATTGATGTTTGAACTGCTTGAGGACAAAAGTGACTTGTTGGATGTTGCTTGTGAGGCGAGTAGGCAAACTGAGAGCAAAACTTGTATCTAGTATCTACATATTTGGATCTGTCTTTCTTTTCTCATTTTGTCTCTCATTTATTTTTCCTTCAGCAAAATCCAAACCAAACCTTTTCAACCTGATCCTATTAGGAAATCCGATTAGTGCTACAACTTGCAGGGCACTATTATTGTGTTGACTTTTAATCATGCTACTGTGAGAGTGTTTTTCCTGAGCCCTGAGTGTTCCATAATAATTAACTTGAACATGCTGAGGCAGAAAACTTTTCTTAAAAAAGAAAAAACTCTTCAAAGTATTGTGTATTTACTAGCTGCTTATGAGATATGGTAAGAAAAAAAGATAAGTGACCTATCCAGACTGGGCAGATGAGCTCTTAAAGATGACTTACTTGCAGCAGTCCCCTATGAGTGGAACAGATTGTCTTGTGTAAGAAAGTCCAAGCTGGCTAATAAAATCAGCTGAAGGACTCCAAAATTGAGCCTCCTTTGTAAAAGGACCGACCACAGCTTTCAGGGATCTCTGAAGGTTTGTGTGATTGCTTCTTATGTCTGTGTCTTAGTTATTAAATGCTTTCTTTTAATTAAACCATCATTTGTCTGGTAAGTAGCACTTCTACTTGATTTTTAATTAGTGAAAAGAACTGCTGTGCATTGCTGAGCATTCAGAGGATATCAAGTGAAGAATAAAGAACTGTACAAACAGAATGTCAAACCTTGTGAGTGTTCCTTCATTAGCCCCTTCCCCAGATCTCATTTCTACACCTGGGTTTTGCCCATGCTGTAGTTGTCATGGCTATAATGTCTATTAACACTGCTGGGATGAAAAAAGTAGCAAATTTTTCATCTAAAGTCCCCCTATAAAATAGGAGGTGGGAGGAATAGAATGATTTGGAGAGACAGGGGGATGGGGGAAAAGGTCTGGTCCTTTCTTCAAGGGTGACCTTGCTTTGCCAAGCACAGCGGAGCCTGAGAAATGCAATGGCTGTCCTGGCCGTGCTGCCTCTGTTGTCACTGTGGCTGAGTGTCCTAAGCCTGGGGAGGGAGGAGCTGCTTGCAGAATGGAGATTTTCACTTTTGGACATTTTAAGTATATATTTTATCCCACAATAGTCCCTTTTTGTAAGACGGTAGAAGTTATTCCCTTTCTAAGGGGTAGAGAATAGAATTAATATATTGAATCACCAAAAACTTGGAACATATTATCTTAGGTTGATGGGGTCATCAGGCAGAGTCGGGGGCTACCAGGAGCCTGTGCTTGTCTGCTCAGTCTCTCAGCTGAAGCAGAAGGACACAAAGCCACTTTTCCCCTTACAGTTAATTTCCCCCATCCAAACTGCCTGAATTTAGCCACAAATTGTAGCTTTTCTTGATGCTACAAATGGACCAGTGTGAGCTACAACTCACGGGGATGGCAAAAACCACTTGTATATGAGACTTAGGGATCTGAATGTGGGACTGGGGGAAGTGAGAGAATCTTGGTGCTTTGGCAAAATTTGTTGCTGTGAAGTACTAATTTCTGCTGCCCTTTTCTGTGAAGGAGTCTCTTCCCAGCCCCAAAACCCTGCTCTGGTTTTTTGTTGTAAATAATGAAAAGTTGTGTGCTGGTTTGAAAGTAAAACCAGTGAAAGACTCCAAGTCAGAAATACAATTTAATAGGAGGGGGGAAAAAAAAGGTAAAATAAAATAAGTTAAATAATACAACCTGTTAGTCAGGGCGCTGGTAGCAGTCTGGATGAAGTGGTCATGTTGAAGCAGTGATCCTGTAGAAAAGTCTGGTACCTCCTGTCCTCTGGGAATCCAGCGAGTTGAGGGCCCCCTGTGCTATCCCGGTTTATATCCAGGTGGGAATGCTTGGCTCCTCCCCATGGGAGGAGCATCTCACAATGGAAAGATGTAATTTTATGACTCATACAATGGGTCCTTGATTGCCCATTAAACAGAGATAACTCCCGGATGGGAGTTACCCATGAGTCATACAGCACAGCATGAATGGGCCCATTAACAGAACATAGTCCGGAGGGTGGGGACAAGGGGAACACTGCCCCACCTGGTTTCAACAGCTCATCCCCACCTGGTTTCAACAGCTCATGAAGATGGTGATAGAATACATATCTTGGGCACATTTTACATTGTAACCTAGGACAAGTTGGTGGAGGGGTTTTTTAGTTAGCTGAAAGAGCATGATGCAAATTTGCAGAAAACTGTTGTCATTACATGCTTATATAAACTTTGTAGTTTTTCTGCTATTTTTAAAGTTTCATTCCCTTACTGAATTACTACAGTGATGCTTAATCTGGTCTGAGCCAAGACCTTTTTATTTAATATTATTTCAAGTCCTTAAACCAAAGTATATGTAGATAAATCCAGTATAAACCAGTGCACAAGTTCTTTGACGTTGTGAGTTATGAGAGTGTGTTTGAGAGATTTACATTGTTTTTTGTTTTTAAATGAGACATGGAAAATTGATAAATATAAAGACATCAAGCTGTTTGACTCCAATTTGTTGAGAATGATTTATGTGCCCCTTCCCATACCACTGCATCAAAACTGTCTTATGAAGTAGAAGGCAGAACCACTTGATTAAAAAAAAACTTCCAAGATCTTTCCTGAGTGTTTATGAGCCTTAATAATGAATGTCATTGTGCAGGGTAACTCATGAGGTGTTGAAGTCAGCAGAAGGTTGCTTTTTGACTCCAGCACATTTTAGATCCAAGACTGGAACAGGTTGATCTGATGGGATGTGGAGTAGCCCAAGCCTGACTCTAAACTACCCTGCTGTAGTTAACCCAGCTCAGAACAGTGCTTTCCATCAGCTTCCTAACATCAGCTGGTCTCTGACATTGTGTAAGGAAAAAAAAGATGTTAATGTCTCAATTGCACACTAGAAAAATGAGGACATGAAATTGCAAAATTAAGTATTTAACAGAAGAAAGGCAGCTGAAAGTGAATGTTATATTTTTCTTGGAATAAATCGGGCTTTTCTGATGTGGTCTGATGAAATAAGCATAAGGATGACTTCATGATTGTTCTAGCAGGGGGTAAAGGAAGTTTAAAAGCTCTGTTATTCTGTGTGCTGCCTATAATCGGGAACGAGATTTGCACTCTCTTCATCTGATTAGTTTCTGTTGGACATGTAGTAGAGATAGACATCCTGGTTTCAACTGTCCTTGTTTGTGATAGATTAAATGTTGGCTCTTTCATTACCATATTATAGCTTGGATTTACCATCTGTGAAATAACACAGTCTTACTCCAGTTATCACTGGCTGGGGGAGCTCTTCGCTGTCTGCTTTCACAGCTGGATGTGATGTGCGTTCTTGCTGATGATACCTGTCAAGAGATCAAGCACAGAAATATCCTGGCTCAGACTTCTCCGGGTCGTGAGGTTCTTTGCAAAACTTACCAGTGCCGTCTTCAACAACATGGAAGATTTGTTTACTGCTGTAAAACTTCTAAATTTAGACATAAGCTGCAGTTGTAAGTATGAGTTATGATCCCCTCAGAGCTGGGCTTCTGTGGGCAGAGGCTCTCAGGTGATGGTGTTTGCAGCAGGTCCCTCACTTCTGGGTGTTCTGGCTTCAGCTGGAAACCCCCAACATTTATTCCCAGTGTGCAGAACTTAATAAGAAGCAATTCTCTTTTTAAAGAAGGTGACATCTATGCCCTCCCAGAGGTACGGGGGTGGGGAAAGGGTGTTAACATGCTGTTGAAAAAACACTGCTCAGGAATCGGCCCTCAGCCATGCAGCCTTCAGCTCCAGCTTACTACTCATAGGAAAAAAAAAAAAGCCTAAATTCGAATACTTTTCCTGGTTTGCCTCACAGTGAGCCTGGATTTATTCCCTCTCATATGAATGTGTGCATAAAAAGTCTGCACATCTGCACTGAAATCTGGGCAGGTTCAGGGTAGGTAGAGGATCTTGAGGATTTCTAGACAACCAAAACTGTGTTTCCCGAATCACTGGAATTATTTTGTTTTTTAAGATTCCCTGTCCTTCTCTCTGTCATGTCATGCAAAAATTAGTCCTTCAGAAAGTAATTTGAAAACAGTGACTGTGTATGACAAGAAGGTACAATGTGAAATGTGTGGTACTTCTGTTTTCAGTTGATTAGAAACTTGAGATCTCTCATTACTAATAAAGCTTCAGGTTTCTGTTCTTTGAAGCAGACAAATTTCTACTCAGGCATAATTACTGAGAAGATCTCCTTGGCTGGATCCATTCACTTCCCCTCCTCTTCCCCCCCCCCCGCCCTTTCCCTTATGTCTTGGCCTGAAGACAGCAAAATATATAGCAAACCTCCAATAATTACCTGAATGGCAGACATTTAATAGCTTTATAATGTATCTGAGTGAAGGTTATTAAATCTGTTACACTGAGCTTTTCAGCTACAACTGTTTTATTCTCTGTCTACACAGAACTTTAAAAAATTCTTTGTGCAAAAGAAGCATTACTTTCCAACTACATGTTAATTAATTGTCCATTTGTATTGATGCTAGATATAATTTGTGAAAAATTCTTACAAAGTGCCTGTCCTTGAATGGTTTTCTGGGTAGACCAGAAAATGCAAATACCTCTTTATTGTTACAGATTACCTTTCCCTGTGTCTTTAAACTTTAAAAATTACTTCTTTTTCCTGGGCAGTTAGAAAGTATGCATGTCAAGTTACTCACACAAAGCATTTTCCATGGGGATCTTACTAATTCCCTGAGTAGCCTGAGGTTTGCTTTCTTCATGTCCAGAGCTGAGGTTTTTCTGGCACTTTTCCTCTTGTCATGAGAGATTTTACGCTTCATGGCTCTGTGTTCACCATGGCCAAGGCAGCCCCAGTCTTCACTCTGCTCGTGAGATCCACTCTGTTGACCAGGAGGGCATCTTTCCCAGTCAGCTCCCTTAGGATGTTCCATAAAGTTGTCTTCCAGGGTTTTTAGGAATCTCCTGGCCCAGATTGTACCAGCTCTGTGATGCTCTCAGTTAATTTCTGGAAAGTAAGTCAGAATGGCTTTGTGGGTATTTGCTTGGGTAAAAGCAAAGGGTCTCAAGAGCTGCCTATAAGGTTTAACAAGCTGCAGTCTGCTGTGACTTGCTCAGTGTTGAGTCCAAGTGTGCTCACTGTTCAGCAGAATTTCAAATGAGTTTATGAAAATTACTCCTTGAAATGAAATCTTGCTGGGAGAACCTGCTGCTGGCCTGTGCTCTGTTTTCATGTGTGCCTGGTGTCACCTGCAGGGGAAACAGAATTGTTTGTGATGGGTAACTGCAGATTTAGACAAAAAATACTTGATGTTAGGCTACACTCCTCATATCTGCAGAAGTATTTGCGTTTAGATAAATGCTTTAGATCCATCCTGGGTTTTGAGGTACTTATTAAGGTTATTTTTAACTTTTTCTGTCTTTGAAATGTATTTTCCCTCAAGGTTGGTTCAGTAAATCGACACATTTCTTGAAACAAAGGCAGGCATCTCTAGATAGGATTAGGCAATAAGCAACATAGGTTTGGCTGACACATACGGCATGGATAAACTGGCTTTTATCTGATGTTTCTCTTCTTTTTAGTCTTGATTTATCACTCAGTTTTCACTGTTTCCTTCTTTCGTCTTGGTTTTTCTCCCCCTTTGTGTGTTCTGCCTTGTGTTCTGAGGCCTTCTAAACTCAACAATGAATAAGAAATAGTGGTTTTCAAATCAGTGATTTTGAACAAAAGGAAAATATACTTTAGTGAATAAGTCATTGAAAACAGTATTAAACAGTATTGTAATTAGAAAAAAAGTGAAGGCAAAGGTGTTTATAAACCTGAGCCTGAATAATTTGAACTTAGGGGGTTAGAAAGAAGGCAGAGTACCAAACTAATCTGCTTCAAAAACTCAGGAAACCTAACCTCTGTTCCTGGCTTGCCTTCAGGGAAACATTCTTTTGCTTTATTTAATTTTTTCTTACTAGAATTTTCTTTGTAAAATATTCCAAAACTGTAGGTGAAAGTTCTATAATAGCAGTAGTAGTAGTAATTGCCTGTGTGGTATTTACCTAAGACAAATTTCTACCAAAATAATTTGCCCGTTTGCTTTCTATTGCTGCTGTTTGCTTATTACACAGTGTGAAAAATGCCAATCACTTGTTAAAAAAATTTTAAAGTTTAATAATAATTATAGAAACAATAATAAAAATTAGAACAATAAAAATTCTGGACAATCAGAGTTAGGACAATAAAAAGACAATAATAACGAAGAATTACAGATGCCTGGGTGTTCCTGAACTCTAATCCCTTAGAAGCACACTTGCGAACAACAGATTGACCCTTAAAAGCAATAGCCTGTTGCATATTCATATTTTTCATATATGATGCATAAATTCCTTGCAAACTAGGGTTTCTTTCTGGTTTTTGTCAACTTCCCCTTAATCCTGATGGCTCCACCAAGTCTGAAGGTGTAATGGTGTTTGTTTTTTTCTGATAAGGAAGCAGTAACTCTTGCTGTTATCTCTGTGCAAAGAATTTCTTGGTTATCTCATCTATTCCTTGTGCTGGTTAAAAGAAAAAAGTATCACATAGCTTCTATTTTAATATTTTGCCATGGCCTAAAACACACTACTTAAAATGATTAATACAACATTACTAAAAAAAGATTAATACAACATTACTTTCAAACATAACACATATACTATTCATTTTAATATTTGCAAAAAGCCAATCATATAATATGCATTTTTGACACATGGGTTGTGTGACACTTTCTCCCCTTTCTTAATAATTCGCTAAATTTGATTGCACTGTACAATTAAAACCTCATTTAAGCAATGTAGTGTACAAACCCTATCATCCAGAACTAGAAAAAAAATATCTGAAGACATATTACAAAAGTGCAGTTCTCAGGACTTAGTTCCGCTTTGTTATAGCTGGAAAATGGGGGTCTTTGCTTCTCAAGAAATGGTGCAATACTGTAAGAAGCCCCAATTACAGTGCCAGTTACTAAAACAGCTAGTGAATGTTTCCTGATGATCACATAGATGTTAAAACAGATTTTTATGGCTTGATTTATAACCAGGAACTGAAGCAAAACTAGTTTGAGTTTTTCCCCTTCTTTAATCCTAAGAAGGAAAAGAGGCAGAGATATGAACTGATAAATAAGAAAAAAATTGCTGTGAAAGGGAATTTAGCACTCTTTCTCTGTAAGTGGTTTTCAGGCAGAACTGAAGAGCTGCTGATCTTACACTCTTGAATACATCAGGCTTTAATATTTGAGCTAAGACCCAGCAATCGGTAAATAAAAAGGTGTGACTGAAGGGTTCCTGTAACTGCCCTTTGCTTTTGCTGATTTTTGCTGTGTATTGAGCACATGCTCTGTTGGTAGAGCAGGGTCTTGGAGGAACTTTCTAAGATGCCTCCAAATACTGCACCCTGAATGTTTTGATACACAAGACTTTGCACAGAGATTTATGCTGCCAGGCCTTGCCTTGATCTGAGCCAGTTCATCTCTAGTTTAATACTATGTTCAGACCACTACTTAAAATTACCCATCTTCTGTGTAATGGCAGGAGGCTCTTGGCGAACCTGCCAGCAGCTGAGTTCCTCCAGCTTTCCTTGGTTGTGCAGTGTGGATCAGCTCTGGAGTGTACTTGAGACTGCAGGAGTTGCAGTATATGTGTCTTGCTAGGTCTTACCTCTCCCACCTTTTTCTGCAATTACATTTAGCTGGAAAGCAGAGGCTGGGAGGAGAAGGTACTGAAATGAGAACATTCAACTTCTAATGAATTATATTGAAGATAATTGGTTAATTACAGAAACTTGTTAATTCTCCATTACTGGAACTACCTTCTCCTGATGACATTTTTGTTAACTGATTTCTTTATTAAAATGGAAACGTTGGTATATGCCTTTCCTAAGTAACAGCAAACCCACAAAATTGTGTGCCCAGCAGCTGATGTCTTACTGAGTGCCGTTACATAAAGGGGACCCCAGACTAGGGCCTCTCTGGAATGCAGTGAGCTGAATATGTATTTATGCCCTATCTGTTGGTAGAGCAGACCAGAACTATTTTTCAAGGAACTTGTTTTAAAGTTGTGCCAATGAGACCTAGGGAAGGGATCTAGTTTTATCCTAAATGACTCCCTGGAAGACAAGTGTCCTTGTCAGCATGTGAGGAAATTGGCAGTGAGTTGCTGAGCTCTGAGAGGCTGAAATTTTTATGAAGAAGTTGTTAATATTTTGTGACATATAGTTATTTTCTAGAGCTAAGGCTTATACTGATACCAATGTTTGTTTCATGGCTTCAGCTTGCCCTATTGTGTGTTTCACACTGAATTTTGCTCTGTGAGTGCCCCATGCTGTAACTTCCCAGTGATGCACAGCACTGAGGACACTGGTGGGGAGAGCCCTCCGAGGCAGCACCATTACCTGCTTGGGAGAGGGGAGCAAAGGCACAGCACAGGGCAGATGGGCCCCTGAACACACCAGTGCATTTTGGTGTCTGTGACTTGGCTGTGGTTTCATAACTTCTGCCCAGCACAGCAACCAGGTTTCTGAAGGCTTGGGCTCACATACATCTTTCCTCTCTTTTTGTGACTCCCTGTGGCATGTTAGGAAAAAGAAAGGGCTGATATGTGTGGGAACTGACAGTGGTCAAAGAGGAATTTCTAGGCTTCAGGCAGCAGCAAGAGCCTGTGAGAAGGCAAGTCAGATAGACTTTCCCAGGCATTTGCTCTGGGGGAGCTGTGAGAAGATATTCCAAACAATTTCTATACTCACAACTGCTGTTTTCCAACTTGTTTACTTGTGAAGATGTTTACGAAGAGGTGCAGGCTCTAAATGACCAATCATAGTCATTGTACTGAAACACTGTATAAAAGGATGTGCCTTTTAATAAATTTGCGCTATACGCCCTCCAAGAAATTGGAGTTTAATGTATCATTATTTGAGCTGTACTGAATATTATAACGATAGATATGGACCACCTCTTAGTTACTGCTTCACAAAAGTAACAGCATTTGTGCGAGTCCTGTAGCAGTAACTGAGGAGTACCATAACAGTGGTGATACAGAAACATCTCAGCCAGGCAAGATCAATGACAGAAAAAGGACAATTCCAGTATCCAAGTGGTGTTGACTAAGATATGCCCAAGAGAAAAGTAAAGGTGATAGAAATAAAGGTGACCAGAAAAGGCAAACTATTAGGTGTTTTATGGATAGTCAGGCAGAACACTGGTGTGCAGAAAAGGACTTCTCATACCTCCCATCCAGGTATTGCCAGCTTTTTGTGTCTGCAGACAGCCAGCCCCCAGCAGGTTGCAGTGTGCCTGTGATGCCCTGGTGATTTGTGTGTGTCTGATAGAGAGTGTGGTGAGTTGATCCTGCTTCACTGCTGCATGGATATGCAGGTGGGACTCTGCATCCCTTCCCTCAACACACTAAGCAAGAGCTTGGTTGAAGAAATTGGTCTCATGAAGGCTCTGGCTCAGCGTTTGCCATTCAACATGATCCAAGGTGCAGCTTTACTTTCAAGTACAGCCCCAGTAGAAGATTTGTCAGGTCAGCTTTTGTTAGCAAAAAACAAAAGCTTGTCAGCTTTGTGGCACTGTTCATTCCCCTGTGGCAGTACTTTGGAGTTATAGCAGAGACCAAAGCAAAGTCAGTTGAGTGTCTGTGCAGTTAACATCCCCATAAACAAGTAATAACCAGAACCCTCAGCTGACACTTAAAGTTTAAGGCTATTGTATGGCATTTGCAAGTCTATGTGCTGTCTAATGCCCCCTCTGAGCACAATTACTGTATAAACTGAACAGAATGTATTGAATAAACATGCCAACTTCACCTTCTCCTTCTAGAGTTATAACTGTGAAATTTTGGTAGATTTGAGATTATGTTAATTGAGAAGATGCTATTTCATTCTTAAATGACTGTCATAGCACTCTTTTGTGGTTCAGGAAGATCTAAGTTTATATATCTTCCAGTGGATAATAGTTTATATCTAGGTCTGAAGAAACCTAAGTATTAATGCTTACTGATGGTTATATCCTAACAACAACAGGCTGCCTACTTGGTATCGACAAGAAACACACAGGAATTGAATTTTTGCATGGGTTAGTACAGAAGATAGCAGCTTTGCAACCTGGGCAACAAACTGGAAAATTGCTTCCTATTTAGATCAGTTATTTTAGCAGAATCCATGCCAGTCTGCTCATGAGTGAAATCAAGTGGTTTTCCACTCTCCTGTTTTGATGAAATTGGAGCTAGCAACTGAAACAGGATTAGTACACTTTGTGGAACTGGATGATTTCAGAGGCTTGCAAATAGTTTTCAGGCTCACAAAGCTTCACATATTCACAAATATTCGTATGTATCTTTTCCAAAAATGAACCCCTTAGTTGTGGTGTATGAGATTTTCTTGATGCCTTAAGATTCAGATGTATTTTTCTTCTAATGTAAAAGCAATCCCTCTTGTAAGCAGCCCATGCAGCTGAAATAGTCAAAGTAGGCAAAAAGACACTAATGCTGCCAGCTGAACCTCTGTTCCAGTTTGGTTGTAGGCAGCAGCCAGTCTGTAAAGGCCACCCCTGACAGCCAGATATTGCACCAAACAATGGAAATGCAGGGCAGCAAATACGGTGTTTTCTCAGCATAGTTCATCCACTTTCCCTTAAGCAAACTAAACCTCTATATAGTAGCTGGAATGCTTACATTTGCATCACCCAAGTGCTATAGTTCTCTCTAAGAAGCCTAAATTGGCAGAATAATGTCATGACTTGCCACAAAATTTAAAGAATTTTTGCCTGCCTTCATTTCCCAAATGTTAGCCTGAAGGTTTTTCTTCTGCAGGGAAGCATCCTTCAATTCTCAAGGCCCAATGCAAATGGGATCCTGCTCAGTAGTTTGTTGTTGAGTAGAGAGTTGTTTGGATGTGTGCCACCTTTTTTTCTCTTTAGAAATAGCAGAGATATATCTAGAGGTATATCTCTAGAATTCATATCAAAACTTTTGTTCAAAATGTACCTGGAAGATAATCCTAATAGAAACCCAAGTGTATTGTGGTGCATGTTTTCCTGATGACTAGCAAGAGTTAATAGTAATTAGGTACTTGCTGTGAATGTAAAATGCTTAAGGATAGAGAAGTCTCAAGCCAAGGATTCTTTAATGTACTGGAGAGTATTTCATGTTTTACATTAACTTAACTGTTAATTTCCAATACCTCTGGGCATAATTTGGCATCATTGCTGGATTTTGGGCTTTTTCTTTGCCTAAAAGCAGTCTGAACAGAAAAAGTATTGACAAGTGAAATACCCTTTCATTTCATCATATATTGCCCTCCAGGCCTGAGCAAGGATGTATTTGAGCAGCAGCAAAGCATGCACTGATGCATCCAAATTGATCTGTAGTTTAATAATGGCAATTAAGCTTAGCATTTTTTTCATGAGAATGTAACTTGCAATTAATTAATAAGCTGTAGTTTAATTAAATTGCAGGGAGGGCAGGGAAAGTAGTGTCCTCTGTCATATTCTTTTCCATTTTATAGGTAGTATGTGTTCCAATATGCAAATTGACAGGAATATTTAGAGACAAAGATTTATTAAAATTTCTGATTAATAGTATGGACCATTGCAAAAATATCTAGTTAACTGGGATGGACCTATTTGACCAAGTTTTCCCTAAAAATGCTCTTTGAGTAGTCTGTTGCAGCGTCATGGAGAACAGTGATCTTCCTGTACTTGAATTGATCAAAATTTGGATTGACAGGGAACTGGTCCAGTACAATTCACAATGAGATTTAGCCTTTCATCTCTATACTTTGCATGCTGTATATTTGATTTTTATCAAGAAATGTCATAATACAACTGATAAAGCTCCTCACGTGGTCATTTACATATGGACACCCAGGGGAAACTAATTGGCTCATGGTGCTGGTGTCAGGTGTGTGCTGCTCTAGAGCAGCTGTTCCTGGAGAGCTCTGGGGTAGGAGTCTCTGGAATTGCTGGTATTCTGCAGACATCGGCAAAAGCACTCCAGTTGTGTGCGTGCTCCAGTGCTTCTAAGATGCACTGAACTGTGTTCCTAATTCTGGAACCTGGTTTTATCCCATTCAGCATTGGATTAGGCTAGGAGGTGTATAATTCCTTCAGAGGATGAGTGCCTCTGCAGTAAGATCCAAATTTTTCATGAAGATGAATGTTGCTCTTATCAAGGAGCTGGCTCTCAAGTGTCTTGCATTTTTTTTGAAAAAATGTTAGCCTTTGAGTTTTGTATGTTGAAGGCCTTTGAAGAAATTCACACACACACACACACAGCTATACTTCTGATACCATCTTAGAATGGAAATGGAACTGTGATTCAAGAGGACTGTGGAATACTGAGGAAGTATTCTGCCTGCTCAAGTGTGCACGATACATGCTTGGTCATAGAATATTTTTAGATACACACAAGGGAAGCTACATGAAGGAGGTTTATTATCTGAGGCTGCTGCTTAGCTTTAACATTCTAAGTATAGTTTCTGTCATGTGCTCTTCATGTGCTTTGTTTCCATGAAAGTCAGTCTACCTGTGTTGTGTCAAGAAGCAGAATTTCAGTAGTAGTTCCACTAGAGGAGCAGTTAAACTGTAATTCATGAATCAGGGACAGTTTGGTTAACTCTGAGAGTTGACCCCTCTCCTGAGTGCAGGTTACGGGGGGCTGCTGCTGACAAAAGCAAAGCCAGCCTCCTTTCCAGACGGCCCTCTACAAGCTCTCCTACTCTCTGTGTGCTTAGAACTACAGCATAAACTGGCATTTCAGCTTTTGCTGCCTGTGTTTACAAACTGGTTTAGAAAGTCTGAATTCAGACATTGGCTTTATAAATTGGCCTTTTTGTTTCCTAGGAGTTTTGCTGCTTGCTACAGATTTCGAAAATTTTTGGGATGGTGTAATTTGAGACTATGATGTATCTAAAATAGTGTGGTACTACTTCATAATTTTCTGTGATGCATCTAAAATATGGTTAGTTTTACACAGTTTCATAATTCTTTCATGAATTTATTACTCTGATCTCCTAGTAGTCGTGGCACTATCTAGTATAATTATGCAAGTATCTAAGTAAATTAAATCTTTTGAGCTGGGTGTAGAACAGGAATACAAATTACAGATGATAAAATAAAAACCTAAGTGCAACTATTGCATAGATGGTAAAATGAATATGAAATGCCAGCAAAGAGTCAACAAGAATATTTGAAGGTAATTCCTCATACAAGAGTTCAGTAAGTAAAAGAAATACAGGCATATTTAGAATATTATGCGCATGTATGCATCACTTGAAGTCAATTATCACTTAAGGTCCCTTAAGAAATCTAGAACAGCATGAAAAATGGTGAGAAAACATAGTTTAATGAAATACACACAGAAACAGTGGTCTTGAAGTGGAGTGTTTTTCAGTGCTTAGGCCTGTTGTTACTAAGAAAAATGTATGAGATGACCTTTACTGGGCAGTAATTTTTATAATTCCCTTGCAAAAATGAGGACATAATTTAATATGCCACTGGAGTGTGAGTTAAAAATGCACAAAACAAAGTGATTCTTCAGTTTCCCTCTTAAAAATAAAGAAAAATGGGTAAATAAGGGGGATATCTTGATTGGAGACCACCAGAGCTGTGATGAGTTTACTGCAGCCTGAGTTGATAACAGAGGCTTTGAGTTTTATACCTCTTAACTGCTTCCAGAACCTGACAGTGATTGCCACTGCAAGGGAGAGGTCACATCTCTTTGTGTTTGTGGTAGAAATCCAGTCAGCAAGAAACTGCCACTGCAAAGCACTGGTTATTTGTGGGGTTTGGCAGCTTCTTTTGACTACTTGTTATTCATCAGTGATGTGTATTTGCTGGTGAAGTGTGCTCACCTCTGAGTTACAGGTTCTGGGGGAAATGCTCAGCTGGGTGTGGGGTTCAGCACAGGTTGCCTGCATAAAGTCATACAGTGGCATTTTCCCTTTTTGGGGAATGAGCCTCGAGAATAACTGAAACATCAGATGTTTCTATTTTTAAACAGTTTCTATTTTTGAGCAGTTTCATATGGTACATAGTCCCATCCCAGTCCCTCACAGAATCTGTTCTTCCCATTTCATACCCTTAGGCATTGTTCCTTATTTCAGCCTTGAAATACCCTCTTTTCCCATTTCATCTTTTAACTTTTCACCTTCTCTGTCCTTCTCCTCTTTTCCTCACAGCATGTGTCCTCCACAACTTTCATTGCCTGTTTAAAAGTAGGACAGTGAAAAACATCCTGCAGCCTTTCCCTGTCTCCTCTCCTAGTGCAGCTGAAGTCATGAAGTAATTGCTAGAAGTCCATCCAGCCTCAGGAGCAGCACAAAAGGACAGCAAGTTTGGTGCTGGAGAACTTCCTTGGGTCCACCCTGAGAGCAGCCACTGCAATTCTGCAAGTCTGAGAGTGATGTGTGATCTCAGAGGAGGCTGCTGGGTTTGCAGCTCTGGTTTGTGTACCTGGGTTGGTTTACAAATAAAAATCTAGAGAAATAGGTGAAAACTGGAAGGGAAATGTGAAATAGAGCTTGTCAAAGATATTTAACAGCTGGGAGAAGTTCTTAGTACTTTTTTATTAATTATATAACTGCCTCCATTGCTGTGCATGTAAACTGTGGTTTAGGTTAGTCCTTGAAAGTTCCTGGGTTTCTTTGTTAGTTGCTGGTCTTCTCATGACCTGGATGTGCATTGCTAACACCAGTTTTTGCCATCATGAGCTCCAGGGTAAAGCCAAATCTTCACTTTGAGATGGGATGTGCTTGTCTCTGCTGCCAACTCTTCTGGAAAAGGTCAGGAATAATGAATTAGATTTTTTGAATTTTTCAGAGCTATTCATGTGTGTTGTGAAGCTGAGGATGTGAATTGTGCGAACAGGCATGAGAAGGCTGGGAATCACTGGCTCAAGACTGTCCTCTGAAAGAGGGGGGGTCTTCCTGCTTCTCCTCATGGGTCATGTGGGGCCAAAGGACCCACAACCCCCTTCCATTCTCAGCAAGCAGGGAGATTCTGAGAGCACAAGGGTAGCAGCACCTTCACATGAATTAGAAGAACTGAACTAAGGGGGGAATGTTAAAGGAATTATAGTTGGTTTTGATATGGCAGAAAAATTTATACTACGTCAGGACAAGTGTTCATCTGCCAATTATTTCCCTGTGCTCACGCAGCAATGAAACAGCAGCTGAAGAACTGAGCTCTTTATTCCCAGCTCCCTGGGTAGCACTAATAGAAAAGCATCCAAATTTCTGTGCTATCCAAACTAACCAAGGAGGTATTTGTGGTTCATCTATCCTTATACTGGATGTCTACTGACAAAAATAGTCAGTAGTAATTAGCCAGACTTAAAAAAAAATTATCCTAGCTGGTGAATAACTGCTGGGAAATACCAGTGTGATCTGAAATCCAATTAATTTGCAGGCAGAGGGGTCAGGCGGTAATTGTGGCGGTGCAAATGGGCAGGGACCTGAGCTCACTGGCACTGAATGGCTGTTAGTTCAGCTGGAGATTGTTTGGACTTGGACTGAATCATCAATTACTAAAACACCAAACTTCTGAATTTGCTCACACTTTTTTTTTTTTTAATTGTCAATAGTTATCAATAATTGGTTTTCCCAACACACAATTCGTGGATAACACAAATTCCTTGTGAGACACAAATTTTAAAGGAATTAAGGATTTTAGAAAAGTTAAGATTGTAGCTAAAGATAGGCTATTGCTGGAATTAATTAGAGTGGATAGATAGAGAGGCTTTGCTGGAAATAATGAAGAGTTAATGGTTAGTTGAAAGAAGCCAGATTTAAGATAGTTATCTTGGATCTAAATAACTAATTGCTTGTCATTTTTGCATTTGTTTAGCTGTGTTTATAATGAAAAACAGAGAAACTGATAAATAGATCTAAAGGAACACAGACAACTGCAAACCTTTTACATCTGGACACCCATTCAGAAGTCGTGGAGGGAGGAAATTGGAGTTCTCCCAGAGTTCATTTGTATTGCCATCTATTTAAGAGGTTGTAAGTTCAGAACAAGGAAGACTCTCCCTGCTTCCTCTTTTTACAACCCCTCCCCATAAAAAGGACCACTGACCCAATTCAGGGAGCAAACTATGCATCCTTAATAGCCTTTTAAGCTAATTATAGTAAGAAAAAGGAATGGGAGGTGGTAGTGTTATGAATATGTATTCATATTTTGGATATTCAAGACTTTCCTAAATAAGTAGACTCTAGAATTGCTTGTAACTTTGCAGTGCATGAGACTACCCCATGCAGCTGTCCATATGTTTAATGGTGTTGCATTAAACATACACTTTCCAACTCTAAACTGTTGAGAGTATTTTGTCTGTCAAAGTTGGGTATTGATATTAGATCAATATCCATAGTTAATAAATCACTTGGCACTAGTGAGATCCAGAAAAATCTGAGAAATATGGATGGGGCTTAATCACCTACTGTGAACAGGACAGAGAAATGACTGGTGACCAAGGCAAGCTGATAAAAATCCTTTCATTTAAGTAGTAAATATCATTGCTTGGGACTAGGTAAGTTAGTCACAAGAAAGGCCTGGTTTTCATTTTGGTTTGAATAACTTTAAATTAAAACAGCTACAAAACCTCCCAACATTTTGTACACACAAAAGATCTCACTGGATAAATGGGTATGGAATAGTAAATTCGTACTCTTGATGCTGCCATGCTGTGAATGATTTCATTATGCCACTCCTAAAACAAAACAGAAGTGGAAAGGCTTCAGAAATCTGCAGTGGAAATAGATTTATGGGCAGCAGCTATGTAAGAAAACCGTTCAGGACTTCTGAGTGTCAGAAGATTGGTAAACAGAACTGTTCTGGGCATGTATGAAATAATGTACTCTACAAGAAGAATTGTTCAGATGTTCCTATTAATTCTTTAGCACAACACAATAGCAAAGGATTAGTTTATCAAAATGACAACAATCTAATATTTAGAGTTTTAAACCAGGCAAATCACAGAATACCACCGGGGTTTTCCTTAAAGCATGGATATTGAGAACATGTCATGCTCCATTTGTATTATGCAAAATGAGGAGACAAATCCTCCTCTTCAAAAGTGTAAATCTGTTCCAAATAGCTTGGTCATTGGAGAAGCTTCTGCTGAGAGGAATATTTTTCTCCATTTTGCTCTTAATTTTTTCACCTTTGTGCGATGCATTATTTCCCCCCAACCACTTTTAAGATCTGATTATAGATTACATAAATAATTTATATGATTCATCATAGTAATTCTTTTATTACCAGCAAATCCTTTTCATTACATGTTATTTGGATTGATCTTTATGAAGTTCCCACTTACATTCTCAGAGGGCACATGTTGTGCATACCATTTTTGCAGCTAATAGAGGCATTAAACTCCTTTTGCTGTATGTGAGAGATGTATACAGTAGGCACTAGCAGGAACATCTATCTCTCTTATTAGAACATCTGTTATTTTAACATTAGGCATTTTACATCCTCATTCTTTAAGATTTGGTAACAACAAAGCTTACTGCTTCATGAATGAGCTTAGCCTTGTCTGTATATAACTAGAAAAATGTTCTTCCAGCTGCTCTCCTGCAAAATCTGTTGATCAATGTCTACAGCAGAAAACCAGGCAGTTTAGTTTGTGCAGTTTATTCCATATGTGATTCTAGGTAAAATCATAGACCCTTGAGCTGCCTACCCTCTCTGAGGATGACAGCATGTATTTTTCAGCAGATTAGAAATGTTTGGGAGGCATCAATACAGAGGCTGATTATGCAGCATGGTTTTTAGATTGTAGAGTTCTGTAGAAATAAAGAAAAAAGTCACACACAGTATTTATTTCGCATTCGTTGAGGTTTTTCCTCATTGCTTCAGAAGCAACTCAAATAAAATACCTAATACTATCTTGATGAATATTTCTGCCTCTTTTTTAAAGAGTTGATGATCCTCTATTTCTGTGCAGATTTCTATGGAGAACTAAGCTGTATAGCCTTTCTTTGGTTTAAATCACAGAACCAATCTCTCTTATTAGCTCAATATTACAGTAAAGAATGAGTGTGGCTGTAGGGAATGGGCCCAGCTGTTGAGGAAACCTCTATCCATTACTGCAATTAGTTCTTACTGTGGAGAAAACACACGTAAGTATTTGGGTCCATAGAATTTGCCTCTCATGACTTACCTGTAGTCAGCTCTTCAGTCAGTCACTTGTGGTTATTTAAATGTTTACGAAACAGCAGAAAGCTGATTTGGGCTAACCATAAACCATAACAGTAGGTCAGTATGTGGCTTCATAGCTGGATGGTTGGATGGATGGGGGGACTTGGTGCTCTGCCTGCCAGGCAACTTAAAAGCATTTTCCATGAAGTTGGCAAAGTGTAACCCTGACATGTGCCCAACATAAGGAATCCCTGTTCTTGGGGCAGAAATGAGCAGGTGAACACTGAACCAAGTGACAATTTTGAGTAGTTTTGGTAAGTGGAAGAGAAAAAGCAGCATCCAGGAGGAACTGCTGGCATCAGGATAATCCCAAAGCAGCCTGAAGGTCCTGAATGGAAAAATTCTCATTCAACATTCCCTCCAAGCTTGTTGGAAAACTAACTCAACCTCAGAAAAATCATGATTTGGCCTTGAGGGCATTGGATACATTGCCAAATGAATTCTGAGCTTCTGGCATGCACAAATTCTTCAAGAAGTGAGTGCTCAAGGGAACAAAACTGCATGTTCTTTTGGAGCTGCTTGTATCAGGAGCACCTAAAGCATCACACATGTGGGCCTTGGCAAAAATTGCAGTAACACAAGCAAAGGAACTCACACTTTCCTGTGTCCTTCCTCCTTCTCTTGCTGAGGTGCTGCTGCAGGGCTTTAGGAGCTGCAGGGTTAAGATATTACGGTGAAAGAACCATAGAATTGCAAGACACACCTTTGGGGAGCCAAGTGCTTTGAGTTTCATTACTCATTATAGCACTGGTTTTTGAGTTTCCCTTTTTTTTTTAGTGATGATTGGATTCAGTAGGTTTGTGCATTGCTGGGAAGAAACTTTGTGGCTAAATGTATCTGTAAATAAACAAAGTGCCTGTGAACAAGCGGGTGAAGTGGGCTCTGATTCTGTGTGCTCTTTAGGATCTGTCAACTTAAGGAGTCTGAGAAAACAAAGCAAAGCCCACCAGACAGCCAGTAAACCTGATAAACATCCCTTCCATAGGTGACGCAGTTTGTCACACGCGCACAAACACACACTCACACTTTGATTAGAAGGCATGAACTAAAAACTAAGTTATTTGAAAGTCTGACTCCATTATATAGTATCTCTAAAAAGGCCGGGGACTGGGGGAGAAGGTTGACACCTCTTCCCCATCCCATTGGCCAAGACAACTATCCATCAGCTGTCCATATCTCTAAGAACAAGAATGAAAACTTTCCTTGAAACTACAATAACATTGGCCAGTGTTTACAGACCAGAGCGTGAGAAAGAACTCACAACATGAAACTGAAACAGAAGAGAAGGCTGAAAAAATCAGGGCGACACATAGGCAGGAAAGAATCTGGCTATTTTTGTGGTCATTATGCCTGTCCAAACTTCATGTCATGAGGGGTATGATTTTTTGTTAATTTGGAGGGTTTGTGTAGTACTAGTTCGGTTTCTTAATGGGAACAGGACATGGTAAACCAAAAAATTATCCTAAATGTTTTGAGGTCTGCGTATCATGTTACTCTTTCAATTTTTTCTCTCTTTATCTGGGAGAGATTTGACAGTACAGTGATTTCAGGTCCTTGATAGTTTTAAAGATGGATGTGTTAATCTGGGAGATATGAAACATGATGTGGCATTGCAGCCAGTCATACAGCCAGGACAATGAAAACCTAATGTGGCAGATGCTACAGAGACCTAAAAAGTCCTTTGATCTAAAGTAGTCATCAAAGTGGCTTTGATATGATGCCACTGAACTCTGGGAAGGTGTGTTTGTCCATGGCAGAGAACCCTCATAACACAATTGCTAATGTGTTCTCCTTGCTCACCTGCATACAGAAACAAAGCTCAAATTCAATTAAACTGCTTGTTGACTTGATCACTCAAGTGTGTGTGAGTACTCTGCATCTCCAACCTAGCCTCGCTATGAGCATCTCTCAGCAATTCAAGTGCACTATTTAGTCACTGTAGTACACAAAATCCTGTTGAGATTCTGTGCCTGATGTTGGTGCTCATCAGCAGTTTAAGGCAGAGACAGCACAGGAGAGGCTGTGGACCAGTGTGGTGGGTGAAAGGTAGCCTACCCTGCTCACTGGGACTGCAGGGAGAGGGAGCTACTGATTGCCTGGACTGGGATGGAGTATTATGGGGATGCAGCAGCCTTTGAGTCCTGAAAAATAAAAGGCATTGATGAGCTCTGTTCTCCTGAACATCCTGCTTGGGAATACCAGCATCTAATAGCTTGAAAACGCCAGCTTTTACTGGTGTTGCAGTATCACGTCTGCCATCCGGATAAAGCACTCACTCTGCTGAGTGTTTTCTCATCTGTGGTGATAAGGGGGAAATACATAATTGGCTTGTAAGCAGTCCACAGTGCTGCCCAGTGCCAGCAGCCTGGTGAAACACTGAGATGAGACAGTGGAAATTACTCTTCTCCCTGCAAAGAGGGGCTTGTATAGCCAGCCTGGCCCACCCCAGTGTAGCCGCATTGGAGATGCTGGGGTGCAATCCTGGCTGTCCAGCTGTACCCCAGGGGAGCTGCTAACAGACAGAATTGCTCTGCAGCTCCTGGGCTGGGTGTGGGTGCATGCATGGATGCGGGAAGCGTGGTTTTGTTTATCTCAGCATGTGAGGGGAGGGGAGGCATTCAGAATAGGAAAGCCCTTTCCTCCCCTACAGTGTCCCTTATTCTCTAAGGCAGTACAGAAGAGGCATTGACAAAGAGCATCTGCATTGGCAGAATTACTGAGAAAATCTCAAATGCCACTGGTATCAGAGGTATTAAAAAAAAAAAAATGCATGAGATGTTGCCGAGGTTAGCAGCACTGTGCTCAGTTGTTCTGGAGCAGAGCAAACTCCTGAGAGAATTACCCTGAGGTTATGGTTCAGTGCAGAAGTTGTTTGCATGTTCAAAAAAAAAAAAAAGCAAGTGAGAGGGGAGGGGGAGAGGTTGGGAAAGAGAGGGGGAGAGGGGAATGTGCTGTGCACTTAGCTGAGCAGCAGGAAGGAAAGCTTGAAACAGGATTTCTCAGCTTCTGATGTCTGGCAGTTGTTTGCAGGCACACTAGTGGTGTCCGTGTGGTGCCTTGCAGGATGTGGACTAAAGGCGAGTCAGAGGGACTCCAGACTTTAGGAATTGTGGTGGTGGTGTGCTCCTCTCTGAAACTTTTGCACTACCTTGGGCTAATTGACTTGTCAGATGGTAAGAGAACTTCAGTTTTACAGCTCCTGTTTGCTTGTGTTGAAATGCATGTGAGTATAGGCAGCAGATGGCTGTGGAGGACAGTGGTGTCTGTCAGTGCACAGATTCTCAGTGTGGGCTTCATCTTTATTAAGACTCATACAGGCTGCAAAGAGGCAATTCTGCTTGATGCTTTATTGAGGACTTCTGTTTGCTTTTGATATATTACCTTTGCCAGAGAGAATCTGAAGCTGTGATGGGTTTTGGCTTGTGTATTATTTTTTACGTTTTCCTAATTATTTTTTCTTAGTGCTATTTCTTGCTCTCTGTTGAAAATAAATTAGTACCAAACTTGAAAAAGGAAAGGCCCTCTTGGGATAATGGAACCAGACCTGATAATAAGGTGTATTGATTTCATGGGGCTACAAGAGTTTTGTTGTGACATTTGCAGGTTGAAGACATGATGAATATAACGTGAACAAAACTTCGCTGTAATTGCTGTTCCAGACACTCCAGCAAAACGACCTAAGAAATGCTTCTGTTTTCACCAGCTGGAAGATTTGGTCTCCTTTTGACTTGTAGTGAATCAATGTAATGAACTTAAATGAAAGTAATGAAGTTTGTTTGGCTTAAAGGTTTTTCTGGATTAGTAAAGCATACAGGTTTTAACAACGAAGTGTGCTTTAGGGTTCATCTTTTCATAAAGGGATGTAGGTATCACTGAGTTTTTAAAGAAAATAAGTTCTTAATTATGCAAATGAGGTATTTTTTAAAACAAAGGGACCCTCAAGTCACTGATTGTATTCTTGCTTCGATCACTTACTGTGTCAGGTTTATCTAGCAAAGGAAATAGTAAGGATAAAATACTAGCATAAACACCTATGCTACTTTATTCAGATTTCTTTAAGATATAGGTTAATACAGGCTGGCAAAAGATTCCAAAAAAGTAAAGAAAAATTATATGATAAAATCTGTTTTATTGGATCAAGAAAAGCAGATGGAATTTTAACCCTGATACCGTAAAATCAATGCTGTCACATAATCCTAGAAATCCTCCTGCAGAATTAGGAAAAAATATTAAAAATTGCTTAATTAAGAGTTATTTCTATTAAGATATGTAAATGGGCATGTATTTGTTATTACATGATTGATTTCTTTATTACAAAATTAATATTGTGTGAGCTTTTAGTTTACTCCTAGAATGTCACTGGGTTGCAATTACATAATTACAAATAAATTAAGAGCTCCAACAATGACATCTAATTTCAAATAATGGAGCAGAAATGCTTACCTTAAAAATAAGCTGCCAAGTCAAATGTTGAGGAATTTGCATTGCTATTTCGTTTGCCTTGCGTAAACTGCAAGAATGTTTTTATACCTCCTTTGCAGACCTAATTGCTATAATTCCAGTGTCTGTGGTTCCTGAAGCAATTACTTTTCCTAGAAGAGTCTCCCTAGTGTTTCCTCAGCAAAGTCAAGTATGTGACAGATGAGAAAGGTGTCTGTGTGAAGGCGAAATGAGTAAATGTGAGCAGAGAGCCCATATTGTATTCATGGAACAGCTTTGCCCACGCTTGTTTGTGGTCAGCAGTCAGTGCCTGCTCCCTCTGTGCAGATGCAGGAGGGGGTGACATTTAGCTCTGTAAAGCACTGCAGTTACTGGTACACAGAGCTCTGATTGCATGGGCTGCCCCACATGTAGGAACACAGTATCATAAACTTGATCAGATTTGGATAGTTTTTATTGGAATTCTATGTTTCCAGCTGCAAAATAGTTCACATGGAAACCAAGATACATTTATATGGTGCTTATTATATGAGCTTGTGTTTTTCCCTTTTGACTCTGTTCCCGTGCTAAGAATTGTTTATATGTGAAAACATATAATGTGGGTGGTTGTTAATGTCATGCAATACAGATTTCAAAAGGTCGGAGATCTTTAAAGGTGACATTAAGTTATTTTCTTTGATGTGCTGGTGTCAGCAATGGAAAAGGCAAAGTGGATGCTTACATTGAAATGTAAGTATTTTTAACATCTTTATACTCACTAGAAATGACCTCTACTTATAAACACCTAAAAATTCCAGGTGTGTTCTCATAGCTGTGCTTAATAACTCTAAAATATGATGCTGCAATGGGCTATGCATATTTCTTTTAGAACTGGTCTCTTCTGAAGATGGAACAGGCTTACTTAAACAGTGTTCCTTTGTTCTGTTTAAACAAAAAATACTACTACTACAAAAAAAAAAAGAAAAGAAAACACCAAAAAAAAACCCAAACAAAAAAACACCACACAGAGAAAAAACTGCCCGGCAAAGCCTGTTCGTGTGTGTACTTCTGGACAAGCCCTTGCTGTCTTTGCAGCCTCTTGAGAGACCAATCATTTTTGTTCAGCTCCTGACTCAGGATCATGTGCAGACCTCCAGCTGTACCTGTGTGCTTTGCTCTGTGGTCAAACTTGTAGACCTTTGCATCTGTCTTTACTGAAATCCATCAGTAGGAATCTTCAGGTCTTTTCTCAATCCTTTCCAGCTGTCAAGGCAGTTTCCATGTGACTCACAGCCCTTTCATAGACAATTCTTTTCCCCAGTTTCCAGGAGTGAGACGGAACCAAAAAGCATTACTGGGATGGAGATGTCATGTGTTCTCTGTTTCTCTTCTCTGCACAAGGATGCATTCTGACAAACATTCTCCAGTAGTTCTGGCCATTCAGTGACCCATGTTGAAAGCATGCAAGAACTGAAGTGAAAGGTGAAAAGAAATTGCCTACTCCTGTATCCCTCCCTCTCCTTTAGCTGCTTATCCCTTACAGGGGAAAACAGAAGGGCCTGTCTTTGGTCTCCCAGTTCCCTAAAGGTAGGGGAAACACAGTGATCACTAGTCCTGGGAAGCTAGGAACAAACAGGATGAGAATATCATGGGACATATTCCACACAGCCTCATGTTTAGGATTGTCTTACAGAGGTTCTGGTTGAGGAACTGTTCCCTTCTTGACTTTCTCTTTGTGTGTGGTGCAAATCTCCTGGTGCAGTGTCAGCTTCCCACAGGCAGCACATGACAGGGCAGGAGCAGCTGCCTCAGACCCCTTGCTTTAGGTTGATTAAAGTAGATACTAACGCTCTGTAAGGAATTTGAAAGTAGGGGGTGTTGTCTGACTGACTTCTTTGACAACGCCCTCCCCCATGTCCTGTTCTTTAATAGCTGGTATGGGACTGATCATGACTGGAAGTGTAGAAGTGCCCTCCTTGAAATTCTGGAGCAGATGGCCACAAGAAGGAGAAGAACAGGATGTGTTCTTAGTGGGATGGGCAGAGTGCTGAGGGGAAGATAAAAAGTATACTAGTGTGTGAAGTAGAACTGCTTACTGTGCTTTATGCCTTAGTGTTTGAAGAACTTGGATGCTGAGCTGACTTAGAAGTTTGTTAATGGTTTGAAAAGTGCAAACCTTTGTAATAGTGATGCAACAGATAGATAACGATCTTGATTAGGTATTTTACTAAGCCCAACTTCAAATGGACCTTTCTTAAAAGAACATGGTAGACATGCAAAAATATTATACCAATATATCACAGCAAAACTTCTAACATATCCCACACCATATTTCATGATTGTTGTGCTTCTGTTAATTCCCATGTATATAAAAATGCAACAGCACAAGAGTTTTGTACCTGCATGCGTTTCTTCCCTTGCCTCTACCCCTTCAGACTCCCTCCCTACATCCATCACTTTAACTGCTGGGTAGAAGGTTGTTAGAAGCACTTAATATTCTGTAGACTATTTTAAAATAAATGAATAGAACTGTATAAAGTTTGATGGACATCCTCAGTTTTATTTCAAGAAT
This sequence comes from Donacobius atricapilla, assembly GCA_013397315.1. Taxonomy (NCBI): domain Eukaryota; kingdom Metazoa; phylum Chordata; class Aves; order Passeriformes; family Mimidae; genus Donacobius; species Donacobius atricapilla. Next base: position 80,451 of record WBMY01016919.1, read on the forward strand.
TTTTGTTTAGCTTCATTTTTTTTTCCACGATAAAGTGCATTAATGATAAGCTGGTCTAACATATTTCTGAAGAGGAGGAGCTTATGCTTTACCCATTTTCTAGAGCTGCAAGAGAGATTGTGGACTGTAACTGCTGCCTCATATCCACCTTGCAAACTCACAGGCTCCAGGTGGCTGTGCATGTCAGAAGTGCAGCTCCCTGAGCCAGGATGTGGTGCTAGGTGCTGCTCTTGAGTATGGGGATCCACATTCCATCCAGCTGCAGCAGGGGTAAAGGCAACAGGCAGCCAGAGGGGAGAAGGGTGCAAGCTTTGGGACCTACACTGCCTGCAAGGCAGGGGTCGGTTTTAAGAAAAAGCTAATGTGGTTATAGAAAAATATATGCACACCAACTTCTAAACTAAATGGCAGCATCACTGAAGCAGAATTTGTCTTTGTACAGAGCTTGTAGCTGTCAAAGTTATTCTTCATTTATAATCATAGAAGTGTTGGCTGTGGAGGGTAGAGATTTCCCGATGCTCTTGAACCAGCTGTCAGGCTGCTTGATAGATGTTACAGTGTCTGTGATCGATTGTTACAGACCAAACTCTATACCTGATGAGTCTGGCTTTCTGTTCCCTCACTGTTTGTCTCTTCCCTTACAAGACTTTCCTCAGATGTACTGTGGAAAGGAAGAGCTGTTGGATGATGAGGATTCAGGCAGAATTGTACATCAGTCCCATGAAGGTTACTTTTTTTAGGGGAGAGAATGTTTCCAAGACAAGGTAATGAAAAAAACAACCCAACCTCCTGAAGACTGAAACAGAATTCTGAAGTGTAATCTGAAGGGATTTAATTTTCACTGGAAGATTATTTATTTTTCTTTCCAATAGTGGGAAAAATGGCCAATAGCTAATAGGAAATGCACACCGTAAGGATAATACCTTACTAAAGGAATTGGCTTCCCTGCCTGCCCTGCTCAGCCAGGTGAGAGCAATGCCCCCATGTGCTGTCCCTGTGCTATCCCTGTGTGCAATCTGGAGTACACAAGTCCTGAACATCTCCCCAAGTTCTGTGTTTTTTCTCTTCAGGTCTGCCATTGTGTTACAAGTACGTTTCTAGGTGTTACTAGAATTCTTTTCCTGAGTGAAGGAAGTAAGCTGGGCTCAGCACGCAACCACGAGGTTGGGTGTGCTTAAAGAGCTTACCCCTCCTGTGTGTGATGGCCATCAAAAGTCTCTAAAATAGGAATGTAATAATCTGACACTCGGGAAGAAATCATCATGAGACATAATTGCTGTCTGTCAAGAGGTAAAATATTTGCACGTGTGGAAAAGAAAAAATTTTTTCCTTGCATACTCTTAAATGTAGCCATGAGAGGAAAAGTTGTCTTTTGTTTTCGTATGAGAACTTAGCAGAAAGAAAAGAAAATATTTTGTGATTTTTCTTTTTATCATCAAAAAAAAAATCTTTTTTTTCTTCTCATTTCTCCCTCATTCTTTTTTGTATTATAAAGTGATACTATGAGGCTCTTTAAATGAGTTTTATTACAGTTAATTCCCCCTCTCCTCAGGCAAGCTGCAGCTTTATGTACCAGATTTTTATTACACCCAGAAGCTTTCTGCTTGCTAATAAATAATGGTGGTAAATTTTATATGAAATAAATGTGGTTTCTTATTGCAGCAGAAAGGAAAGTAAGTGTGATGTTTTTCCCCCTTGCCATACATGTTTAAATTATAGAAGTTAAATAGTGTGAAAACAGCATTCACTTTAAAGAGACATGGCCAGGTTAAAAAATAAGGTTTTGGCTTGTACCATTAAAGATGATTTAGATCATCATTACACAAAAGGTGTTTGAAATCTTGCAGACAGATGTGTTTAGTAATTTTTCATCTGGCCTGTGAGGAGCAGTCAACTGTGGTTTCTGTTCCCATTGCTGCAGTGAGCTCCTGTGAGCAGTGCCAGCCTCAGTGTCCTGAGAGCAGGTGAACAGCCCCAAACAGCATGTCCAGACAGGGCAGGAGATTCTCCTCTCCCTTCAGGAGGAGGGAGGGAAGGGAAGGGGGCACTGAGCTGGAAGTAACAAGAAGTGTGTGACCTGAAGCTGACTGTGTGAACTCTGTAAGAGCCCATGAGGGTTTTGAGGACATGTCCTTCCACCAGCCCCAGGGCAGTATATGAGATGCCTTTGCTCTGGTGAGATGTTAAAAATTGCTCATCTTTTTCACTGATTTGCCAAGGTCTCATGGACACACTGTTATTAGTAAGTCTTAAAATCAGAGTTGTGCTCCAGCTTCCCCCACTGATGCTGAACCCATTCTCACTGACGTAACGCATCACTCATCTAGATACTGACCTGCCTGTGCTTTCATGGTTGTGTCCTTGTTTTCGGAAACATGCAAGAACCACAAGAAAGCAATTTCAAAGTGTCATGTCTTGAAATCTGGGATAATTCCACTTCGCTTAATATATTTATGGTTGTGGGGGGAGGGATTTCTTTTGGCTGAAGAGGATCCTCAAGAATTTCAGGATAAGGCTGCTTTTCTTGAAGAAATTGAGTTAGAGGTGCTTATAATTGGAAAGGGATAGCTATATAAATAGTCAATATAAGTGGAACGTAATTAACATGACTTTAAGCCCTCTTCTGCAATTCTTAAACCCACATAAGGGAACCTTGAATTGAGGAAGCATATCTAAATGTATCTTAATTAAATCCCAATTAATCTCGATGTATCTTAATTAAGTCCAAACTTAAGATAATTCTTGCCCTCTTAAAAGGAGGCTTCACACAGTTGAAAGAGTAAAACACCTAATTTGTCCATTTTACATTTACCACCCTTCCTGACAGCAGTGCTGTGGCAGTCCTTGGCTCCCTGCAGCAGCCGTGTGACCGTGGCAGGGCCAGTGTGCTGGGATCTGTCACTGCACCTTGTGCAAGGGGCTGCTGCAGCTGAGAGCACTGGGGTTTAGGCACAAACTGTCCTGTAGGGAAAGTGAAGCTGCCAGACTCGTCCCTAGGGTGGGAGGAGCAGCAGTGCCCCATGCCCACACCTTGGGGCTGGTCCGGCTGCCCTAGGGCAGCAGTGAGGGCTCCCAGGTGCCAGAGCAGGACTGGCAGCGCACAGAGACTCCGTTTGTGTGTCTTTCCACCTACAGTGCTCTAGCTCTCCATTGTCCTGTTATTCTGGGATTAGGCCAAAACTTATTTGAATTTCATGTAGATGAATAAAAGGATTATTGACATTGCAAGATGAAATCTGAAGCATTCTGAAAGGGAAGTTTTTCTTCTTTATTCCTCACACACACACCATTTAAAGTATTTCAATCTAAGTATTTCTTTCTCCCTAAAATAAATAGGACTGCACCTGCAGACTGGTCAGGCTTCCCTAGATTGATCCTAGACCAGAAGTTCTCATCACCTGTTGTGGGTCTTGGTTGCCTTTTCCCTTCGGTGGTCCCCACCCTGATGTCAGAGCCCAGAGCAAAAGGGAAGGATCCACAGCGCTCCTCTGTTCAAGGTTCAGCTCTCAACCTGTTCCTTGTACCTCTTGCTCTTTGGCAGATTTCCTCCTATGGATTGCATTAGAGCTGCTACATAACTTCCTTAAAACATGAATGGAACAATCAGAATATGAAATCTAATATATTCAAATGTTTTTCTGGTATCTTTAAAATCAACTGACTGGTAAAAGTGATCCGTGCACATGTGCGCAACATTTGCTCTAATGACTCTTTTCCAAATCTTGCTTGTATTGCCAGACATTTCCCAGTACTCATGGGCACTCTATCTTCTCATCCTGGTTTAACATCTGTGCTGCTAAATGAAAGTAATCAGAGTGAGCATGAAAATTTAATAAGCTGCGTTCTGGCATTGGTCATGTTCCTAATTGTGTATTTGTTTTTTGCCTGCAGAAGTCCTCAGACACTGACAGCCAGAACAGCTCCAGTGTTTACAAGCACTGGTGTTTATTAGCCTCAAATCACTCTATGTTGGGTGGTATTTCAAAAACAGACCAGGTCTCTGAATTTGCCAATGCTTTTAAGGGACTGATCAAAGCCAGACCCCAGCCTGGGAGGATTTAAACCTCATAGTCTTCCTCTCCTAGTCAGAGAATTAGTCAGTTTCAGAAGCAGAATGATCCTTAGACAGATTAGGGGAATCTAGATCTTCTAATCCTGAGCATGGTAAAGTTTTAAATAATTAAATATTTTGGCTTCATGGCAACTCATCAAGTAGTGGTTGCATTCACATCCTACTAGAGTGTCTTACAGTGGTAGTCCCTATTGGCCTTCCAAGAGAAGCAGAATAAGGACACAGAAAAATGGAAGTTTTGTGCTTGTCCCAGATAACCTTTTGCCACAGGAACCAAGTTGTAAGGTTCCCAGCACCACTAGCTGGGCCAAGTTTAGGAAATTGTTAAGCTACTGTCTGTTTCCTGAAACTCTCCTGTCTTGTCTGCTGGGTATCAGCTCCCTGCCTGTTTGCTTTGTTGCCTGACTGGAGCTTCTGGTGGTTTGGCTCTTGCATGGGAGTTCAGGGAGGTCTCAGTTTCAGCCGTGCTCTGGTGCTGCCACTGAAACACCCCAGACCATGCACCACTCATTCATGTCCTCCTTCCCCCTTCAGTGGCGTGAAGAGGAGAATAGAAGGGACAGAGAAGTAAGGATCATGGGTTGAGATAAGAACAATTCACTAGAAACAGTAATGAAGTAAGAAAACAAACAGTAACAACAATGCTGAGTGTAGAGGAGAGGCAAACAATTCAAACCCTTTAGTCCACTCACTCCCTTCCTGAGGGAATAACCCCAGGATCCAGGTGTACCCCTCCTGGCTGCTACAAGTTAACCCTCTCCTAGCCAGGACCAGGACACCGGGGGAAGCTGAGGGGTGAACGATGGAGAAGGATTTGTGGCCAAGACAATAGGCTGAAACAGCTCTTCTGGTGATGGGAGCATCACCACAAGCCAGGTATGACCCTGGGGAAGGACCAAAGGAATTCCTTGTAAGGAATAAACTGTTGGGAATCTTGAAACAACTTCATGCTTTCACACCGGATTCTTATGCCAAAGAATATAGTGTGTTGGATGGGGTTTTCTAATTCCTTTTAATTGCCATCAGGAGCTGACATTTATTTGGATGATAAGTTTCAGTGAGCGAATCCTCTTACCCTGGGCAGCAGTGTGTATGTGTAAAAACCAGTACCTGATTTATAGCTTTATGCTCTGTGGGAGAAGAATCTGAGTGAGTGCAGGTACCACAGCAGCTTTATCTGGGTCAGGAAGAAGTATGTAGTCTGTACTTAAAGGAACATAGGTGGCAGCAGGGTGGTCCAGGCACTGTCCTTTTATCGTAGTGTCCTGAAGCCTCCCTTCTGGTTCCGCTTCTTGACAAACCAAAAACTGGGACATCAATGTTTTTATGAAGAAGACATCCAGGCACTATTGGTTGCTGGAGATCAAGATCCATTTAAATGTCTGAGGTGAGGTGCTGTCCATACAAGCACATCTCCAGAACACAGCCTGTGCCCAGCAGGTGCCCCTGAGCTGTCCTCAGTCTGTCCCCACCCTGCCAGGTGTACACTGTGTGTCAGCAGAGAGCTTGCTCACAGCACCACACACATTCCAGGACATTTCCTCTTACTGAAACATCTGAATCTGTATTGGAACAATACTTTTTGAGCAGTTTCTTCTGTGCAAGTAGATCTTAATTGTTACTTGGGTTCTGCTTAGTTATGCTTCACATTTTGGAGAAATCTGTTCAACTTGAACAGTTCTCTGAAGTGGGAAATGTGATCTTCTGGGAAGCACTGGCTCATTTGGATGGGATCTGCAGAGTGTTCATTTATAGTGGTGTTTCTCTCCTCAGTTCTGCCTGAACCAAACCAATTTGTTCTTTTTCTAGTCTTTGCACAGGTGACATGCCATAATGCAGTGGTCCACCTGTTAAAAGAGGAAAATTGCCCCCACATTCACACGACCACAGTTGCATTATATTTCTGTGGCAAGTTCTGTTTTGTACACTGCTGTTTCTGAAAGTAAGTGTATGCTAACATACACACACACAAATTTCCTTAATTAATGTGAGCAAACCCACGTGTTTTCAGCTTGGGAAAATAAATATTTCTGTTTAAAAAACCCTGGCCAAAGCCTAATTTAAAAAACAACAACAACAACAACAAAAATCTAAACAAAGTGATCATAAATTGACATTTAAAGTCAAAGTAGAAAAAACAGCTAATTGTTTTTTAAAGCTCCTTAGCATGAAATTGTTGTTGTGCAGAATTCCAGTGTAGGTTATTAGCATGGATGTATCTGAGCTCTGGTCATTTGCTGCATAGTTCCCCAGTGAAGAAGTAAAATTTTATGGAACTGGGTAACTTCAGGGAGAAAAAGCTAGAAGATCTGCTATGCTGCCGATTGACAAACTGACCACAAACATGGTGCAGGGGGGAGATAGCTTCTGGCTCTATCACAGTCATGTGAACATCTGTGAGGAATAAAATTTGAAACAGTGCTCTGGCTGTCCCCACCTGGGGCTGCTCCTGCATCTCCCAAGATCTGCATTTGGTGCTGCCCCCGTTCAGGGTGCCATGGGGAGGGCATAGCCAAGGCCTCCATGGAAAGGGAATGCACACACACTTAGAGGCACAAATTCTCTGTCTCCAGGTGAAAAGTCCCAATCCAGAATAAAATCTCAGAGGAGGCTACAGCTTTGTGATTCATTGTAATTGTGCCCTTAATGATTGAGAGTGCCCTTACAAGGCGTTTATGTGGTTTAACTTGTGTTTGTCCCTGTGTCATTACTTGTTCACCTTCTTTTTCTGAATGTTTTGTAAGTTCTCCTGTCAAGTGTGCAGCCAGTGCCAAGCGTGTGTAATCCCACCTGTTCAAAAAAGGTGCCTCTGAGGGGGAAAATACCCTTAGGTTTTACACTGTAGTTAAAACCCGCCTGAATGTACAAATACACAGTTCTGTTTTTCCCACAATAACTCAGGGATAAAATGTCTTTGAATTAGGCACTGAACTAACTACTATTTTTGGTTGCTTGATTTCACCCCATTATATATACGTTGATTATTGTTCTTCCAAACCCCATTTCTTAACTCAAAACTAGAGCAAACCAGTCTAAATGGAAATTGGTGCAGTCATAAATCAAGAACTTGAAGTGTCTGATTTGCTTTGCAATGACAAAAAAAAATAGCAATAATTAATTGAGAGAATAAGTCCATTTGTAATGCATTGTGTTGGCTCATCAGAGGTTCTTTGATAAATTACCTATTCCATAAAAGGGAAAAAAAAAAGTTCACTTACTTAATTCATAATTCAGAAGTCTCCTACAGTTATTTAATGAAGTGCCCTCTGAAGATTTTCTGATATTTCTTCTAAAAAAGCAACATGCTTGATTGCTTGACATTCTCATGGTTTTGCTTTTCTCTTGCTGCCTTGGAATCATAATCTTGCCTTGGTTCCAGCTCAACATGCATTTCCCACCTGGGAAAACCAGTTTAAGGCCAGTGGCTCCTGCCTGCATATCCTTTGTGTGCACTGGAAGGACACTTTGCAGTCTCCTCCTCTGGGAATGGTCACAACAAAAACAGTTATAATGACAGGTGAACTTCACAGTGTCTTCAGTACCATCTGAATTCAAATTTGACATTGCATATTTCAAGTTCAAACCATTGTACCTGATCTTAGCTGTGTGCCAGCTAAGCACACAGGTTTGGGAGGTACCTCAAAGTTCTGGTGCCTCATTTTTTGGAGAATAATGTTGGTCTTGCATCCCTATGTACAACTGTGAAACTAATTAAAGGAGAGGCAAAGAACAGTATTTATACATTCTGAATAGTTCATTGTAAGGATTAGACAAGAAATCTAAAAAAACTATTTTTTAGTAATTATATTTTTATTAGCCATTTTTATCTTGGAATTGTGTACACTGTTAGGTTTTCAAGTATCTTCACTCAGCAAGTGGTGGTGTTGCAGGTTCACACAGGCAGAATAACCCTGCTAAGCTTTGCTGTTTGTGAAATTAATTTGATGTTGCTGGTTTAGTGGTGAAAATTACAGAATATTCTGAGTTGGAGGAGACCCACAAGGACCATCAAATCCAACTCAAAATAGACCTGAAAGAGTCAAAAAGTCAAATTAAAAAAAAGGAAGTGGATAAGGACACACCACTCTCTTTTTGGGTTATTGCCTGGAGTGAGTCCCTTTTGGAAAGTGATTTCCTCAGCCAGACAGTATAATATTAATAATTATTTTTAACAATAATAATGGCTGTTCAACTTTTAATGTGTTTACTATTTTCATCAGTTGATCCATCAGTAGGTATCCCTGCACCGTTATTCAGCTGCTGTTTGCCGTGAGCTGATTTTCCTTGCCCCTTTTTTGGGATCACAGCTGAGTCTGAGCCGCCACTTGTGTCCCTGTGCGGCTCCAGGGGTGTGCGGGATGTGCCAGACAGAGTTGCTGGACAGTGCCCGGGCGCGCACATGGCACAGCGCAGGAATGTGCTGCTGGACGGGGCATCGGGAGGTGCAGAGCCCCAGGGACATCCCAAAGCTCTCGCCCAGCTCCTGCCCTAGTGAGCACTTATGCACTCAGGCCTTGAGTTATTTCTCTTCAGGAAAATTCCAAATATTTGCAGTTGCTCTTCCACAGGCAAGACCAACTTCCTGCGAGACCTGTCAAAGAGCACATTCTGTCTGGAGATTAATTTCAATATATTGTGGGTAAACTAGGGTTAATTTTTTCTACAGGTCCTTGCTTCTAAAATATAGTTAATTTTTTTTTTAATAAAAGCAAGATGTAGTCTGATAATTCTTGCATGTAATTTAATCCCCTTCAGTGTTTGTAAAATTACCCATTTCATCTAATGCCTGTCAGTTTTACAATTAACACTAGGCACATTAGCTGCACTCTATGCCTTGAATTTTTTTCCTTAAGAAAAAGTGAATTTATTATAAGCAACTTGTTTTCAAAGTCCTCTCATGAACCATGGAGACTTCTGTTCTGCATTTTCACCTTGCAGCCTTTGGATGCAGGAGAGGGGGTCATTTGCATCTTTTTTAAAATCATCATTTACACCCTTTAAACTGTTTGAGGCTCTGGGTTGTCCTTGGCCAGCCCTAGCACTGTATGAGGCTTCACTATTGCTCGTTTGGCAGGCACGTGGGCTGGAAATGCTGCAGGATTGCACCTGAGGAAGGTGGTAGGTGCTGCCTGCTTCCCCAGCGCATGTGGCTCAGCAAACCCAGCCCTGGGCACGGCCCGTGAGTGCAGGGGCAGCTGCCAGAGCCAGCAAGGATGGGCAGGCTCAGAATCGTGGCTGCTCAATCCCAGAGCCGAGGCAGCGGCTGGGGAATAATACACAATTGTTTTAAGGTGCACAAATAGGCTTTGGATTGGTGGGAGCTGTCCCTGCCCGTGACAGAGGGTTGGAACTAGATGATCTGTAAGGTCCCTTCCAATCCAAACCATTGTGTAAAATGTAGGGCCATTTGCAGGCACTCTGAGTATGGAACTTCTCAAATTGTAAAGATAACAAAAGATAAAATTGGAACAAATATGAAAGGATGAATAAAGCCTCATTAAGTAACTACTAAAGTGTATTCTGTTAAAACATCGATTTGCCTTAAGGAAAATTCATTCTCTGCTCTTGAGCAAGGAGCAGTGAAATGGAGTTTCTCTCATTAGCAACAATCTAAAATATGCCTGTACATGCAAGTATGTCAAGATTATTTTTCTTTGTAAAGTGAAGTCACTATCTGGTTTTCATTATAAAAGGAAATGTGCATATCCTATGGGCTAAGCAAATACAGATGCTATTTTGCACTAAAATACAAACTTAAGTGATTATTTTAACCCGGGCCTACACTGGAATAAGATTACTCTACCAGACCCAGACCTCTACCATACCCTGTATTAAAGCAGCCACAGAAATATGGGCAGAAATAAATCCGAACTCAGGAAATGCTATATCCCATTCTTCCATTTTTAAACACATTGTAAGGAAAACAGCTGAAGAGAATACTCTGTACTGGGTAAACACTCTTCAGCCTAGAACACAACTCACTGTGCCCATCTGTTGTGGAAGGAATTCATCCTAGGATGATTTCAACACGTGTTGGAAATAAAAAAGAAAAAGAATATATTACCCATTTATCAGTACCCGTAAGCAGAAGAAACCTTCTGCATTAGTTACTGCTTCCACCTGATTAGTGAGCACAGATAACCCAAAAAAGAAAAAGGAAAAAAAAAACCAAAAACAAAAACAAACCAGCTTTGCTAAGGTTCAAGTTCTCACTGAGTATGGTGCCCAGCCCCCAGCTGCATGTCTCCATCAGCAGGGCAGGGATATCCTGCCAGCTTGGAAAAGACACAGATGCTGTAAGCACCAGGCAGGTACAGGTACCACTGAGCTGAGGAGGTGACTGCACTCACCCCTTGCAGCGGGCGCAGTCAGTCCTAAGGTCTGCTCATGCATCTGTGAATAGAAGAAGAAAATTAACTTTAAACCAGCAGCAAGGTTGTTTCCTAGAAACAAATCTGTCAGGCAGAACTGAGGAAGTATGTGGTATTAGATAAAATGTCTTAATGTCATTCCTATCAAAAGTTTAAATTTGCATATGTTTATGTATATACACTTCTGCTTGCACTCACCACCCTACAGTGAGCTTCAGTTTAATAAAACTGTAGTGGTTATAAATGCAAGAGCTCATATTTCATACAGTGACACCTCTGAAGAGCTAGAGGGACTGAGCCAGCATGATAATGAAAATGTAAATGAAGGGAAATACAATGCCCATGATAAATAGCGAGGGCAGAGGAGGAAGTGCCAGTCTCATGGTCTGCCACTGAGGTTTCTGTGGTTAATTTATAGGCTATCAGGGAATTGAAGAAACAGGTTGAAAAGAGCTGACTTGAGAGCAGGCACTGTAAAGAAAAAAGTAGCAAAAAAATCCTAAATCTTTGTGGAGAGTGAGGATGATTGAGGTCGATTTTCTCTCCTTTTTTCAACCACTCATTTCTTATCCCTCATTTTAAAGAATTTCTTCCCCACACTTTCCTCTCTTTACAGCTTCTGAATTCCTTCATTTTGTGGCATTAATTCTCTTGCAAAGAAAATGGCTCTTCCCCCTTATTTCACATTATTTTTTTCCAGTAGCAGACATCCTTTTTCATCTCCTTTCTTCTAACAGGAGCTGTAATTTCCAGACTCCTAATTTTCCCTTTGTGTGGGGAAGGTGTGTCCTTCAGGATTCTTTTGGCCCCTTGCCAGCCTTCAATCCTTTTTTTCTGTGCCACCAACAGCTGATACTCTACTCCTGTCCTGTGCTGTTACAGCCTCTCACCTTTATTTCCCAGCTGTGCAAGGGACCTTCAGAACAGGATTTAGGAAGACATTTTATCTGTTCAAGGCCTACAAACACTGACTGTGACGATGTCAATGTAGTGAATTAAGAGGATGGCTGAATTCACCAGTATTTTGAACCAATTTCTTACTACTAACAAAATGAACCAATGGTGATTAACCATTACCACTTACTGACATATGCCCTTCCTTAATAATGTTCAATTTAATATGCATATAGGTATGTATATATGTGTGTGTACATATCTCTGCAGAATTAATTAACTTATGAAAATACACCTTTGGGCTGGTGCGTTCTTTCACTGAGCCAGTCTGCTCTGAATTCATGCCTTTCCTCTATTCAGAGTGACTCTATTTCTTTGCAAATTCCTATTTAAAGTGTTGGTTTACAGCAGAAATTTGTATATTATGCTTGAGCCATATAACCTAAAATGTTTTTACAAGGCATGAATTGTGCAGTTTTGACGATAAGGGCAGTGTTTGCTTTTATGCCAAGCAACTTTTGGATGTGGGTTGGATTTTCATGTCAGCTGAAGGCTGGATCTGGTCCTTGAAGTTTAGAGAATCTCAAACTGATAGACACTAAGTATCTATATATTTGGGCATTGCATACACTCCTGGGGGATAGGCCTGACGGGGGAAAATGTGCATCAAAAAATGAAGTGAGGTTATGGTAATTCAGGATGCAATAGTATTTTTCTTCCTTTTAGAAGAACATTGTCTTGAATAAAATGCATATATTAATTTTTTATCTCTTTCCCCAGAAAAATCCTATAAATTCAGGTTGAATTAATTCCAGATTCTGCAACTGTGGACAAAATTTGAATTTCTCCTAGGACTAAAATGACCTTCAATGTCTCTAGAGCAAGCTTTTTGGTTAGCACACAGAGGAGTTTCCCTCACTGTTTACCCTCAGTATAAGGTCGTTGTCTGATATGCCTGAGCATGTCTGCTCTCTCAGGTATATTTGCATAGCTTTCTCTAAAGCCAGTACTTTGGAAGTACCTTTCCTCCACGTTGTTTCAATATTTAGGCGTGAAATGTCTGTGGTTGCCTTTTGGAGCAATGTGTCTACTGCTGCCCTGCTGCTCTCGCCACCATTTTGACTTTGTGAATGGGCAGCTAATTGGCAGCCCAGGAAGAAATGTGAGCTATTACTTTACTCCTGTGGCTTTTTTTTTTTAGTATTTCAAGAGGTTGAAAACAGTTACACAGATCAGTTCTGTTGGTGGTTTCTTTTTGATCTGTTGCTCTTGAAATCCAGTCTGTCCTATCTATCTTGTCAAAACAGCAAAGGTAACAACCAAAATAAATATTTCCCTGTCTTCTCTTTCAGATAAAATTGAAGATGAATTAGAAATGACGACAGTGTGCCACAGACCCGAGGGACTGGAACAGCTTGAAGCGCAAACCAATTTCACTAAAAGAGAACTTCAAGTTCTTTACAGAGGATTTAAAAATGTAAGAACAGTACTGTAATGAACAGAGTCTAATATATGTGTCCCTACCAGCCTCAACTGCTCAGCTCGATTTTGTATTATTCCCCTGCTAAGCATTAGTAGTTTTGTATTAGATCTCCCTTATGACAGCAAAATGAGCACAATCTGCCTCTCCATCTAATATTTATGACACTGCAATCTGCCTAAAACTGGGTTTGGATGAATATTCAGCACATAATTGTCTCATTAAACTTGTTCCCCAAATGTCAGCAAGCACACTTCAATTTCCTCAGCTGTGCTGGTACTTAAAGATAACCTGAAAATGTTTTTATGGCAACTTATTTAAGCCTTGTTGTCATCTCCTCATGTTCAAATATAAGTGGTACTGTTCACTTGTGATTAGCTGCCCAGGACGGAGATTTCATCCCTTCTCTAGCTGCAGAAATCTTGCTCTTGTGGGGTCTTTGTAGAGCACTTTAGGATTTTAGGGTCCTGCATAAGTAGGGAATAAGGCTGGAGTGGCAGGAACCAAAGTGAAATCAAAGTTGAATGTGTCTTAAGACTGAGGAGACCAGAGAGAGGCTGCAGATTTCTGGGCAAGCAGGCAGCAGTGCCAGCTGGCATGACTGGGTCTGCAGAGCAGCTCTGTGCCCAGCCTTGTGAGCCACTGTTGCAGCCAGGCTTCCTGGGAGCCCAGAGCCACAGCCTGGCTCTACTGCTGCCTCTCAAGGGCTCCTCACAATCAGGAGAAATGGATGGGGAATGCTGAGGCTACATGAAGCAGATGCTTTATGGACCTTGAAGAATGAGTACTCATTACATGTTTGCCTGAGGGTCAGGACTTAGTTGCCCAGGTGGTTTGTGCCAGCTGATGTTTTAATGATGATTAACAGGTCAGAATCAAGCTGGCTCAATAAACACAGAATGGTTTTTATATTCTCTTGCAGGACAGCTCCAGCATTCAGAGACCATCACAGCAAAATACTGACATTTCTCTGTCAAATCTATTGGGGAAAAAACTTGTCAAAAGAAAGCTGAGCTCCCTTAAATACAGGCAGTTCTGAGGAACCTGTGGGACTTTGAGAAGGGCCTTTCTTTTTGACAGATTTTTGAAATTTGATCAAATCACATTTCCAGTGCATAATTGACTTTTCCAAGGAATCTGGTGGTTTCACCCGTTGTTTCACTGCTCATCTGAGTGGGCCAAAGCACAGCTCAGCCTTCTGTATTTTTGTTTGTTGCGTGTGGTATATTTGTGCAGCATTTGCTGCACACAGGAGGTCATTTCACAAGTGAAGTTGTCTAACTGAACACAGATCTCTTCATGCTTTTGCCAGCCAGCAGGAAATCACATGGCTTTTGAAACAGAGTTTATCAGGTTAACACCCAATTTGGCATGACTGCCTAACCATGGGAGGTTAAACCCAATTTTGCTAAGATCTCTACAGTGCCTTCTGTATCGCTGTTGAGTGGGAATCCTGTGTGGAAGAGCTCTGCTTCTTGCTGGGGGGATTTGCAGCTGCAGACACAAACCAGTGAGGCAGACCTGGAGCACTCTCAGCACACAGGACAATTACCCCCTGCCCTTCCCAGTTCTGCTAGCACTTTGCTGCAGAGGAATTACCTCCCAGGGCAATAATGGCAGACAAAGGCATTTAACTTGTGACATAAACCTGGGACATCACTGAAGGTCTTGGTATTAATTGGCAGTGATGGCAAGGTCTTGGTTTATATCTGGATATTAGGACAAAACAGGCTGTTTTTATCCAGCTGATCTGCACAAAATACACACAAAGTTTCATATCTAAAGCTTAAATTGACATGAAAGTGCAGCATTAGCACTGGTAGCCTGCAGCTCCGGGTTTCAATGGGATGAGTAATTATGCACAGGAGGCAAGCTGGCTCATCTGTTACCATATTTGCTATTGTACCAAACCGTCTGTTCCTTGGGATGATGTTACAGTGCCATCTGGAGATTCAAAATCTCTGTGGGAATACAGTCTTTTTCCTCCCTGGCTTGTACGTACTGCTTGCTCTCAGTGATTATTGAACAGGTCCTGTTTAATCACAAGACAATACTTGGATAATCACAGAGCCATTTGCAGGAGCTTGTGTTGGGCACAGAGGGATTGAGGTCCTGGCTGCAGAGGATTTGGTGTGCAGGAGCAGGGATGGTGTTCTACCAAAGGCAGCTCAGCACAGCCTGGGCTGGCCTCTGGAGTAGTGCCTGTCTCACCAGGGTCCTAATTCTCTGTACCTTTAAACCTGTTCTTTCTTTGTCTCTGTATTCTGTTCCCCCCCTCCCTCCAAACTGTCTCAGTCTTTACCCAGGGTGCCACTAGACTGGTCTGGTGTTTTTGCCCCAAGCTGATGGAGGCTGCCAATAAATTCATTTCCAGAGAAGGTGAGCACACTAACCAGGCCTCTATTATTGCTGCCTGGCCAAATGTCCCTTCTCTTTGCCTTCAGCTTGCCTTTCCAGTTGTGAGAGGGTGCCACACTCCAGCATATCTTGGTTCTAGGACCATCAGTTCACATTTATTTTAGCAGTTGCCTCTGGCCACAGGATTGTGCATCGTGTCTGTGTTCTGAATGGTCTCATTTGCAACTCTCTGTTAGCTGCGGTCAGACTCAAGCCAGACTAATGTGAGGTGTTTGGTCCCATTGCTTTGGTTGGGATTCTACAAAAGCAAAGTTACAGGCAAACCCAGCAGAGTCTCTGGTGCATCTTGCCTTGGTACAACTTAACAAAAGAAAATGTGATATTTTCTGTCTACAAAACCACCAGAATTGTTTGAGCTAAATAGCAATATTGGGACAGGAACAGAATGGCCATAAGTAAGCATAGGTTGGAATTAGAAGAAAGTTTCTGCCCTCTAGGGGAGTAAAGTTTGGTGAGCAGTTATGGAATTGCAGGGAGGACGGCAAGGAAGTATTTTTATTATTAAAATTGGTAAATTGATGTCTAAGGAAGTGACCAACAATACAGAGATTTGAGCTAGATAATTCAGGATCTTCCACTTAGGCCATGTTTCCAATGGCTTGCATTCTTTGGAATTGAGTATGTGGATTTGAAGGAACCGGGGGTGTTGTGGGATTTTTTGCTCAGTTTGGGAGGATTTGTTCCGTTAGGGGAAATACTTGTTAGCTGCAAGGGATAATTTCTTAATACTAAATCAGGAAACAGATTGAACCCAAATAACTGAGGGGCTGCTGGAGACATCCTTACCTTGCTTTAGTGTGATTATTTTAGCAAATCTGTAACAAAGTGTAGTATGAGATGTAATTGTAACAAAGCAGGATTGTAGAGATTAAAGTGGGCAGTATAAGCAAGGGAGAAATGTTCTGATACTTTAATAATCCCCAAAACATCCCCGAAGTGGGAGAACATAGAGCAACAAACTACACAGGATGTGTGAGTGCTTAGAGATGCAAATCTGGATTGTGGGTTTGTGTGTGGTCAGCTAATTTCCTACCTCTAATTTAGCAAAATGTGACCCCTGGGTACTCGTCCTCATGTTCTGGCCAAGTGAACTGAGGAGGGTCTGACAAGCAGGTCATGCTCAGCTCCCCTGTGGTCCCTGCATCTCTGCTTTGCACATCTTTGAAAGCAATCAGTGAAGTTTATTTCTGATTCCAGCAGAGGATAACTGCTGTTTTATTTTCCTTTTGCTTTTGTGGGTTGGTGTGTTTGGTTTTTATGTGGATTCATGTGCTTTGTGCTTGAGTGATTTAAAAGAGGGTAAATACAGATGCACAGCTTGTGCTGCCAGAGCTTGATAGTCAGCCCTGGGAAAATGAGGGATTTGTTCTGTGCTTGATGACAATACAAAAAAAAAATAATGTTCACTGTTTGGTATCTTTAAAGAATTCATAGGTTAAGGAAATGAGAAATGTTAACCTAAAACCCTGCTATCAAAGAAAAGCCTTATGAATGGTGAAGGACTGTGTTTTTCTTACTGACAAGAATTTTTTTCTTGGATGAGTGAACCTTTATTAACTTCAGTGGAATTTAAACTGACACTAAGCTCACCTGCTCTGTTTCACAAAAGAGATTTCTTTTGAGTCAGCAGAATTAAGTAGTACTATAGCACTAATGAGGCCTCTTGAGCATTATTTGGCTCTTGTAAAACAAAAATTGTGATCAATTAACTGCAAATGAATTGGTAGTAGCATATGTGTCTGAAAGCAATCAAGTTATAGAGAGCTAAATGGGCTGATCAGCGTCAGGTCTGTCTCTCTCCAGCACTCCTAGAGCTGTAGTGCAAGCTTTCAGATGGATCATCAGAAGCAATAATGGAAATCAATTTCATGTGGAAATTTAGAAAATTAGGCAGGCCCAATGGCTAAAACTGCTAGGTTAACCCTTGCCCCAGTGAGAGAGCACAGGCAGCAGCAGCAGGCACATGCCCATCTCTGGTAATAAACAGAGGGAAGGGACCTCAGGGACTCTGTAGTTGTGGGAAGCATAGAGAAAAGAATGATCACTCCCTCATCTACAAACGGTCTTTCAGCAGGTGAAGTTGTGGTTGTTAGAGAACGTAACAGTTGTGTTATCATGAGGAGAGAAAGAAATAAATCTCAGTGTAGCACTGTGCTGGAAAAGATTGGCCAGTTATACCAGGCTTGGTTTTAAAAAGAATGACAATTTGGTGAAGTACTCTTCAAGGGTTGTCTTGGTTTGAAAGACAGGTGTCTGCTAGGGAGGGCAAGACCTCCCTTTGGAATGGAGAATTCAAGCCCCCTCCCTCCGAATTATTAAAACTTTGATATTAAGTCGGCTCTCAGGCAAGGATATGGGGATAGGAATAACAGCTCTNGATTGTTTTGGTACCCAGCAATTAGTCTCCTAGTGACTTTGTGGGAAAAAATTCTATAGGGAAAAAAGAAAACCAAATCTAACCCCCAACAGGGTCGTGTGTGATCTTGTAGCAACAGCACCTGAATGACCAAGGAGAACACTTCTACCCAAGAATGGCTGTGGATACATTTCTGGGTCTGATCAATGATTAAAAGATACCATAAATAAGTACCAGATTATTTATTTATTGTATATTAACTTACAAGCTTCAGAAAACATGAATGTTTAGGAAACATTTGGGAGAATCTCTTATGGTAGCTGTTAGCCTCTATTTAATTATCTTCCTTTGATGATTTCTGCTTTACAAATGAAAAAGTAACCACTTTCCTCATGATAAGGAAATCAGGCAATGGATGTTTTATGAGGAGGTTTGGAACAGTTTGAGAATACTCATATAACTAGGAACCTTGCAACCTACAAAATCACAAATAACACACAGAAAAGTTGTCAGATTGACTGCTCACCGTCAAAACAGCAATTCGGGACTATCAGGCAATGTAGTAGGAGTCAAATTCCAAGTTCCTTGTGCAAAGAGTTATATTTTGTGAAGTTCCCAGCTGAAGGACCTGTGTTAAAGTGAGGCAGGGATCACAGCATGACACAAAGAGGGATGCATGGAGTGAATATAGTGCCAGGAACAGCGGAACTTTCTTGATCCCAAGTCTGCCCTTGAGCTCAGCGTAAGCATCAAGCCAGGCTATACGTGCCAGTTCTAAGAGTTTTGTAAGAGAGACCCTGCTCAGATAATCCATCTCCAGCACATCCTACCAGCAGGGACAGTGCTCTTGCTCCCTCCTCCCTCCCTGATGGGAGCTGGGGGAATTAAATGGCTGACTGGGGTCAGTGCTGCAGCAGGACACAGACCCCAGGGTCTCTATTGATCAGTGGATCTGAGTGTGGGAGGAAGCTGACTTTTCTGTACTCTGTTAAAAAGGCTGAGTGCTGTGGTTATTTTATTGGTTTGCTCTGGTTTGGTTTTCAAAATTGATTGATAGGCAAATTTGAGGAATAGTGCCATCAACTGGGAAGTATTTTCTGTAACTGGAAACATCACATGGTTATATAGCAGTGCCCAAGGCTCTGTAATGTATGTTAGCAGCAATGTGCTGGTGGGGGTGTGTTTATTATTGAGGTTTGTTTGTAAGGGTTTTCTAGTGTGCTATGGACCTCTGTTCACCTCTGTGGATCTGGAGTCAGGCTTCTGGCTACAGTCTGCTGTTGAGGATTAATGGGTTCATATCTGTGAAGGCATTAGACAGGGACGTGTTAACTGGCATGAACATTATTTGTAATTATTAGATGAAAGCTTCATATGACAGAAGGCATGAGCTGCCTTTCTAGGTCATTCTATAAAACAGCAATGAAACTGCTGAAAACACAGTTAGAAGTGTTAATAATGGTAAACCAGCTTTGTGAGATGCTTAAGATGAAATTGCAGTCTGAATTACTTTAATTTCTCCAGCTGCACAGCCTGTGCATGAAGAGCACTGTGAGAACAGAAGGGTGATTTGTTTCATTGCTCTCTACAGGCTTGTTGAGTTTTGCAAATGAAACCTTTACAAACCTGTGTTTTTCTTTATTCTCTTTCTCTCTTTTTTTCTTTTGTTTTCCAACAGGAATGTCCTAGTGGAGTTGTTAATGAAGAAACGTTCAAACAGATCTATGCACAGTTTTTTCCTCATGGAGGTAAGTGGAGTGCTTTGTGCCTGTCAGGGTTCTTGAAGCCTTAACATTGCCTACTGCCAGCTGGCTGCAAAACTGCTGCAGATCATCTGTGCAAGAAATGGGAATTGAGCTGAAGCTTTGAGGGGTTTTAGATGGAAACACAAACATCAAGGTAATAAAATTTTAGGCCCTTTGAACAGTTATTTCACATAGAAAAACCCCAATAAAGATTGCCCCTCAATGTCAACTCTTTATTTCCCGATCCAAAATAGAAACCGGGGGTTGATGCTTTGTTCTGTTCTGACTTTCTGTTGGCAGAAAGTAGAATTGCTTCCCCTCAGTGTGTGTTTGCTTCCCTGCTGTTGGACTGCTGGGCATGTAGTGTCTAGCACAGGAGGGTCCCAGTCTTCTTTTTGGCCTGAAAACTAATCAAAACCTTCTTAAAATTCTTAAGCAGTTTTTAGTTGATAAGAAAACTCCTGGCTACCTGAAATGATAATTTTTGGTGTTTATGTGACTAAGGCAGGGCCATGTTTTGAATGGGCATATTAAGGTATTGTATTAAATCTCTCAAAAAATATATGTTCTTGCCTTTTAAAAACATCAAGCATCTATATATTCTAACTGGATATGTTCTGTAGGGATGCTGCTCTCAAATTGAAAGAAGTGAGTAATTTAAGTGGCTTTTTAGCAAAAGTATTTCAGGCTTTTATTATACTTTTATTATACTTTTTATTGTAATCTTTTTAAGTATTTGAGGCTTTCCAAGATAACCCACTCTGTAGCAGCTGCAGAACACACTCTTTGGGGAATGATGACTGACCTTCCTGCAAGGGTGTTTGTGTGCATGTGCATTTACCTAAGGAAGGTCATTAACAGGTGTTTTTTCAACTAAATGTCAAAATAAAACACATTATGCTTATGCTTTACAACCCATGTGACCTCAAAGATGTACACCTATAAAATTTGCATTAAATTTCAGTATGAACTTGATGATTTCCTGTTGTGATTTTCTAAACCCAGCAGTTTAAGATTCAAAAGGACAAAAATATGCCTCTAGGTGAGATTGTTCTTCAGCAGCCATGAGTCAAGCTCAAGTAACTGGAGCAAGACTCTTCTGAAGCTGGGCATTCCCTAGGGAGTCTCTGCTGTGCCTCCCACAAAACAAAAAGGTAGAGAAAGGATTCTACAGGTTGAAGTATTCACTCTTTAGTATTTTTGCTGTGTTTCCCACCATTTGAACTAGAAACACTCTGGGATGATTGGGGATTTTTTGCTCTTTCTTTCTGCTCCAAAATCCAAATAGTTTCTACTGTAATAAAAGCTTTTGCATTTAAAGGTGGTTTTAAGGGAGGTTGCCAGGATTTTGCAACTCCATGATAACATTTACTGGTTCATAGAATACCTGGCAATGTTTCAGGGTTGAGTTAGATACAGAAGGAAAATAAGTTCATAACTTGTTTAGAGCCATCAGTGTATGATGAGCTGCTGTCCCTGCCCTTTGTGCCTTTCAGATGCCAGCATGTATGCACATTACCTCTTCAATGCCTTTGACACTGCACAGAATGGCTCCGTGAAATTTGAGGTGATTGCTTTGCATCTTCCTTCCATGCCACTTTCTCAATTTTCTGGTTTTTAACCTTTTTTTGTCCAGTCTTCATTGCAAAGTAGTAGGACCTGTTGGATTAAAGAGGTTTCAGTCTAAAGTCAGTTGATATTTTCAAATCTAGTTCACTTTAGTTTATGCAGATGCAGTTCCATGTCAGTAAAGAAAGATCAAGATTGTGCTAGTCAGGATCAGAGGGAGAAAGTGCGGAGGTTTATGCAGCAGAGAGGAGTGGCTGAGCAGAGTCCCATGTGAAATGAGATGAGGGACAGAGAGAACTTGCATCTTGCCATCTGCAGTCATCACGCATTGCATGATGTGTTGAACAATCATCTCAGGTACCTGGAAACTAAATGCACCCTTTAAAAGACATGTTGTAGTGGCTACATACCACCTCTCTTCATGCTCAGCTCATAGCTGTAGGAGTGCAATAAATGGATATATTAAGTCATAGACTTCTGGAGGATGAACTTCATAGTTTTGAAGACTAGGAAACTACAAATCATAGGTAGTCTTGCCTTTGCTGTCAAAGGGCCAAAACCTCTGGTAATTTCCAGGTAAGACTGGGAAATGTGTTTGTTCATTAAATGTAAAATGGGGGCGTTTCCATATTTATCTGTGCGTCTCTGTGGCAAGGGCTGCAGTGGGAGATTTGCAAAGGGCAGCTCCTCAGTAGTTAAAGGTGTTCAGAAACGTAAACAGACTGAGAATAGAAAAATGTGTTAAAATAACAAACAAACAAACAAACAAAAACCCCAACAAAAACCACAACCAAACCTAGAAAGTGCTGAACTTTCATTCCTGGCAGATCTGTCTTGTAACTGTCAAACAGGAGAATTTTGTCCCCTTTTATTCAACAAATTCAAGTTCCTTGGAGGCTTGGCAAAAAGGAGCAGAGGTTTCTAAGCAGTGCTGCACTGTCCCATGCAGAGCTCACAGAGGTGACTAAAGATTAAATGAGTTATCAGGAGCTGTATAGCTCTGTTTGCCTGAAGCTCTGCCTGTGCTAAAAATCCCCTGTAGCTATGCTACTCTCAGTGCCTGAGCCGCCATGCAGTATAATTCATAATTCCCAGTTATCAGAAGCAGTAACTTTACTGTAAGCAAATAAAACCAATTAAAATTCTGTGTGCCACACTGATTAATTAGCGGTGGGAATTGCATCTGATCAAGTCTGGCAGATTTTGCCAGACAACAAAATCTAAGGCTCCCTGTGTCAGAGGAGTTTCTCTCTCAGATAGGATTTTCTCCCCTCTTTGCCAGCACCTCAGTCTGGAGGTAAGAAAGCATCAGCTTCTACTTCCACAGGCACAGTCCAGCTGTGTTTAACCAGGTGGTGGCAATCTGAGTGACAGCTCCTTGCAGCAAGGAGGAGAAAGGCCACTGGAGCATCTGGCAGTGCTCTTAAAAAGCAGACATCCCGGTGAATGCTTCAACCATTGAGTTCAGCCAGAGAGGACACATTTTTGGAAAACGGAGCCAGAAGAGAATAAGCATATGCTCCATCCTAAAAAGATAAATCTTTTGACTGGCATTGTGTAAAGACAGTGTCTTAGGAAAGGTTATCATGAGAATTCACATCTCTCTCTGTGCCCCAAACCAGGATTTTGTAATGGCATTGTCCATTCTGCTACGGGGAACTGTTCATGAAAAGCTGAGATGGACATTTAATCTGTATGACATAAATAAGGATGGCTATATAAACAAGGAGGTAAGGCTGTTCCTGACAAATGTGGTTGATTTTGGAAGGGAGAGTTGATTGGGTTTTGTTGCAGAACACAATTAATTTTGCATGCAGCTAATTAAATGCAAATCAGAGTGGACTCAAGCATTTGTCTATGTCTAAGCAAAGTGCACAGTGATCTTATTGTATGATTTTCCAGATATATTTTCCTATATTAGGGTGCCTTTAATGAATTATGTTTGGCATGAGCAAAATGCTGATTACAGCTCTGAGCCACATAACCTTTGTGAAGGGGAAGGTGATGGTAGCAGTACTTGGTGACTGAGGCTCAAGGGCTTGCTTTCTGCACGGAAAGATACTATGGGGCTCATCTGAAGCAGTACAAGCCCCCAGTACCACTCCCAAATCCTGCACTGTGATCTGTTTTTATCTTCATATCTGGTATTGCTTGCTCCCATTATGGGAAGCCTTGGTTTTGAGCATGGTGACCTTGAGTATGTGTCAAATGCATCTCAGTCCACTCTAACCTATTGTGCATCCCTGGAGGGTTTGCAGTTACTGCCACTGGTCGTGGAGCTGAGGGGCAATTTGTGCAATGTGAGGGGAGGGACCAGATTCCCAGCTCCAGCTGTGAGAGTTCCTGGCCCTGGAGGAGGCCCTTGGGGCAGGGTTGGTGCCACAGTGCAGAGCTGAGCACAGCCCTTGCTCCCAGCACCTGCTGCGTCAGAGCCAGGCCAGGGGAGAGGAGAGAACACTGGGAGCATGTGGCACGGCAGGGGCAGAAAGAAGCAATTCTTTCTACAGGATGTTTTTGTGTCTGGTACATATGTCTCTGTGAACACACACAGGCATTCCAGGTGCTGGTTTGTCATAGCAGAAGGAGGTGAAGAATAGGGCAGGACAAGACAAAAATGGGCTCTCATTTCTCTTAATTTCCTTTTTGTGCTTATGCTGGCATGCTGCCATTGCAGGAAATGATGGATATCGTAAAGGCAATTTATGATATGATGGGAAAATACACGTATCCAGTGCTCAAGGAAGATGCACCAAGGCAGCACGTAGAAGTGTTTTTCCAGGTACCTGGTTTTTCATGGGTTTTTCTTAACACTTGACCTGTGCACTGACAGACTTTCCTGTAAAGTTGAGTCTATACCTTGTTATATATTCCAAAATAAACCCTAGCAACCATTCAGCCTAGCACTGCAATGCCTGATTCAATGCTGATTTCCTGGCTCCAAAGGTATCTCTCTGGTCTCTTAGCCTGACCCTTTACCTTGGGATATGCCACATCCAGTAACTCTGAAGCCTCTGCATGTGTTGCAGTCCTTCTGTGCTGCTTCTCTCAACTGTCCTAAGGACTGACAGGAATGTGGGTAGGGGTTGGTCAAGCAGTGAATAAACAAATAATGGAATAAGGACAAAGGTTCTGGTGTATATCAAGAAAGCAGTTAGAGATGACCTCAAAAGTGCTCCAAATCCCAAAGTAAACAAGTCCTTAGCAGTAGGCCAATCCAGCATTGAGTCTGTGGGCTACACTTGTTATGTAGTCTGTTGTGCCCAGCTTTATTCAGGTTGCATCAAGATACTGTACTGTAACAATAGTTTACCAATGGCAAGCTAATTTTTACATTATTTTATTTTGCAGAAAATGGATAAAAACAAAGATGGAGTTGTAACTCTAGATGAGTTTATTGAATCGTGTCAGGAGGTAAGGACTAAATTAGAACTGCAAGGAAAGCTCTATCTCATGTCACATCATTTGCTTCCCTTTGGATAAACTCTATTTGAGACAAGATGCTTCTCAGGATCCTGGGTTTTCTTTGCTCTGTGAAAAACCAACCCAAACCAAACCAGCTTCAAGACTGAGTTTGTGATGCCCTGTGAAGCCTGTGACTCAATTGTGAGGTAGGGTCAGGCAGAACATCTTTATGTGCAGTGCTGGGACCAGTGCTTTTATTTTCCTGAGTGGACTGCAGTGCCTGATTCTGCAGAAAAGCAGACAACTGTAGAGAAAGCTTTTAACTGTCTTAGGTTGGTTTGGGTTTTTGTTGGTTTGTTTTGGGGGTTTTTTTTTCCTTCATTTTGAGAGTCTGCTGCTGTCTCTGTGTGCTGCCCCAGATATCATTATCAGGTACCACATTACTGGAACTGCCAGAGTCAAAGATGTCTCAAATTCTTGCAGTTACAGCACTGAGTTATAAAAGCAGATGATGTTTTCGTGGTCAAACATTAAAAGCAAATGCTGTCATCATAGCAATGATTTTAATTTTTCCTCTGTTTTGGAAGTAAGCCCCCTCTTGCAAATTCCATATATGAGGTTGGCTTTGATAAGTTTTTCTTGGTACTTTTAGGACTGGCACAAACAAGCATCTGCATTAACATGCAACTGACCTAATGTCTGTTGTCTTAGACCTTGATTGTGTGAATATTCGCTCAGAGATACCTCTAATATTTGACCAGTACAGTAATGGTGTAAAAGGCAGTCTCTGCCTTTTGGAATGTTTACATTGGTGCACAGAATTGCATATTGGCCCTTCTGTGCATTTTATGTTGCCTGGAAAATTCTTTCCAGTTCTGCAGCTTTTCTGTCCCTGAGTAAGGAGAAGGTGCTCACTGTGAAGGGCTGGGCTGGCTTCTGCTGGTTTGGTGTCAAACCTGGCTCTGGGCACAACCAGTCACAGTCAGGGACTTCAGGCAGCAAAATCCATGTTTAGCAGATGCGTAATAGAAGGCTAATGTTTTTCAGTTACTTCATTCTTGGTCCCTCTTGATTGTTTGGCTTACTTTTGGCACCATCTTTATTTGATCATTTGTGTTGTGTATTATTCTTCACATTCGTAACTTGCCTATAAGTGTGTGTATGATCAATGGTCTCAGTATTGAAGCAGCTTTACTTTACCTGTAACTGTTAGAATTTTAATTCTCTGTCCCCATTTGGGTATTGGTTCCTTCTGCTGCCATCCTGGTATTGGAAGCTGGGCAGACTGATGCACTGTCAGCTTCTGTTTCCTGGCAGGCAGGAGCAAGCCCTGCAACACCGAGATTTATTATTTTTATCGTTATGAAAAACAAACCAAAGTGTGCAGCAGTGCTCACCTGTGCCATTGCAGTGACTCTGTAGACAGTGAAGCCCTGGCATAACCCTGGAGAGGGTGATTGGCTTCCCATGCCAGGTGATGCCTTGTGCCCCCTGAGTGCAGTGACAGGGATGATGCAGCCTCACAAAACAACTGAGGAATGCAGTGCAATAGATCTCTTAAGCTGCTTGATGTGGAAAATTGTTTTCATGTTACAGGCAAACAGCTGTTCTAACTTTTGGAATAACTGAATTCCTGGGGGGGGAACCATAATTTTGTTTTTGAATACCAATCTTGTTCTTATCTTGAAGCAAAATTCAAATACTTCAGGAGAAATATTCCAGGATTTCCCTTGTGTCTGTCTGTAACTTTCTTATTTGGCTCTAGGAGCCTCAGAGAGGCTGAGGTTGCACAGATCGCATGTGTTTTGGGTTTGAGCTGGAATTTCTGGCAGGACGTGCTCTCTCAAGTCAGTTTGCTTGTCGGATCAAAACCTGCCATTCCATTTGTACTTGTGGAGCACATTAGCCAAGAGCACATTTGCACAACCAGGGTCAGGCACATCTGAGGGTGGGCACAGGCACCTGCCTGGCACAGCCTGTACTGGATGTCAGGCTCAGGAGAAGACCCTGTGCTTGGTGTGCCTCAAACCAACCCAGGGCTGAAGCACAAGCCAGCTGCTGTGCTGAATCAGGCCTGGGCACTGAACCAGCCCCAGCTCACAGAGAGGGAAAGCATTCCCAGAGCAAGGCTGCTGCCAGGAGGAGCAGCTGCAGAGCTCTCTGGTGCCAAGGCAGACTTATGAATTCTGCTTGTCCATGCTGGTTTCATGGAAATATCTTCTCCTTGCTTTCAGGACGACAATATCATGCGATCCTTACAACTCTTTGAGAATGTCATGTAACCAGACGAGCACTGGAGGAGCGTGAGACTTCTATGTAACAAAGATCTCCTTTCTGAGTGAAAGATTTTACAATTGAGCCATGTCCAGTGTGTGAGGATTTTGTATGACATATCCAACCAAATGGCAACTGAATGCAACCGATCCCATCTCTTCTCCCCAGAAGATGCTGGTGGACCTTTGTTTCATTTTGGAAGCACGTGAATATTTTAATAAATCCCTACAAGAGAGAACTGCTGCTCAAAGTTCAATGAGTAATACAGAGCATTGTTTTCTAGGCACAAGTTCTGCTTTTAATCTAGCAAGCTTAATTCCCATATGATAGCACACATTGATAGCTATTCAGCCATCTATTGCAAGTGACAGCTCAGTCCATACCTCCGTTCAGCACAATGTTCTGTGGATGCCTTGCCGTTAATCTGCTTTGACAAAACCCCAATCTACCAAGGCAGTCTGTGAAAAAATGAACAGTCAATGGGACATGAAACAGACAGCCCATGTAGCCAGTATCCCCATTCCTGCAGAGGTCCTGCTTATCCTCTCACATGCACTGGTGCCACCATGTTGACTTTAGTGGAGTTCTTTCTGAACATATTAACCAGGTGATCTTCATGCCAGGGTGAGCCAGAAAGGAGCAGAACATGTTGCACATATTATTATAAAAGTACAGAATGGATCCTGTTCAGGAGCGGTAAGTTCCCAAGAGACCAGGCAGGTGTGTAAGGGCTGGTACAAAAAGATGAGCACCTGCTCTGGTCCCAGCCTCCTGTTGAGGCCCAGGGACACCAGGCGATGCTCCACTGTTCATCTCAGCAGCACCATGGCCATGTGCTCTGGTCCTTTTGCTGTAGTTTGGCACAAACTTTCTAGGTTCATCACTGGACATTACAGTAAGGTCTTGCTCCCTTTATGGATTTATTTAAGCTTTCTTGTTTGACTTACAGAAGAACAAAGATGCAGCTGTGTTTCAACAGACAGACCTTAGTACCCACAAAGTGCTCAGCACATTTGATTGGGTGTTCTTGAATTGTTATTAACCTCAGAATTAGCTGCCAGGCCCATATTTTTTTCCTACAAGGTGGTAGCATGCCTCGTACAAGCCCCATTGGTTTAGGGGTTTGGTTTTTTAATTAATAAAACAGAAAAGTTCATGTAGTGAATTTACACCAAGACTGGACGATTTGTCAGCTGGGGAATGTCAGAGCCTTCTGTGAAGAAGCCTCTTAGGAAAGCTGATCTACCAGAGTGCCATTGCCATCTCCAGCAAACAATGGCTGAGAAGCAAAGGGAAGGAGAAAACAGGCAACTTTTCCAGCTGTTCAAACCACACAGATGGGACAGTCCCTGCTGTAGTGCTGCATCACTCCCATCCAGTAAGCATCTATTTTTATTGTATCAAATACTATATCAGAGACAAACTGTTAGCACTGAAAATATATTTAAAAATTATGTAAGTGGAAGGTTTTTATAATACAGAATATATAGAATGCTTCAGTTCAGTAGCCCCAATTTTATAAAAATTTCATTTATTGAGGCATTCATGATTGCAGAAGTAGGTCTGATCAGTCCTAGTACAATGATAATGCCAATTCCCTAAGATGGGGAATTTTCCCGTTTTACTGTGCTCCTCCACACACTTCTGTGTAGTCTTTATTTCTTTAAGTTGTCCCTTTGTCATCAACAATGCTGTTCAAGTGAAATTACATGTCTGCAGGAATGACACCTTAGTCCATCTTGTTTATTGCCTTTCATACAAATACCATTAATGAATTCCTCCCAACAGTGATCCAGCAGCTCTGGTGAGGGACTGGGATTTGCAGGGGGAAGGCCATGCTGTGGGAGTATCTTTCCTACAGTTGTTGGGTATTATCACTTAGGCTTTATTTAATAGGCACATGGTAAAGACAATCAATTGTAGCTGAAATAATAATACACAGTTACACCATTCCTTCTTGATTCTTCTTGCAATCACTTTAGCAAATGACAGAATTTAATATAATTACCAGGTTTTCCCTCCCATCAAAACTGCTTAGTCTAATTTTCTAAGCAGTTCACTTCAGCAGAGGGAGTAGTGGTCAGGACAATGGAAATGAAGAATTTGAATGAGGCTAGCACAGTGCCTTTTTCCTCTAAGTCTTGCTTCAAGGGTGCTTATGAGATGGCACATATAGACAGAAATGTTTGGAATGTGACCTTTTCAAAAGAAAATATTAGTTGCCTGATGCCATAGTCCCTGAAGCTAAATTAATTTCTGGAGTTATTATAATGAATTTGGCCTCAGCTGTGTTTCCTGGCCCTGTTGGTAGCAGTTTTGTGGGAGTTGCCTTTGTCAGCAGGGCCATCACTGCTTTCTTTTGAGTGTAACTCCAGCTCAGCAGCAAACAGCTGATGTCACTGTCAGTGCTTGCTGACATGCATTGCTGAAATCAGGGTACCAGCACTGAGCCTGCACTTCTGCCATCTCCTTTGCTGCTCCACTGTGCCTGCTTTTCATTGCCAGGAACAATGAGGGTGCATCAGGTAGAGAGGGAGATGCTGAACTACACTGAGTCTGCCCTTATCCTCTAAGGAGCTTTGATACGGATCCCACCGGAGTCAAACCCCTCCCACACACCCCTGATGTTCAGCCCTGGGTTGAGCTCCGTGCTTCACCTGAAACCCAGAGTAGCTGAGACAGGAGTACTTGTGAAGTGTCACCCACAGCTCCGTATCCCCAAAGCTCAAATTGCAGAATTGATCTGGGGCAGAGCCATTGCAAACCCAATTATTTCCCTGATCCCACTGTTTGTCTCTGATCCCACTGTTACAGCCAGAGACTGGGATGCACCAGTGCATAGAAGGCCTCTGGGTTTTCTATCATCAGCATCTGTCCCTGGCAGGTGTGCTCCAGCCAGCAGGTGAAACGTCAGTGACTGTGAGAGAGCTGCTCTCTGCATGGAAATGGCTTTGGGTTTGTTATTCATGTTTTCTGTAAATGTTACTCTACTGTAAACTTGCCAAGCCTCTGCTTGCTCATAAACGGGGCTTGCAATATTTATGACAAGCACTACTATAGATTTCTAAATAGAACACACTATGCTACTCCAGTCTCCCACCCTCATCAATCCTCCTGCCAGTAGGCAGAAGGCAGTTCCTGTTACAGTCAGATTCTCTGTCAGTGCTATCAACTGTGCACATTTCCTCCAAGTTATGAATGTTTAAATAATGTCTGAATCAGGACTCTGACTGTTTCACTAGTTACAAACATTAGTCTGCATCTTCATGCCAGCATTTTATAAAGAAAGCCTTTCTAATATGCATTTTAGGTAACAATCTGTTGACAAATAGGAATGTGATAAATGATAATGAAAAAAAAAAAAGTACTGTGCCTGTTCTGTGGTTGTTTGTTTTCCTATTCCTCTGGATGCAATGCAATATTGTGAGTAACCATGAGCCAAGCTAAAAGCCTGAGACACAAATACCCTGAGGTTCCAGCATCATATGCAGTGGCATTTCCTGACTGCAATATGTGTTGAGAACAAAACCCCTTGTGTCTGTGGGTCACCTCTGATGAGATGGTAGCAGCAGTGTGTCAAACTTTTCTTCTTCTTTATGGAAGTGCCATGAAAGACCTAAGGAAATGTGCAAATAATGTAAATTGTGATAACTAAAGCCATGTTAATGGATCAGCCATGTATAGCTTCACTGTTACAAATGCTATTCTCTGATGGCAATTTGTATTCAAATTTGTTGAATGCTTTTAAAAATGCTGGTTTTAATAATAAAAGAAATACCTGTAGGAGGGTGTCCTTTCTTAAACCCAGTACATATTTTTTCTCAAGGGACACTGTCAGGTTAAAATTTGCAATGAAACTTTTAAAAGTGTGACTCAAACGTGTTTCCTTGTTTGTGGGGGCTTTGAAACTGAACTGTGCTGTGAGCTAACACATGCCAATGGTTTATTTGCATCACTGATCCGGGGGTGCTCTTACATTTGATGTGGTGACATAGACTGAACTGATAGTTTTGCCCTTGTGTAAAGTTTAAAAATGTTCTTCTACCTGCACCACTGATAGTAACTTAGGGTGGTGAAAACTGAAAGCTTACAGGCATGCCTTTTCCCTTCTGCAGTTCTGCTTAAGTATAAGCAGGAAGGCAGACAATCACATTGCAAAAAAAATGAAAACACTATTTTATGTTATAGATAACCCAAAACCTCACAGTGTTCCTTTAGCTTTAGTTTATTGTAAGCATCCATTCTGACACATGGAGGAATGCAGAAGCAATTTTGACAGACTATATATATGTGTGTACATATATATATATATGTTTGCTAAACTCCATTTTGTAGAGTATTATCTGTCTGCCACTACATCCCAGGAAAAAGAACATTCATCCATGCAGAAATATGAAAATAAAGGTGTCTGTGTGAAACGTGGTCTTGGTGTCACTGCAGTGCCTGCCCAGCACCTGCTCCTGCAGGCACCTCTTCCTCCCAGAGACAGCAGGGCCCTCTGGACAGTGCCAGACTGGAATTCTTACTCCTTCTGCAAGAAGAAAGTGTGCTAACTGCCTGTTCAACCCCTCTCACTCCCTGGGATGTGTCCCAGCTGCTGCCAGGCAAAGCAGGCTTGGGCTCAAAGCACGTGCGTAGGCTTTTTGTTTGCTTTTTGACTGAGGTTTGTTCGAGTGGCTGGTGAAGCCTCAGTTACTTCTGCAAGATATTGGACAGCTCTAGTTTTATTCTGAGTCCATTGCTACTGCAGTCTGAGCATCTTGTCCTGCTTCTTCAGGGGTCCAGGGCATTGCACATGATGGATGGAGGGGCAGTGGGGCGGGAGCAGCTCTGCACTGGCCCAGGGGCTGTCTCTCACTCTGGAGCACAGCAGGGGACCCTCAGGCATGTGCCACAACTCTGCATATTTTAAATCAAATAATAGCCTTTTTTTTACTGCGAGATTAATTCTTTAACCTTTGCTTAACCACAGAGGTCCAGCAAAATGGAAAGGGAGGAGGCCTGGACACATTGGAACATGAAGTCCTTTCATCTCATCAGATCTGCACCGTGCAGAGTGAGGCATGGGAGCTGCAGAAGCAGAAATTCTGTGTGATGGAGAGCTGCTGATGGACCCACCCCTGCTGCTTGACCAGGAGGGCCTGGTTCTCTCTGAATAGACTCCTGTCCCCATCACCCTCCAGAAGTGGGAAATAATGAACTGAAGATCTCCAGAGCCTCAGTGGATGTGGTTATTTCCAGCCTGTTCTGTTAAAACTTCCCTTGTTGTCTTGCAGAGGAAAAGTCTGTCTTTCTCCATCTGTTCTTGTAGAGACTGGGAATTGCTGTGGGGCTCTGGCTGGAAGCCCCCACAGCAGGAATGTGCCTCCTGAGCACAGGGTGAGTTGTCACATTGCCTGGGACATTCTCCTGGGAACTCAGCTACTGTCCTGTGCCTGTGCACAGGAACCTGGGGGACATGGGGTGATCCACATTCCTTCTTCAGGACTTCTGCAAGGGGTGGACAGGGCTCCTGGTGGTGAGGAGAGGGGGATATTTCCTTTAGAACCTGGGACACTTCGGAAGGTACTTGTTGGGATTTGCACCCACAGCCAGCAGACATGAAATGGAGAAGGGGAACAGCACCAGTGCAGAGTTCCCTTTGCAGGAATCTGCTCTGAAGTCTGTCTGCAGAAGATGGGCCTGGATGGTCATTGCCCTTACCCAGATAACAAACCACAAGACTGAGCCTGAATGCTCTTCACTCCCTTCCCTGCAACACAGCTTTTTTCAGAACATCTCCAAACCCAGCCACAATTCCCTCTATGTTGACTGATAGAGAACACCAGGGATACACTGCCTTAGTGTTTTAGAGTCTGTGCAGGATCATTACATTGCAGAGAGCCAAGAAGTGAATACATTGATGTTGTGAAGGATGCAGGGGATGGGCCCACTGCTAGTAATGTCCAGTCATCTTCTTAAAATGTCTGTGAAAAGTTAGTGCTGATCCAGGATTTTCCTGAAGAATAATAAGATATTGAAAAATATTGATTAAAAAAAATTCAAGATTGATTTTACAATCCCAGGGTTAAATTGAATTTGTTGACATTTTCACAGAAACTGATACAACATTTGTGTTCTAATTATCTTACTGATATACTTAGAAATGAATATAAATTGAAAATATGTAACAGTGTAAATATACATGAAGATAAATGTCGGCGCAATGTTTTCTGTCTTAACAAATCTTCTAAATTTTAGAAAACTCAGAACAGAAAGAAGTACCAAAACCTGTTCCCTCACACGGCACAAGCTGTTATGGAAAAGCAATCAGTTATAAGTAAGAAGAATATTACCCATTGTTGTGGTGAGTGAGCATTGCACTGGTGGGAGGCATACTGTCTGTGCTGGAACTGATAATGGGGAGAACTTTTTGGAAAAACCCATCTGTGTGTATGACAAACTGAGTTGCAAAAATAGTAAATTGTTCTCAATATTTGTTTCAGATTGTTGGGGGTCGGGTTTTTCTTTCCTTTTTCTTGTGAATTTTTTTGCCAGTGAGTTGCTAAGAAGCACTGATGGCTGGGTGCTTGAAATGTCAGGGAGGGGGAACTCTCGCTCACTCGATCTGAGCCTTCGGAGGAGGATGGTGGAGCTGCTGCTTGGGGAAAGGAATTCACTGCTACTGCGGGAGCCCAGCTTGGTCCTGTTTCTTCTGCTGCGGGGTGAGCCTCTGCTCCTGGGAACAGCCACTGAACTGGGTCCGTGTTATCCCCTGCCTCACTAAAGAGGGGCCTGTCACGGTTTTCTTGGGTGTCCAGGGATCCTGAGCCTGCCCCCCTCTTTGCCCCACTGGGACCTGGGTCGCTGTTGTCCTACCCCCACTGCTTCTTTGCCTCTGCTAGAAGTTTTTCTAGAAGTTTCTAGAATTTTTCATTACTTTGTAGCCCACACACCCTGCCTGCCGAGACCTCCCGAATCTTCAGCCATAGCTCCGCAGTTTCTGATCCATCCCTTACATCCCTTCAGCCACAGCTCCGCAGTTCCTGATCCATCCCTTCCATCCCTTCAGCCACAGCTCCGCAGTTCCTGATCCATCCCTTCAGCCACAGCTCCGCAGTTCCCGATCCATCCCTTCCATCCCTCCCGGCTCGGACAAAGCGCCATCTCCGCTGCTCCCCGAGCCCGCCCCACAGCGCCCCCTGCAGCCTCGGGGGGATCATCGCCCCTGCCCCGCCCGCCGGGAGCCACCAGCGCCCCTGCCGGCCGTGCCCGGAACTGCACCCAAGGGGATAGTGCCGCGCTCAGGGAAGCTGTTCCTGGGCTCCTGGTTCTGTTTATTATTAATGCTGTGGTTGTTGTTGTTTGTTTGCCTGGTTATACATACTAGTAAAGAACTGTTATTCCTATCCCTATATCTTTGCCTGAGAGCACCTTAATTTCAAAATGATAATAATTCGGAGGGGGGGGATTTGGATTCTCCATTCCAAGGGAGGCCTTGCCTTCCCTAGCAGACACTTGTCTTTCAAACTAAGACACAGACTTTTTAAAATTTACCTTACATTATTTGCCTTATTTTATTTTGCGCTTAACTGTGATATCATAATGCTTAAATCTTGAAGAACATAGGCTACAAACAAGTTACTTAATTGCTTTTGGTTCCTTTGTTATTCAAATGATGGAGCTGTGCACAAACAAACAAGGTGCTTTGAAAGGCAAGGAAAGTAAGGGATTTCTATCTCAACAATACTTTGTAGTGATTTCACCAATGAAATAAAATTTACACAATATCTAAGGTTTAAATTTCTGTCCTATTCTAGCAGTGAATATTTAGTGCATGTCATAATAAAAAATGGGAATATATGGTGTAGATTTCAGCAGCTTCAAAGTGTCCAAAAGCAGAATTTCAGAACTTAAAAAATTCCCTTTTCAGAGAGCACATTTAATCCCTATCTGGAACAGAAATCACATTCCAGCCTGTGAAGAGGATATTTGAGGGCTTGAGCAGCCCTGCTCAGCACAGCTCAGAGACATCTCTGCAGAAACAGGTGTGACATTGCAAAGACCTGCAGTTAATTTTAGATACAATAAAAGCCACATTCAAAGGCACCCTGTTCTTTACCGCATCTTTAGTCTGGGTTTGGTACAAATTTGCGTATCTGGGCGAGCTCTGTGCTGTCACTGTGGGAGCATCTGGCCAACTCCAGTTCCCCAGAGCAAGACCTGGAGGAGCTGCCTGTTCCTGATGGAGCTGAATCAAGCCAGAGGACTGGAGAGGAAATTTTGACAGCTGGGAACTAAGGTAATGTTTCACAGATGGGATGAGTCCCTGTGCATTAGCTGTGCCTTTCCTCCAAGGATGAGTCCATGGAGTGAGGAGATGCCTTGTTGTACGGGTTTGGAGAAAGTCAACAGCAGTGGGCTGAAGCTGCCTTGTGGAAAGAGCCAGAGGTGTCTCATAGCACTGACACAGTCTGGAAGGGATGGACAAAACTCTTTCTGGGTCTGTGTTAGTAGATAGAACACAAAAATATGACAAAGCTGGTCAAACCTGTTCCCTGTGCTGGGACTTTTGGAATTTTTTTTTTACACTTGGCAAAGAAGAGGCAATAGTAGTGTTTGGCTGGTCTTTTGTGGTTGTGCTTTCCAGGTATTCTGTGTTTTGCTCTGTGGGCACCTGGCCCCTAGCTCTGCAAGTTTCTTCCTTGTTCCCAATGAGGGGCAGCACTGCAGCTCTCAAGCCATCGGCTTCCATCCACTACTCATGCAGAGTTGGGAATTAACCCTGGGGACAGCTGGCTCTAAGGTGTTGGGATACTGACATGGGAAGAAGTAAATGGTCTGGGGCTTCCATGAGGAATAGGCTGGACCCATCCCATGGCTTGAGACACCTCTGGGTGCTTCCTACTCCCTGCGTGGAGCTGGGCAAAACAGCCTGTGTTGTCATCATGTGTGGAACCTATGGATTTGTGTGGATGTGTTATGGATATGTTTGGATGTGGGTGGATGTATGGAGCATAAGGATAATGTCACATTCTGCAGGTTCTGTTGTCACAGTCTATATAGGCTGTTACAGGACATTTGGAGTAGGGTTTAGAGTACTAGGACAGGAGTCTCCAGTGAAAGTGGTTTGCTGTTGTAGAGCAGGTGCTGGTCATGCCCTGGACAGTCCCTTCCTGGCAAATGGAAAACAAAAGGCTGTGGGTTTGCTCAGAACTGCTCAAAATTTAATCAAATGCAACTAGAAAAACTGCAGTGGTAAATTCTTGGGATTTTAAGAGAGATGGGACCTCCGGGAGATGTCTTAAAACATGATGTATTGCACTTCTTCTACAGTCTCATGAAGGGCGAGAATGTCTTCACCACATACACGAGGACTTTGTGGCCAGTGGTCACCAGTGGTCATAAGAGCACAGCTTACAAGGTCTTTTAAAGGTTAGCTAGCCAATAATCAACTGCCACACATATTAACTTTCACACAAATGGCTAATTGAGCTGTATCACATGTCCTGCTGCAATGCTGTGAAAAATGGAAGTTCACTCATAGAATAATATTTTAAGTTTAATAAGGGAATAAAAAAGGACAATGTCCAGCACTGGGGTGTTCCTGGCTATCAGCCAATGAACACACTGGTATATTAAGACAGTGTTATTTATATAGTGTTACTTTACTAAGGTACATACATATTCATAAGTTTCATGCATTATTCAAACTTTTTTGGTAGCTTTTGATGTTGTAGAAGCTTTGTTTTGGTTTTTTACTCTGACTTATTTACATGACATTCTGCAGATCGGGTCAATATATTTTATTCCTTCTTGTGGCTTCATCTTGTTGTTTCACACTTCTCTGATAACGAGTAGTTAACAAGTTCTTCTCTAATTCTCCTCTGGTGCTCTGCTTTGTGTCACAGTTATCACTTAGAGAGGTGAGTCAGCAGATGTGGGAAACAATTGCTTTATACAGTTTTCTCGGTTGGGCAGAAGTATTTTAACATTTTATATTATGCTAAGACCTACAATACATTTATTACACTATTATTTTTATAAGCTATAAGGTGTACACATTAATCTATTCATCACACTATTATTTCTATGGGCTATACAGTGCATACTTAAAATGAAAAATTATGTTATATTAGTAAAAAGCTAAAAGGAGTTATAAATTGCACTATATTTAAATACTTAAAATTAATAACAACATGTAAAAGCTAATACACAAATGCAAAAGCCAATATTATAGTGTCATTTTTAACAATGCAGACAATTTTGTCCAATCATATAGTGACACACAATCCTACAGAACTACACCTTAAAACTTCTTATTACCTTTATAACTACTTCTCTATCTTAACTTCAAAATCTTAAACTCTCCATTACCTAGCTTAATATGTTTCTTCTTAAACTACAAGTCCACATCCTTGCTTTATGGTCTGTAAAGCTGGAAGCCTTTTCCAAGGCCTCAAGTTGAATCCTGTATTCTCTGCTGTATTTGAGCCTGCATGCATGAGGTTTTGAGAATTTTCTGTGCCTTGATTTCCCACAGTAAGTCTCATTGAATTAATCTTTATTAGACTTATATTTTCCCTTGCAAATGTGACATGGCATCAGGTGTGTGTCTCAAGATTGTGCTTTTCAGGACATCACAGGGAGGAGTGTAGTGTTCCCAAAGTGGCCCTCAGTTTCTCCAAAGCATGTTCAGTGTTCAGCCTTGCAGAGACCCAGTTTCCCCCAGCCAGGGTGGCATCTGAGTCACGGGGACAGCTTGTGTCATTCCACCGTGTGACACAGCACAGTAGCTCTGGACACAAGCACAGATCACAGGGTTCCCAGGCTGGAACCAAACCTGCACAGTAGTTTTGGGGGGCTGCAGCTTCTCCCCTCAGCCATTGTTATGTGAGTGCTGACTGCCTGCATGTGGCACAAAGGTAAACTATAAGTAACTGCATGAGCTATTCCTTCCCTCTGATAACAAAGCCAGAACTGTGCATCAGCTTTATTCTTTCTCATGCCAATCTCCCAGTCCACTGGCAGGCAGAAATATGACCCTGGCATACACAAATTCCATGTGACAATTGTACCAAGTCTCTGCCAGGGCACTGCTGGTCCCAATGGTAGGGACATACTGGTCATTACTTTTCCAGATGCCACAAAGCTTCCTCAGGGGTGTGTGATGATGTGGTGTCACCGCAGGTGTAGCAATAAATAGGCTACAGAGGCTTTAAGGACAGCACACATTTTCTCCCTGTTAGATAATTATCAGTCTCATACCCAAGAGCATGTTCTCTATCAGTTCACAAGTGTTTCTATGATTTTTAGTTATTTTCTTTTTTGCCAGATCTAGAGGTGCTTTATACTGTAACAAAGATAATCTAAATAATCATGAGTGAAAATGTCAGATCTTTTCCTCCATTTTTATGGATTCCCTTTTGGTTTGGTGTGTGCATTCCCAGACAGACAGGTTTATGTCTCTGACACAGATCAAGATCAAGGATAACCCTGAGAAGGAGTGGCCTGAAACCTGCTCTATCCCAGATGCCCAGGGAGCATCAATCTGACTCCAGCCCAGAGGCTGTGGGAGGCTGACTCCAGCTCCTCACACACAGAGGGCAGGTATCCCTGCAGGTAGCACCTGCTGAACTGCAGGGCAATGCTGTAAAGACTTTTTCTGTCCTTTGAGATGCAAACCTGGAGGTAAGTCTGCAGTGATTTGGTTTCATCCCTTAAAATTATTTTCACAGTTTTTTGGGAAACTTCTGTCATAAAATTCTCTCCTTTTCCTTTTTCCACAGTGTCCAAAACTATCTACTCCAAAGGTAAACGTTTCAGTGAGTGCTTCAGTAAAATGAAAGGTGTGTTTTGTGATACCATTCACAGCATTGAAGACCTCTGAGTTCATGCCCTCAAAAGCAAGTGCAGCAGTGTTTTTGTTCAGGCTATTTACACCCATCAGAGCTCAGAGCTGAGTTAATGTTTCACCTCAGGCTGCAGTAAATTCGATAAAATTTCCTCATTCCCAGAGTTACCCTTTTACTTTGTCTGCCCTGCTCTGTTTGCTGATACAGGAAAAAAACATTGCTTAATCCCTTTTAACAACTGTTGAGACCATTTTTAAACACAAAAATATGTTTTTGCACTGCATTGTCTTTTGTTGAGGCATTTTTAAGACTACCAAGCCTCAACCCATGCTAAGTAATGAGAGCTGTCTTCCTGCTGGCAAACCTACCAGCACTGTTTGATGGGTTTAGCAAGATAAACCTGTATAAACCCTGGTGATTTTTCCTCCTCATTTTGTTTCACCCAAAAGCAGGAAAGGTTTGCTCCTTGGACATTAATTTTGGAAATTCTGAAGTGCTCACTGGGGAAGCTTTTCAAAGAGGTCCTTTCCAGTGGACATAGCACACACCTGGCAGCTGACAAACCTGTGCCTGAGAGACTCTGCCAAGGAGCAGCTCCCACTCCTGCCATGCTGGAGCTCCTGGGGACCAGTGCTCACCTGTAACAGCAGAGGACAAGAGCTTCAGGTGAGACATTTATCTGCTCTTTCACTCCTCTGCTGGGAGTACACATATCCCACATGAATAACATGAAGCCACAGTCTTCCACTGGCCAGAGCGACTCAGCAAGAATTATTATTCTTAAATAGTGAAAATAATATTAGGAAGCGTTGTCCTATAATCAATGTCCAGCTACCTCAGCAGCAAAACACTGGGATGTGTCTGTGTCAGCTCTCTATGACTGTTCAGGGCAAAATGAGAACCCAAAAGATTTTGAATTGGGTATATTGCTGCAGTGCTTGGAGAGATGCTGAGAGCTGTGGGGGGCCCTTGCTGCCTCCTCACCTCCCGAGGCACTGTGGCTGTTCAGTGGAGATACTGCTGTGTCCCTGGGATGGATCCCACTGGTAAGTGCCATCTTATTTGCAGAGAAGCATAAAGCAATAATGGATTAATGCAAAGCATTTTGGGATTTTTTTTTCTTAAAAATGTTCGTCACCCCTCTCTTGACAGAACAATATAGGCCTAGGTCCTCTGGGGGGAAAGTTAATGAAAAGAAAGCCTTTTAATTTAGCTGCCTTGATGTTTATGGTGTTCAGAACAGTTCGAAATACCAAGCATTATTAGTAGAGATAACTTTCTGTCTCTTGAACATGAAAACTAGAAACTTGTACTTACTGCAGCTCATTTAATCAGTACATCTAGATCTGATTTGCAGTCTCTGAGTGTATTTCATCCTATTAACATAAAAGTACACAATTATTTCCCATAAATCCTAATCTGATGTAGTTGAAACATCTGCCCAACTTTTGACAGCTGAACTCACTTGTATGGATGAAATATTTATTTAATAAGTTAGCAAGCAAAAAGGAATGACATCATATCAGGTAAGGGCTTTGGCCAAAGATAAAACCACAATTGTGCATATTTATCTGAGGTAAAAACAGGACGCTGTGCACTTAAAACTGAGTGTCCAATTAATTGTCAGTTCCCAAGTTCATTCCTGTATCTGACAAGAGGTTACACCAACCTTCTTTTACATTTAAATTGAATTCTTTCTCTTTAAAATGGAGTTAAAAAGCATGAACACTGGGGGGTGATGTGCACACAGATAAAATGTTTTCAGGTTGTAATAGACAACATCATAATGGCAATAATTAAATGGGGTTACAGATTGGAAAAAAACATGCCTGGTATCAGTCCAGAACTTCTGCTCTTACTTGAAATGTAGTTCTGGTTCTGGTATGAGCATCACTGGCACATGGGCTCTGTACAGAACACAGCAGGTTTGGTGACAGAGCATTTACTGTGCGCACTGCATGTTTCTTGAAGAGCAGCTGGAACCTGCAGGGCATTTCATTTCACAGCAGTGAAATGAAACTGCGGCCAGTGGCCGGTGTTGGGGGCTGCTGCAGAGTGCTGGGCACCCAGGGGCTCTGAGGAGCTTAGGGCTGCCCAGGGCTGCCCCTCAGACACAGCAGCTGAGGGCACCCCAGCCCCACTTCCCTGTGCTGGGGCAGCCTGGCCCCTGCTCTGCCCTTCCATGAACAGTGAGGATGGCACTTGAGGCACAGGGATGACAGGGCTGTGTTTGCTTGGTTTCTAACTAAGCACTTTAAATTGTGGAGTGAAAAAAATTGCAGTGTTGGATTTACAATGCAAACAACAGGACAAAATACAGTCCCACTAATGGCATCTCGCATAGCTGCAGGGCTTGAGCTGTGGTAGGAACCTGCTAGCTACATCAAAGTCCCTTTTCCAGAGCAGGAGGAAAGGGCGGAGATGATGTGGGATGGGACTGGGCACAGAGGNGATGGCTGAGCAGCCCTGCAGCCTGGGACCAGGGTCATGGATTGGAAAGCACTGACTAAAAGTGGTTCCTGTGCAGTCTGAGTCTGGTTTGAGGTTTGTGTTTGCTTTATCATTTCAGCCCAAAAAAGCAGTAAGGACTGAGAAACTACTAGTAACGACTGAGTGGTTTCTTTTCTCTGTTGCTGTAGACACCCGTTGTCAAGTCAAAGAGTTTGCTGTAAATAAGTCTACAGTATAAAACAGCATTTCTTATTTGTGGAATGTCAGTTTTCTCCCTCCTCTTTCTAGCCTGTCTTTCAGGCATTTATTTTGGAAAATCTAGAAAGATAAGTTATGCAATGGTCTGGCTTGGCAGTCGCCTTAAAGGCTGAAGTGGGGCAATACTGCTGCTGGGATGGCATTTGGTTCCAGGTCTCTGCTGAGCCCCCACGTTGTCCTGCCTGTGCTCCTTTCTGCAGCTAGTCTTTGCCAAGAGCCCCACCCTCCCCTCTCCCTGTAGCACTAGTGGGTGTTGCTTCTGTTTGAAGCTGCCAGGAGCCCAACGCCTAGCTACAGGAAATAAATGTGCTATCAACAGCTCCCTCTGTGGCCCTGTGCTACCACAGAGCAGCCTATTAAGGATTCACCTCCCGCAGGATCCCCAGCCCCAGCCAGGATCAGCTCCGGCTGCACCACGGCAGAGCAGAGCCCAGCAGCACCGGAGACAGAGCAGGGACCCCAAGGTGCCAGGACAGGGGGGTGGCTGCAGGGCCGGGACAGGGGTGAGCGCTGCTGCTTGACCCCCACGGGGCTGTGACCTACTGCTCAAGATTGGCATGTCACCGCTCTCACCGGACCTTTTGCAGACTGCTTTGATGCTCCTTCTTAGTGCACAGGTGCATCTTCCCTTCACCTGAAGAGCTCGGTGGCCCTAAATGTGACAGCCCTGTGCTAGTGGGTGGTGGTGTCTGTGTGGGCTGTTCAGGGGTGAGCATTGGCCCCTGGGCAGTGGGGCCAGCTTGGGGCTGGTGGCTGCATGTGACTGTTAATGTGAGGCCTGTGGGGAAACTGAGGCAACTGGGAGTTCTGACCCAGGATTTGGGAAATGGTGCCCACAGGTGCTGGTGGGTGCCTGAAGTTCCCATGGTAGCTCGGGCACTACAGTGGGTTCTCAGTCCTGGAGATGTGGGGGTGAGTAAGGAGGGGGGAGAGAGAGAGAGCTGCTCTTGTCACTGCTTGTGTCTCCCCTACTCCAAAGCAGGCTGCACCCCCTCTCCCTGTCCACACTCTCTTTTTGTCTCAGTTTCTCACTTTGGAGACCTGCATTACATTTTTCCCAGCCCTCAGGGAGCTCAGAAGGGAATTCAGATGCTGTAGGTAAAAGCTGCAGCATACAAGCAGTATTCCTGCTGGGATGGTTTGTGTCACAACAGCTCAGCAGCTCGCTGATACATCCCTTGCATGCAACAGGAACCTGTGCAAACCCAGTGCAGCAAAGAGAAAGCATGGAGGAGGAGGAGGAGGCTGCTGCTGAGGCAAGCTCCTTGAGCCACTTGTAAAATTCTCTTTGTTTAAGAGTCTCTGTGTGTGGCCTTCGATGGAATTTTCCTCTGTCTAGGGCAAAAGAAGTAAGCTGAATCTATGGTCTCTTGTACAAACCTTTCTGTTTTAGTCAAGAGGAATAAATGTGGCTCTTTTTTAATCCTGAATTGTGTCCTTCATGTGTATCTTGCGGTTCTGAACTGTTTGTACGTACAAACTGAGAAGTAAAAACTTTTGCATCTACTTTTGAGATAAAATTTGACCTCGGAGCAAGGCAGAATGGCTCCTTCCAGCCTCGGGGATGTAGATGAAGTTTCTCAGAGCTCGTGACCATGCCCACCTCCTGCCAGCACCAATGGGAGCAAGGCAGCAGTACAGATTGCTGGCCAGTGCCGCCAGCCTGCACCTCCTAGTGTCCTGCAGGTGCCCCATGCTGCAGGGATGCACTGCCAATGGCACTGGGCCCCTGGGGCAGAGCTGGCCTGGCCGTGAGCTGCCTTTGGAATTTGGAGCAGACATCTGCATCTTTGCAGAACTGAAACTGTGCAGCCCAGTAGGAAAATGTAACAGTTTTCCAGACTCTTTCCCCTCCCTTCCAAAAAGGATGCCTTGAGTTTGAGTTGACAAAGCAGTCCATTTAAAACAAAAGACTAATGAATATGGCAGCCTTTGCTCTTTTGCAAGTACAAACACCTCATCTTTCCTCAAAGAACAGCTCTAAATCATTTTATTTGCAAGCCCTAAGCAGGAATTTGTATTCATGGTAAGACACTAATTGAGTTAATTTATTTAAGGCTGGGGCATAATTTCTAATAGTGGAGGAGTCTCTAGGCCCAGTGCAATTGTCTCCCTGATAGGGCATTAATATTTAAAGGATTTATAATACTCTGTCAATTGATCTGTGTCTTTTAGAAAGTAGGTTAACAGTTATTAATGATCACATGTGTGAAGGATTAGCTTAAATAAAGCTGGTACTTGGCAGACCAGTGCCTGCCCCCAGCCAGTCCCATGGTTGGGCAGGGAGGGGCCCAGGGTCTGGGGCAGTGGATCTGAATGGAATGTGGAGAACGCGGAGGGAAGTAAGGTAGCGCATATCTGGAGGGTGCTGCTGCGGCTGCTCCGCAGGGCTGGGCTCAGACAGCAGCAGAGGGAACACTGCAGTGCCTTTGTGTGGCTGCCAGTGCTGCTGCCTGTTGCCCTAATTTTTTCAGCCTTCTCTTCTGTTTCACAGTTTCATGTTTTGGGTTCTTTCTCATGCTCTGGTCTGTAAACACCG
The DNA here is from genome assembly GCA_013397315.1 of Donacobius atricapilla. Lineage (NCBI taxonomy): Eukaryota > Metazoa > Chordata > Aves > Passeriformes > Mimidae > Donacobius > Donacobius atricapilla. The sequence continues at coordinate 124,114 of WBMY01016919.1, forward strand.
GCAAATGTTTATCATAACTTCAAGGTAGTTTACATTCTTTGTCTTAGAGATATGGACAGCTGATAGACAGTTGTCCAAACCAATGGAATGGGGAGAGGTGTCAACCTTCTCCCCCAATCCCTGGCCTTTGTAGAGGTACTATATACTGGAGTCAGACTTTCAAATAAGGTAGAGTTTTAGTTCATGCCTTCTGATCAAAGTGTGAGTGTGTGTTTGTGTGTGTGTGACGTGCTGCGTCAGCTGCCATCAGCATTTCTTGGGGACATGTGAGCCTCCCAAATGGGGAGGTATGATCTGGGCAAGAAGCTGATGGTGCGTGTTCATCTTGACAGATAGCCTGTTACTGATGGCATGCAAGACAAATAACGTGACATCTGAGTACCTTAATTTCTCTGTTCTTAGAAGTGGGGAACATGTATGCTATTTCTTGAGTGGTTTAAAATGAGAACAGTTCAGAATTTTAAAAAATCCTGCTTGTTTTACTACTGTATTAAATTCCACAACGCAGTAAGAAACATGGTGCTGAATGGCCATTAAAAATAAGGTACTGTGAAAACCAATCCACATGAAATACCTTTGTGCTTATTGTAGACATTGAATATTTACTGAGGAAAACTGAACGTTGGTGTGGAGGGACATGCAGCTGCAGTGCACCTTTGACTGTGCTGTCTGCAAGAGCAAAATAAATGTGTTGGGTTCATGTGGGCTGTGGAGGTGCTCAGGACAGTATGTGGCTGGTTTTCCCTCCAAACTTCTGCAGTGAGGAGTGTTTCACTGCCCTGCAGAAACGCAGACTGATACATGTGTAAGATGAATGATTGTGTCTGAACTGTGTTCCTCGAGGCCCCATCTCCTATTTTTTCTTTATGTGCTCATCTGTCAGCATATTGTCAAACCTTCAATTAATGTGTCACTCACTGGCAGCTCCTTTCACCCTCATTCCCACCCTTCAGCCCTGCTGGCTCCTTTCCCATCCTGGGCAGGTGCTCAGCCAGAGTGGAGACACAATGAAGCGATCCTGTCCGTCACTCCTTTCCTGCTGCGAGAGGTCAGTGAGTCCCTGCTGCTTCTGCCCTGCAGGGGTGGCGTGGGACGCATAGCGTCTGCTCGAAGGCAGGATTGAATGCTGACCTCCCCCAGCTGTGCCTGCCAGCCACGTGCTGGCAGGCAAAAGCAGTTCCCTTTGTTATGGCCATCAGAGATGACCAAGGAAAGCAATCCCAAATTACCATGGGAGCTGCACCGTTTATTTGACATTCACCTGTTACCTGGAAGCTTGGAAGAAAAATTTCCACCTGTTCACTGAGGATTTTGTGGCCATGTGTTTGCTGTAGCCTCTTGGTGTATTGACTATGCCCTTGTCACTAAACAGTGTTTAAGGCTACATTTTTCTGCTAAAATTAAACCCTTTACTGGACAGAGAAACATAAACACACAATCTTATTATAATTTCTTCCCAGTACTGGTAATCTCTGATGAAAGCCCCTGCCCTATAACAGCAGAATTGCCATTGTATTAACTGACACACTGAGCAGTGAAGAAATGCTGTGGTTATATTCAGCTCTGGTCTCTGATGCCACCTTTTTCTTGCCCAGGAGTACTTACAGATTTCCATTTCACTGCCTCCCAGTCTTTGATATATTTATTGTCTTTACAGTCATCCTGTGCAAAACATGGGATATTCATCAGGGATGCTCATGAGAGGTTCCTCAGCTGAAGTTCATGAAGTCTCATACTTTAACTGAAATCTAATCTGTAACTTCTTTTTACAAGTTTTTAAAACAACCTGGACCAATCTTCCTTCTTTCCAATCAAAATTGTGGTCTAACATTGCTGTAAGTGGGTAAATTATATTCTCTGCTCCTGCATTCTCACATTATAGTGAGGAGCCCTTGAGAGCATCTAGAAGCATCTGAGTACCATTTCAGAGAATGGGCTAGAAAAGCAAAGTCTTGTTGGAAATGCAGATGTGGGACCAGTATTAGAGCATATTGTGTTTTGAGAAAAACCTATCCTTTCTCCAGTGGGATGCTCTGCATTCATAGTACTTGAATGTTTGGGTGTTTTACTGGCTCTGTGTGGGCAAAGTTGTTATTTCCTGGTGCTCTGCTTGTCCCATGGCACAGCACCACAGCTGTGCATCTGGCTGAGGAGGCAGTGTCCTCAGGGCTGTCGGGAGCTACTACAAGAAGGATCTAACCCAAGCAGAAAACTCATGATGTTTGTGTTATAATGGTGCAGCTACATTGGAAGCTGAGGCCCTAAATGCCATGTGTGATGAGAGAGGTGCTAGGTCTGAAACCAAACTGTGTGACTGGAGAAGCACTTCCAGCAAGGAGCTGGAGATCAGAGTGGAGCAGAGCACAGCTCAAAGCTGCTACTGTGGTACCTGCTCCAAGGCCAGCACGAGCCAAACTTGGTTCCACTCCCAGAAAAGTCAACGAAACCCATTTGAAGTGCAATGACCTCATGCTGTGCTTCACGATGAGTGGCTTGCCAGCGTTGCTGTTAATAGCAGGCGTTTACCCCTGTACCAAGGTACAGTCAATGGAGCACAGAGTTACAGCACATCTGTGAGGCTGGGCGGGGAGGCTGGGACTACAAGAGGCTGAAACTGCTATCTGTGGGCAGGCTCTCTCTTGGTTTCAGAGTCTGCTCGGGGAACTACACACACATTTTCCTATTTAATCAATCCCTTCCTGTGGTGTCATTCTCAACATCAGCTAATTGCCATTCCACACTGATCGAGAGGAGCTAGAATTTGTCGAGGACTTCAAGACCTGAGTTGTCACCAGGGTCTTTTATGTGGTAAGTGATAGAACATGCTGAAAAGTGATAATAGCCAGAAAAAAAGGGCAGGAACCAATGCATATCAAGTATGTTAAACATCACTCTTTGATGTTTGTGACTATGCAGCATTTCTCTTCCATCTCCTTCCCTTAAAATAATTTTTCTTAAGCCACAAAAGTTTGTCTTTTTTTTTCTTCACAGACAAGCAGAGCAAATACAGAAACAATCTCCAGACATGTTCTACAGATATTTTTCCTTCTTCAGTCTATGTCTTTTCCTTCCAACCCAAAGGTAAGTGGAAGGTTTGTTTTGTTTTAAAGGGAACATTTGAATGATGTTTCACATAAGTAACATGGGTCAAAAGGAAACTATGCTTTCAGTTATCCAGACCATCCAAAGGAGGCACAGTGCAGTCAGAGATGTAGTAGAGGAGACAGCAATTTGCATAGGTCCCTAAACCCCAATATGTCCATTAACAGTGCAACCCCTGATTTCCTGTTCAGAACCAGCACACGGTGTTGTTTTTACCAGAAATGCCTCCCACAAGGCTCCCAGCTCTGTTATTACCATCCTTGGACCTACAAGTCCCAAATTTGTTGAAGTATTTACATATATACTGTGCAAATCCTGGTTCTGCTGTAAGGTCCTGTTTAGTCTAGATCCTGCAGCTCCAAGGGCCTATTAACCCAGCTGTGAAGGAAACAGAAGAACTCTTGGTGAGAACTGTAACTCCCATGGTTGCTTCCTGCCCGGAGCAGGGTCCTGGCACTCGGGGCAGCCAAGGCTCACACTGCCACCTCCTACCCAAAGCAAGAACAAACTCCTAACCCTTCACTCGGTTACACTTTTCTCAGGTGAGGGTGTGCCACCCTGCACCAAAACAATCACCTTTTACAGTCCAAACCCCATTCTTCTCACTGTCTGTGTGAGGGTGCAGATCTGTCAGCCTCGTAACACAGCTCCTGCCTTCAATGTCCAGCCACAAAATGTAAATTTTGACGTTGTAATTTAGAGTTGGACCCTCAGTATGCCCAGCAGCAAGAGCAACACTGCCCGCAGAGCTGAGGAGGTGTCTGTGAAGTGCACCTTTCCCCTCCAGTATTACTCCTGACAGCAGCTGTAGGAGCTGACAGTCATGTTAGGAGGATGAACCTTATTTAAGGGCCTAGAGATTAGAAAGGAGGAGCTTTTGGGCTGTAAAAGTTGTCTCAAGTTGTCATAAATAGGAGGAAAAAAGAAATGGATATTCCTTCTATAGGCTGTACAAGAAGGAGTGGGAAGGGGAGATTGGGGTTTATTGTTCAGGCTTGTGATCTGCAGGCCCTGCTTGATTTTTCTGTGACATTTTAAGAACATTCTTAAGATACTGTGTGTGCAACCTGCCTCAGCTGAGGCAATTTGCCATTTTCTCACCTCTTGAAGGTGCTAATTATTCAGCCAAGACAGCAATGTGAGCAAATGCTTGTGATTTCAATTATCTACTTGGTTTTAATAACAATTCTATACAGTTTGTCTGAGCACAAGCTGGAAGCAGCTGCAGCTGCACACCAGATGTGCCCAGCCTAGCATGTAACAGTTGGTGTTTGTGTCCCCAGGAGCTCTCTGGGCCATGGATCCAGCTTGTACAGCAGGGGCACAGCATTCCTCCCTGGATTTGAGAACCTCACCATGGGGTACAACAAATACCTCCGGCCCTACTTTGGTGGTATGTTGGCTCATACAAGGGAGCATTCAAAATCAGTCTGTAAGACTCATGTGGAGGGGAGAGCAGGCTTTAAGCTTGCTTTAGGATTCTGCAGTTTCAAAGGTTGTGTTTCTTTTAAATTAGCTGGTGTCCCAGGCTGCCTTCTTTTCTGTGCATACGCTGTTGTCTTGAATAGCTGCTGCACATATGTGTGGGGCTTGGGAACATGTCCAACTGTGTGGTAAAGAGCAGGAATTTATAAACTTTAACATCTCTGTGAAAGACCTGACTAAATAACTAAATTCTGCTCTAACTGTAGAGGCTTTTGTTTAGCGTCTGACCCTTCTGCTTTACTTTTGGTCATGTACAGCTATTATAGCTATTTATGCAGCTATAGAGGAACAAAGCCATTATTCTTGCCAGGATTATTGACTTTTGACACATGCTTTCACCTCACACTGAGACACAAACCTGTTCCAAACCCTTGTTGAGACTCTGAAGAATAGGGAGCAGGCAGGAATTTAGGAACTTATCTGAGGCTATTGAGCAATTTGGGTGTCAGGTCTCCCATCTTCCAGGTGAGTGCTGTCATCACACAGAGGAAAGGGTTTCTCAGAATGACATTCAGAACCTGAAAAGTATTGAAAGTTTAAGAAGCAGTAATGACCATTTTTATTTCTATTAATTTTGTGCCTGAACCATTAATGAAACCCTGTTTGACAGAAAAATATCCCATCAGCTTTCACAAGGCCATGATATTTCCCATTGTAGACTGACCTGCTGCTACTGGCAGCCCTGAGCTGCTTCCTTTTTCTGGCCATGGTAATAAATGTCTGAGACAATACAGAATTTACCACCTTGTTATGCCTAGAATGGCTTACCTGATGCAGGACTAGAAAAGCTCCTCTAAATTCTGTGACACCAGTCAGCAGATGCTTCTTTACAACAGAGATCCACTGCATCTGCAGCAAATGTTAAACAAAACCAGCCAGGACTCTTGTGTGATGTCCCCCGGTGGCTGAGTCCTCACAGTTGTGTCCTGTGCTCAGTAAATGCAGCTTGAGTCTGAATAGACACAGACGTGAACAACAGCTGCTTTAAAAAATACACATCTTCTGCAAATGAAATATGTTTATGAACAGTTTAAAACAAACAAAGCCAAAACCACCTAGAAAGAGTTTCGGAAATTATGTCCATTGGTCGTTCCTCACTGTGATTTAGATGATGAACAGGAGCTTCAGCAGTTCCACGAGGAAAGGCACCACTGTGCTGTCACC
>WBMY01016919.1:129884-149798 GCA_013397315.1 Donacobius atricapilla
GAGCCGCGCTTGGAGCCCCGCGTTCCTCCGGCGTCATCGCCGGAGGCCGGCCCGGCGCGGGGTCCCCGTGTCCCTGTGCCGCCGTGTCTCCGTGTCCCCCTGTCTCTCATGTTCCCGTGTTCCCGTGTCCCCCTGTCTCCCGTGTTCCCGTGTCCCCATGTCTCTTGTGTTCCCGTGTTCCCGTGTCTCCGTGTCCCCATGTCTCTTGTGTTCCCGTGTTCCCGTGTCTCCGTGTCCCCCTGCCCCCGTGTCCCTTGGCCGGGGCGGTGCTGCCCTCTCGCGGTGGCTCCCGGCGCTCGCGGCTCTCGGTTCGCGGATCACTCTCGGGCGGCGGGGGGGGCCGGAGCCGGGCCGGAGCCGGGCCGGGGCCGGGGCCGCTGCTCCTGCGCATTTCAGGAGCGCCTGTTCTCGGCAGTCAGGGACCTTCTCTCCGCTCGGTGGCTCCTCCCCAGGAACTGGGGCTGCCCCGCGCTCCCTGAGCTGTGGGAAGTGCGCTCTGCAAAGCTTTTTGGCCTGTCTGCTCTGTACTTGCTGTGGGCTGGAATCAAGGGACAAAGTGGCCCTAGCTGCCTGTCCAACGGCAGATGCCAGTGCAGTGCTGTTGATCTAAACTGCTGAGCTTTGCAGCCAGTGCTGCTGGATATTGAGTCCCCTTCTACCATCACCAAACACAGAACCTACCTCCTTAACAGGGACAACTGCATTTTGGATCATGTCATTTGTGAGCCTAATGGTCTGAAACTGAGTCTGACCCTCTGGGCCTCTGCAGTTTTAGTGACAGCAAGGCTGAGGACAGTGATCACCCTGCAGAGCATCCTGAGTGGCTTTACTGTGCCCTTCACCCTTCCCTTCTCTCTTCTGAAACATTTCTTTCCCTCTGCAGGAGAACCTGTACAAATTGCAATGAGTCTGGACATTGCAAGTATTTCTAGTATATCTGAGAGTGACATGGTAAGTGAAAGAACTTTTATTTTACAAGATTGGGATATGCCTGAGAGACTTCACATGTAGTCCTGTGTGTCCCACACAGAAATGATCATTTTAAAACTGCTTTGCTGTTCAGGGGCTGTTGACCACTTTCAGTGGTGGGATAAAAATAGCTCATTTATGACTGCAGACTGTGTAGATGGCATAGTAATGTGGGCTTACAAGTAAATAGAAGTGGTTCCAAAAGTCCTACAGTCAAAACCAGCACCTTTTGGGAATCAAACCCTGTGGAAATAAAAAAAATCAATCCTGTGTGGCATCCCTTGTGAGGAAGGATGTTGAATAGTCCTGCAGTGCCTGTGGTGTCCAGAAAGCCCAGCAAAGCATCAGTTTCAGAGCTGAGTGGTTGCTGCTTATTCTTTTCAGGTGGGGCACTGTGAGAACACTCCATGCAGGTTGATTTTGTCAGGCCAAACTTCTGTTAATCCCAGTATTCATAGATTCCAAATTCCTATTAAAAATAGAAGGCACAAGTTTTCATTTTTCACTCATTTGTGATTTTTTTAAGACATCCCTGACATAACAGGTTGGATTCACGTCCTTTTTTCTCCAAAGTGCCAATGCCTCTTTGATGACCAGATTTATAGTAGGTGTGGAATTTCCACACTCTTGGAAATGACTGATCTGTAATGTCAATGACTTGTGGCATGGCCTCAAGTGTGTGCTTCCCATCAGTTCTCTTACCTGCCAAATGGGTACAAAAATGTCAGTTACAATAACTGATCATTAAAAACATAAAGTACTGTAAGTATAATCTTTAGTCCTCCAACTCCACACCTTAGAGTGGAAGTGTATTGGAAATATTACAGAGTGAAAATCTGTGATGAAAGTGAAGCTTGAAGCTTGGCTGTGATAGGTTGAACAAGGATGTGTTCTGTCCCTTGTTGCACACGTGGTGTGCTCCAGCTGTGCCCTGCAGGTACCTGGACACACATCCCCAGGCTCTGCTCTGATTCCCAGGATTACACTGCCACCATCTCCCTGCGGCAGCGCTGGACAGACCCTCGGCTGGTCTTCCATGGCAACAGGAGCTTCACGCTGGACGCTCGCCTGGTGGAGTTGCTCTGGGTGCCAGACACCTACATTGTGGAGTCAAAAAGGTCCTTCCTGCATGACGTCACTGTGGGCAACCGCCTCATCAGGCTGTTCTCTAATGGCACTGTCTTGTATGCCTTAAGGTACAGAGACCTCTGGCTTTGCTGCTACTGGCGCAGAATAGATTTCCAAAATTACCCTGGACAGGAGCAGGTACCAGCCATCATGGGTCATGAGTTTGTGGTCAACAAGGCCGCTGTGACCATTCTCTGCTGGTCCATTTCCCCTTGTTCTGGCCTCCAGAAATGCCAGTCAAGGATCAGGATCTCCCATCACAGTGCGTGCTGTGTCCTGCTCAGAAAGACCATGACTTTAGGTGTCACTGAGGAAAAATTCAGTCAGATGGGGGCAGGGGAGGAATGGAAGGAGGGCATCACAACAGTAGAAGTTTAACTGATAGTGGGAAACCATTTGCTTATCCAGTGCCATGTAGTGATAAATTCTGTTTTTTACCAAGAAGTGTATTTGTCCATGAGCTGCAGGAAGGTGCACAGCACTTGAGTTAGCAATTCCTACAGTGCTCTTCTTAGCTTGCAGTAAATGGGTCCCAGTTAGTTGCAGAGTAAAACCCACCTACCTCCACGTCAGAGCAAGCCAGAGTATGTGTGCAGTTAGTCACTGCACCTCATGTCACAAGTGCTGACTCCTTAAGATGAGCAAATTGTAGCAATGGGAAAAAAATGTCAACCTACACTCCATATCCCAGCAGATCCATGCAAAATTCCTCCTTGGACAACATTTTCATTGGAGTGGCTGCAAAGAATGCTTTTTCTTGGGAGCTCTCAGTTAATTCTCATCATAGGTCCAAATAATCTAATTGTCAGAGCAGAGCTTTGTGATCCAGTTTGCTTTGTGAAACATGCTTTTATTGCAATTTTCAGAGTTCTTTCTCTTCCTACAGAATCACTACTACTGTTGCCTGTAACATGAACCTGTCAAAATACCCTATGGATACACAAACATGCCAACTGCAGCTAGAAAGCTGTAAGTATAACCTTCTAGAAAAGGCTAAAGTTGTTTATTCATAAGTAACTATACATCGTGAATATTTGGATTAAGCACAGTGGCTTTCTGGAGTAGATTTTTATTCCTGCAAATTATAATGTCCAAAAGAAAACAACTTCTGCATGATCATTCTCCAAATGCTTGTGTTGTAATCCACAATCCAGAGAATTCCTATCACTGTGCAGTTTATGCAAAAAAGTGGTGATAAAGAATATATTATTAAAGTGTAGATAATTCAATCTTGCACAGAAAGCATGACGTAATATTGGTTGGTTTTCAAAATTCAGGTCCTTTTGTACACACAGCTTCTTCAAAATGAATTTGTGAGGTAAGTATATGTGATAGAGTACAACAAGGAACAATTCTCACGTCTTTAGGTAGCTACTTCCTATTGCACCCCGCAAATCCCCACTGTAAAAGGACATTGGGAAGCGTGGTTCTCACAAGAATTGAAGTTGAGCATGGCTCTCAAACTCGTGAGCTGAAATTAGGGCCAAATCCAGGTTTGTGGTATCTGTCCCCCAACTAGGGAGGGGATACAGAGGATGGGGGCCCTCATCAACAGAAGAGTTGCAGACTGAGAAGTTTCTAGAAGGGGAATTATGAGTGCGTTCTGCTCTCAATTAGATTAAAAGCTCACCTGTGGCAATGCTGGCTGAGAAAGACTCCCAACGTGGGCCACTGCAGGGGTGCTTCCCCAAAACTCAGCCAGCGCCGTGCTGCTGCTCCAGACCTGTGATGAGCAGGCAGCCAGCTCCTGCTGCATGGAACAAAACCAAACTTCCACCATCTCAGCAGGGAAAATTCATACCAGCTTTTTAACTTCTGGGGTTGCAGCATGAAGCACCTAGGGAAGCACATATTATTTTCACATTAAAATCATATTATTTCACCATGGTTAACTTTATTACAAAGAATAGCTCCTGAAATAATAATGATTGGCCTGTTCTGCTAAAGTGGAGCATGTTTAGGCCTGGTTTAAAACTGATTGGGTCCTACATCATGCTCAGTTGCTGTATAATTCCAATGAAATTACATACATATTGCCCACTGGAGATTTCATTAGGATAAGTGCCCAGAAATAATGCTATTTAAATATACGCCAGATGAATTAACAACAATCTATCACTTATAAATTTTTTCCTGAGTAACCATGATTTATAAAACCACTTAGGAACTTTTCAAAGTCACATGCTTAGGATTCTGCTCAGGGATTCATGCTCTGGACACCTAATTTAGGAGTTCATCATGCCCAAGCTATGGTAATTTGTGTCTAATAAGAAAACACAATTAGATGCAAATAGAGCTGCAACTGCATCTGATTCTTCTACCACGACAAGTGGGTTATTATCAGAATCACAGTGTCCTTACTCATGGTCTCAAAGAAAGGCTCCTAATAAAAGAACTAAATCAGTGCAACTGATGGACTCGTTTCCTAAATTAAGTCAAATTTTTGAAGGGAATGGCAAGTTGGCAACTCAGTACAAGATTTAGTCTTCAGACTGAAGTATCCCTCCGTCTAACCTGAGGTCCTGTCATCACTTACATCCCTGGAGGCATGCACTTAGATTGCATATATGGAGTCTCACTGCTTTAAGGCAGGAATTTGGTGTTACCTAAATGTTATGTGCATTTATTTGTCCTCAGTAACTTAGTGCCTTTGAGGAGAGGAGGAATGATATGTAGAAAAGGTTGTTTTTATGAACAGGTTTTCTGAACAATGTATACCCCGTCAGAGGAGCCTGGTTCATAACCACATAGCAGTCTCAGCTGTAAGCTCCTGAAAATAAAACTGAAAATGCATTTTCTGATGTTTCCAAACACTTGAATAGATGACTCAGTGAAATGTCCTTCTGTTCTGTGGTAAGGGGCTCAGTGGGATCTGAATTCTCTTTTTTGACTACTGTGTTTCTCCTGCTTTCCTCTCAGATGAAGAGAGAGACTGCGTTTGAGGGTTAACCACAGCAGTGCTAATATCCCGTTGCATCTAATCAAGCTGTGTATGTCAGCAATGGATTATCTTTGAAAACAGAAAAACCCCATGTAAACAACTGCAATAGGCTCTCAGCAGCCTTGCTCATTATATGTCATTCCCAGAGGTGTGTGCTGCTGTCCACATCCAGAGCAGCAGACCAAGGGCAATGAGGGAAGCACAGCCGATGTCCCGCCATGGTCAGACACAGCTCAGGGGCCTCTGTCCAGTCTGCAGTGCTGGGGTCAGGGTTCTGCTCCCCACAGGAGACAGGGCAGGGCACAGCTGGGCTCTCCCTGGCCACAGCAGTCACACAGTGTCTGTACTCTCCTCAGGGGGCTACGATGAGAACGATGTCACCTTCACCTGGCTGAGGGGAAACGACTCCGTGCGTGGCATTGAGAAGCTGCGGCTCTCCCAGTACACAGTGGAGCGCTACCACACCCTGGTCTCCAAGTCACAGCAGGAGACAGGTAAATCTGGGAGAGAAAAAAGCAGGGAATGCTCTTGGGTATTCTCCATCCCATCTCCTCTCCTCCTGTGGGCTAGGATGGTTTGACTCAGTCCTGAAGCAGTTAAAGCCTTTAGCAGATGTTAATCTCACAAAAAGAGATGAACAGAAAGGTAGTGACATCCTATTAGTTGTAGTCAGGATATTCTGTTAGATGGAAATCCACAGAAAGATGGAGGTTTAAAATATATTGTATTAATTTGATGGATTTTTAATTTTTTTTCATTCTCCTTATTTTCCTCCACACATACCTGAAGAAACTCTATTCCTTCTATCCAGGTAGGCAGTCCATAGATATTGCAGACAGCAATGTTTACAGTAAGTAGGAGTAAAATTAATTTTTAAAATATACATTTGTTTGTAAAATACAATTCTATCATGATGGAATAACATATTTTTGTGGATCAGAATTCAATGTCTTTTTCATTATTAGTGTAAAATACTCTTTTCTCCAATTACAGGTACTATGAAAGGGGGCAAAACTTCCTTAGAATGACAAGGTTTTAAAAATAACAATGTTATTGTTATTTTGCATATACAGCCCATGAACAACATGGACTTTTTTTCTACACTTCAAAGGGAATTATTTTTTATAGAGCAGAACTATATCCTGAAAACACTACTGATCCACCCTCAGAACCCTTATGTCAGTGTTTACAACAAATTGGTTTTCAAAAGATGACTGAATTTTTTTGAGCACAGAAAGATACCATTGTTAAAAATCACAAATCATTAATGAAAATGGGGGTCTGATCCTCTCTGCTCCTAAGGCACAGGGATGCTTTGGGATGTAAGCCAGAGCCTGCTGACATCAAGAGACAAATGTTTTGTCTGTTTTTCAGCCATCAGTTAAGGCTGACCCTGGCAGTACCGTTCAGAGCATGTGTTGGGAAAGGTGTGCTCTGCTGAGTGTGAGAGAACAGGTGAGAGCATCAGCCCTGCTCTGCTCGGAGCTGAAGCCCTGCTGTAGCATTCCTGCTGTGCTCAGGGGCAGGAGCCCCTTTGGAAGGCATGTGCTGTTCAGGTGGTGTTGTTCAGATGCCTCTTTGCCTCAGTGCTGTATGTGTCCTCCCTGTCAGGTGTGTTACCTGCATAAGCTCTGCTGAGCTCTATCAGCTGAAGGGCTGCTGCTGGGCTGTCCCAATTTTACTTCAGGTGTCCTTGGGAATCTCACATTCACCAAATCTCTTCCTTTTATAAACAGGCAGTTACCCACGGCTGATATTACAGTTTGAACTGAGAAGAAATATCCTTTACTTTATTTTGGAGACCTATGTGCCCTCCACTCTGCTCGTCATGTTGTCTTGGGTTTCTTTTTGGATCACACTGGACTCCGTGCCTGCAAGAACCTGCATTGGTGGGTTTGCCTTCTCCATTGCCTGAGCAATGGAGGAGACTTAAGCAGGCAGAGGAACCTTTGAAGGCTGGGTAGACAGTACTTTTCTTGAGCTACCTGCTCAGTGATAAATGGTCTGCCCACCTTCTGCTGTTCTTTGGGGCAGAGCTGGGTGGTTGTGGAGGAGATGCTGTGGAAGGGACTCGTGCCCACCTGTAGGGCTGTGTGTGGCTGAAGCTCCCAGGAGATCCACTGCAGTGAGTAGAAGACAGAGCACACAATCTTTGTGGTGTGCTTTGGAGGGCAGAGGATGGGGGAATTTTTTACTGAAATCATGACAAAGGAGATAGCCAATTGCCTACTGGAGGCAAGCTGCCAAAGGCAGGGAGAGCCCACGTGAAGCTAGTGAATGCTACAAAAGCATTTCAGTGGCTATGATGGATGATTTGGATTTGGTAAGAAGTTATGTGCTTTATCTGGCCAGCAATAGAGGGCAATGACATGAGCAGAAGGGTAGACCAAGACTTCTCCAAACTGTCCGCAAGAAAAGGTCTCTCTGTTTTCCAAGGAGTTACAACAGTGCTTTCTATGACAACTCTGATGATCGGCTCACGAAGTTCACTTTCAAAAACCAACTGTTTCATTAAGGCCATTGATGTTTATCTTGGCATCTGCTTCAGTTTCATCTTTGGTGCCCTTGTGGAATATGCAGTGGCTCACTACAGCTCATCACAGAAGAGTGCAGCTAAAGTACGAGAAGAGGTAAGGACTTTAATAAGGCCAGTGGTCTTGGACTGAAAGCAATTAGTTCACCATTAACTGAACAAGACAAATGGTCTTCCTGCTATGGATACAGCAACAATGCTTCTACTAACTGGCAATAAATCTAAACTTTTGTGTGTAACAAACACATAAATAACACAGGAGTGCTGTGTCTCTGGCAGACTTCTGAGCAGCAGCCTTAACTGGCAGTCTTGTTGGGTTCATGGGACCACATCCAGAAAGGCACTTGGGCCTGGCTCTAGACAGACCTTAAAACTGTGCACTCTTGTTTCCTAGGGGCCTGCAAATGAACTGTCTGAAGAAATACAAGAAGTTAACATCACCAACATTCTCAACAATTCCGTCACAAGCTATAAACAGAAAATCAGCTTCACAAGCATTGATATTTCCAGCGATAATGTTAACTGCAGTGACTTGACCATGAAAAGTCATGAGAAAATCAAGTGTGTCTTGAGAAACAAAATGCACAGGGTTATTGGTTATTTCACAATTCAGAACCCTGGCAATGTGGACCATTATTCTAAACTGCTTTTCCCTTTTTTTTTCATGGTGGTCAATGTGTTTTATTGGGCTTATTATCTATATTTTTAGTAGAAACTGATTGCTTCATTCTCCTACTTCAGCAGGAGAGGAATTGTGCCAGTGGGCATCCAGGATCTAACCTCAGTGAATTCAATGTCGACAAAAAGCTTCCTGTGTTTCCTGAGGTACCCAGCAGAAGTGTGTGAGATGGGCATGCATCAGCAGCACTGACTCTGACAGGAGCTGTTCAGCTGAGCAGCTGTGCTGGGCTCTTCTGCTCATACCTGCATTTCATTCCACACCTCAGTGGCTGGAGATGGGTGTGCAGGACTCCACTGGCAGCTACAGAGAACTACAGATGGCAGAATTATTTTGGTACCTTGGAGCAGGTTGGAACCTTTGAGTTGAGATGTCCCAGAGGATGTATAGGGTAATGACTTATTTTTTGTTTGCCAGAGAGAACAGAGAGACTGTGATTGCTGCCTCAATAGCTGCTCTGTTGCAGTGAGAGCTCTGAGGCAGCAGCAGTAGCTCAGTGCAGTGCAGCAGAGAGGGATGCTCCCGTGCATGGTGCTGCTTTGTCCTGGGTGCTGCAGTGCCAGGATGGTGATTCAGTACTGCACAGTGGTGCCTCACTGCTTTTAACATCTGTCCCTCACTGAGGCAACCCTCACTTGCTGAGGTTCTCCATTCCCGAGACAGATGGAAAGTTGTTGTTTGTAGAGCTGCATTTTTTCAGAGATCTGGGAACATGAAATAGAGGCAGCAAAATCTCTTTTGTAACCCATCTCTTATACTCTTCCTGCTGTTTTGCAGTTGAACAAATTCTACCGTTTTCCATGTCTTCCTCACAAATTATTTGTTGTCCTGGAGAGTGTTACCTTCAGTGTTCACTGCTAAAAGCTGCTCTCACTCCTTGCCAGCCATAGACACAAGTGGCCCATTTGTCATCCCTGCCTTTATGTGGCTGTGCAGCTGTGGCAAGTCGGCAGCGCTGCTGGCTGAAAAACATGCGTGGGTTGGGGTAGGCTAGTCTAAATCACCCTTTCACTCTCTATTTTAGGCTGAAACACTGTTTACTTTTTTGAGAAAAATCATATTCTAAGTGGGCTCTGGAAACTGCCCACAAAGACAGTTTTGTTTATCCTGCAATCAGCAGGAGTCAGAGTTTTCTATTAAAGATAAATGAAATGTGGGCACACAGTTACATTAAAAAACAGATGCCATTTGGTACTGTGTAGCTTAAGCGTACTGGAAGCCTTTATTTGCAGGTTGTAAAATGAACATATTGCAGCAGATTCCCGTACCCCAGCACCCTTTTTTGGTCTGTGCTGCTTTCACCACTGAGAGAGGGCAATCCTGCAGTTATGTGGGCAGAGCTGGAATTGCCTGCAGCGGCTCCATTCAGCAGAGTTCTGGCTGGGTGAGGCCTCTCAGTTTGTAGCTTATGTTACAGTCTCATCAGGTAGTGTTTGCTTAGCTTAAGGATCTTTTCTTGGGGGTTCCTAGAGAAGGTGAGCAGAGCATGTGAAACTATAGATTTTTTTACTTTAATAACTTTTTATTGAACCACTTCACCATGCTGTACTGTGAGGGATCTAACCCACATATTCATAAATCAGCACTTTTACAAAGAGCAGCACAAGTAGACAGAGGGGAACAGGCTGACAATGGCACGTGGATAAACACAAACTCCAATAATGAAGTGTTGGCTTGTATATACTGGCATTTGAAGTCTATTCCATTAAATGTAATAAAGTGAATGTTTGTGATATGAATACAACCCCTCAGAGAGATTCTCTACTAAAAAAAAAAAAAAATCATTATCTCTTTTCTGTATTGGTTTCTTTCTTTAAAACCCAACTAAAATGCCCTAATGTGTTTTACACTAGCTGCCAAATATTAATGCTAAGAAAAGAAATTTCTTTGTACAAAGCCCTCCAAGATGATTTAGTCCAGCTATTCCTCCAGCCTTGCCAAGGCCACTGCTAGCCCTTGTCCCCAAGTGTCACATCCACATGGCTTTTCAATCCCTCCAGGGATGGGCACTCCACCACTGCCCTGGGCAGTCTGTTCCAATGCCACCACCTTTCCAGTGAGGAAATTTTCCATAATATCCGCCCTGAGCTTCCCCTGGCCCAGCCTGAGGCCGTTCCCTCTCCTCCTGTCCCTGTTCCCTGGAGCAGAGCCCAACCCCCCTGGCTGTCCCCTCCTGGCAGGGAGTTGTGCAGAACCATAAGAACCTTCCTTTTCTCCAGGCTGAGCCCCTTTCCCAGCTCCCTCAGCCACTCCTCATATGACTTGTGCTAAAGACCCTTTCCCAGAAAGGCCTTTTCCAACCTGAACAATTCCCTGATTTCTGGAGGTGGTTGCCTACAGGGCTTGCTTTATTTCATTAGCCACAGCTTTTGTTGCAGCTTTGATACTTGGACGTGGCTTGGGTCTGGCACCAGGGGTGAATCCTATTTCCCTCAAGAGACAGAGGTAGTTTAGGCAAGATCCATGTGCAGCGGAGACAAGATGAGAGAATGTTGCTTATGTCACAGCTTGGTTTCTGGTTGCTTTCCCAGAGTAGGACCAAGATAGACATATCTGTGCATTCACTGTCATGAAGAACACTCAGTATTGCTATGAGAGATAGCAGGAGCAGCTGAAGAAACATCCCCCATATTTCCTCTCTGTGCCTGATTTCCTGGCTGGTTTTAGGGACAGGTAGTTTTTGCTAATGTGACTTTCCATTATAAAGTGTCCATTGCTTTGGAAAATACTAACTTTGCTCCATAGACAGACAGGCCCTACAGGTATAAGTGGAATATCCTAAAGATTTAGTTCCCAGTAATAATAGGGCTAAACCACAGCACCACCAGAGGCAAAAACTATATTATTTGAAATGAAACTTCTCATAAATATCCAGTTATGAAGTAATTTTTTATCAGCTGCTCCTGTATAAACTGGACAAGGCAAACTGTCCTATCCATCAGCATTAAGGTTGCTGAGAAAAAATTCTCTGTATTTATTGTCTGCAAGTTTTGGAGATCTCCCTTTCCATTAGACTTCCCCAGGAAACACTGTAGTTGCCACTCTGAAGAACTTTGTTGGTAGCAGCACCAGTGTCAGCTTTGGGCTTCAGCCTCCTCATGTTCCTCCTGTCTCTGCCTCTGTAGGGGAGGGATGGACAGGCACCCGCAGCAGCCAGAGCTGACACTGCTCAGACTGTCAGCTGAAACACCTTGAAACATTGCTGAAGTCAGAACTGTGTGGCTTTGGGGTTTTCTATTTTATTTTATTCCAGCTGCTCTCCAAATGCTTAGAGCAGATTTTTTGCAGGTCTGCAATAGGAGCCAGGCCAGTTTTCCAACCTCCTGCTGCATGAAGGGGCTGAGAATAGCAAGGGGCACACATGGACATGGACATTGCTGGACACTTTCACACTCATGCCAGCCACACCCTGGTGGCAGAGGTAAGTGGGTGGCACCCAGAGCCCTACCTGTATTTCCCACCCTTTGCTGCCCACTGCCTGCAGGACCCCCAGCCCTCTGCCCAATTTCTATCCTGCTGCTTGTAGCTGGCTGTGTGTGCAACACTCTTTCTTGTGTTGCCCTTTTATTCTCTGGGTTTGTGTGCCAAGGTCTGATGCATTGTCCCCAAGCCCTGGTGTCTTTGAAGCCTTGCTGTACCTGATAGCAATCCTATGACACTGGTGATGTATGCAGAAACTGCCTCTGACAGAAAAAATTCTTCATTCTTCATGAAACTGCAGTAAAACGTGACACCTGAGGGTACTATCATCTGTGGAAAAAAAGAGGGCTAATTGAAAAGCATTCCCAAAACAAAGGCAGAAGGTAGACAAAAGTTCATGTCCCCCTCTCAAAAGGAAGAGGAACGATGATGGCTCTTGCTTCTATCTGCAGTACATGATAGAAGTGCACAGAAAAAGGGTTAAGAGGAGAAGGCTGAATTTGCCAGGGGGAAATGTGGGCAGGGCATATGGGTGAAATGTCCTCCTGGTATTTTCTGTGAAAGTCTCCTCACTGCAACTCTCACCTCTCAAGAGAATGACTTCAGGGAAATGCTTGATTAATAACTGCTGATGTTCCCAGCACTACCTTTCTGTTCTGGGATGGGAGGCTCAGATGTTTCTGGATAAGACTGCAGAGTTTTCAGAAATTTAGTCTACTTAAAGGACAGCAGAGACACAGAACAGGCTTCAAAAGAACACTTGATATATCTGGCTTCTTGGAAAGAAATAACTTGTGGGAAAAGGCATCAGTAAGCCTTTATTGAAACAAACCCAGCATTTGGTACTAGCGCAGTGACATCAGGCAGTTCTTTTGTCTTTTCAAGTTAAAATTTGGATGTCTGCAGTGACCAACAATGAATATGCTGAAATACATAACAGGAGAAATCTACTGTCAGCCAGTGTTGGAGACAGGTGCAAGGTGAATCACCAAAAGTCTGGTCAAAGCCTTTCATGGAAAGGTCAGCTTACAGGTAGGGGGCAGACATTAATTTTGATTTTTTTTAAATTATATGTGAAACCTTAAAAAAAATGAACCTCCATTTTTACCAACAAAGAAAATAATAAAAATATTATTAAAATATACAAAATTTATATTTAATTATACAATTACAGTCTTGTAGTCTAATAGCCCCACTGTATTTTCCATATTAGTGAAAAATTGCTTTCTTAAAGTTCACAGCAGAATCATTTACTTGAAGCTGGAGAATAAGTTGATTGTGGATCTCCTGCTTTTGATTAATGGATTTAATAATCATCTTACAATTGGATTAACTTATGGTTCATGTGCTTGCAGCACTAATGATGAGATTCATGAAAGCAGTGTCTGCACATAGGACTGGCCCCAGAAAAGGCCGTGTCCGGAGATCCCAGGACTGCCCCAGTCAGCACGTCTGGGAGGAACCAGCACATGGCATCAGTCACCCCTATTTGCCACTTAGTTCAACAAAATTAAATACTGCTCTCAGGAGAGCTAAACATCTCAGCTGAAACTCAGTTCTGGACACTGTGGGGGGAAAGTTTTTCTAGGAGATAGGTACAGTAGCAGGTAATGCACATATCCACTGGGCACAGCCACCTGTAGCCTGCTATGACCCAGTACAACAGGCTAAACATTCTTTAATGCTTCTTTTGAGCACATAATACAAGTATAAAATTCTTTGGATAGGAACACACTGAGGCAGCCAAGATTACCTGTGTCTAAGGAACCTCAAGTGTAGGTAGTTAATACAGCCTAAGAGACAGAGCACTCTAGTTTCTAAACTTGACTCTGGATGTTCAAGGAGAGGAACCATTGCAGGACAGAGAAGGTAGAAGGAACATGTGGAATATTTTTGTATTTTGCTGTTGTTCCTCACAGGACTCCTGTGCATGTCTATGTAAGAACCAGGTCTACAAGTATGGCAGGAGCCACACTGAGATACCTTCATGTAATTAAAACTCACATTGACACGCATAAAAATGGAATAAAGAGCGAAACCATATTTTGTCTGAAAGAGCAGTACTTCAAAAATCACTAGCAACAGGATTTCAAATTGCATCAGCCATGTACCTTACCTATTGTTATACAAAGCACAACAATGTGATACAAATCAGAAGCTGAGCATAACACAGCCCAGGGCTGCTTTGACTTGTCCCCTCTCTGCCCATCATCCAACCCTTGTTTCCACAGGAAGGTGGCAGAACTCCTTGAACTGATCATGCTATATGCAAATATTGGGGAAAAGCCAGGGAAATTGCTGCACAGCCAGCACAGCCCTTCCTGCTGAGACCAGGGCATGTGAATGCTGCTCCACCTCCCTGCTCAGGACATGATTCTCCAAGGTGTCATTTCCCAGCTGATGGCAGCCGGCTCCCCATTGCTGCAGCCTCCTGCCCTCACTGGGCTCTGAGCATCCTGTGCCCTCGCCCTGCAGGCAACACCTGGGGGCTGCTGGCTGAAAGATCAGGGCACAGCATGGTTTGTCCTGCAGCTCCAGCAGCGACATTCATCTACTGCTGCTTGTGTTTCCTTCTGGGAGATATTTAGGGTTAATTCAAGGTTTGTGCTGAAAATCAACAGTTTTCCATTTCAAAGCAAGCTTCAGGGATTAGAGACATCCTGAAATAATGCATATTTTATTTCTGAAGCAGATGGGACTATGCCTTTAATATACCTCTTCAAACCCAGCTGTTCATCCTGCTTTCTCTTCCTCCCCCTCCTCTGCTCTGACTGCCACACATCCAGCCAGTGTGGGGAGTTCTCCTCAGCTTGTCATAGCTGGCTTGATAATGAAAGGCTTTCAGGGGTTACCAGACCATTTCTCCATGTCATACCACAGTCTTTAACCTCAATTCGTTCCATATGGTCTCGGGAATCTGTGACCAAGTAACCCTCAGCTGCAGATCATCCGCCAGGTGGCAGCTGTTTAAACGAGACTGCAGGCGCTTCCAGTTCTTAATTTAAAGGCGGAACCCACCAAGAATTCAGATTACAAGAGTCAGGTAAATGCCAAAAATGCTTTCTAGGATATCTATGATGGGTTTCCTCTGTGCCAGCTCACAGGCAGTACTTCCTTGCAATACAGTCACTGTTTTACAGCTCTAAGATCCGAGGTTTCCTCAGAGTTGCTGGACAAAGCTCATCCTTACCAGGGTGAGCAGGGCTGGTGCTGGCCTGCAGACCCTTCCTACTTTGGCTCAACTTTGCACATATGACTTCACACCTATAAACATTCCTTTACTTCATATGAGCCTTAGCAAATCCTTGTCGTATAGGTACTCATCTCCTGCAGCTGTACAGACAGATAATGAAATAGACTGTGATGAGTAGACCCTATAATGCAAAATTAGATGTCCAATTAGGACTTGATAAAGAAATGTGAAATAAAATACATCCAACAGGACAAAAGAATCAATTTCTCATTAAATTAAGTGGTTATGGGGTTTTTTTGACTCTCAATGTTAAAAGCATCAATTATACCTGATTTACTTGTTTACAGTCTGGTTCAGAGTTCAAAGCAAAAACTTGCACCTACAGAATATGAATTATCCCAGTGATCAGAGGAAAAGACCCAGTGTCCTGCAGGTGTCTCCAGGCTGGCTTTGAGAGGTGTTATCAGTGTAGACCGAGGGAAATTGCATTTTGTACTGTTCAGGAGAAGGAAGTGATTTTGAAGCAGCCTGCTACTTAACTCAAAGGAAGAGGTAATCTAAAATGGTGCAGAAGGTATGGAGCTGAATTTGGGAAAAGCTGTGGAAATGTTTGGGATGAAAAATAAACATACGACCTCAAAAGACTTGCCTTTGTGAATGCAGCCAGAGGATGCAAGGCTGGTACAACAGAATGCATCCTTCACTGAGCGTATGCAAGCAGTTACACACCATGAACAAAAAAGAGGAGAAAAAGCTGCTTGTGGAAGATTATTGGAAAAGTAGGCCCAAGCATGGCTTCTCTTTTATTTCAGCATGTTAACAGTGCCTTACTTTTATGTGTTTATCTTCCAACTGTGATGCATGTTGGGTTATTTTAAGCTACCACCCAGAGACATTTACTTTGTAGGCAGTGGTGACCCTTGACTCATGGCATTGAGCTATGCTTGCAGGGCTGCAGGTCCATGATGCTTCACTTCCATCTCTACAGCCAGGAAGATAAATTGCTGATGACTTGCTTGTGGTTTGATTTGAACAATAGTAACAGCAGCCTGTGGGCCTCAGACACAAAATATCAGCAGGGCAAGGGAAGGGAGATCACAGAATCATAGAATCATAGGTTGGAAGAGACCTGTTCTCATCGAGTCCCACCCAGCCCTATCACCTCAAGTAAACCATGGCACTGACTGCCACATCCAGTCCTTTTTTAAACACATCCAGGGATGGTGACTCCACCACCTCCCCAGGCAGATAATTCTAGTACTTTATCACCCGTTCCATAAAAACTTTTTCCTAATATTCTACCTATATGTCCCTTGGCACAGCTTAAGGCTGTGTCCTCTCGTTCTGTCAGCTACTGCCCGGAGAAAGAGCCCAACCCCCACCTGATACAACCACCTTTTGGGAAGTTGTAGAGAGATTTCTCCCAGGAGATAGGGAGTATGTCTAAACCCTGGGATGGAGAAAGAACAGTGCAACACCAGGTGAGAAATGACCCTGCAAAGCCATCTCCCTGAACTGGCAGCCGTATACACACAGAAAAAGCCTGGAAAGAAATCCATACTACCTCTTTCATCTTCCTTCAAAACCTGCAGTATAAGTACGTCTTAAGAAACTAAGGCAGAGAAGTGCTTTGAAAAGATGAGCGAAGCATTCAGCAGAATCTCCTTTTGAAGCTGTAGCATTTTGCTCATGTTTGCCTGTGCTCTAAACCTTTGCATATTGTTCTTACACCCAAAGATGGACTACATCTGTTGCAAAGCATAGACATTCATAAACACTGAAAATATATGGAGAGACAACAATAGGTCTTTTTATGGTTACAGGTATTTTTCATGTTAAACCTGAGAGTTTAAAGTCAGTTCCAGCTGTCTTGGATTGCCTCTTGCTTGTACAGAGCCTGTAAATAAAGTGTTAATTCAGAGCCCCTAGCTGTGATCAGGAATGGATCTCATTTGGTGTTGCACCAAGCTCTAGTCTCTAGAGTTAAGCCCCAGGGCACTGGGCTTTGGGGTGCTACTTTGTACACATATTTATCTTTTGGTGATGATCTATCTCACCTGATGGAGGGGAGGGGCACTCATAGCAGTGACTTTTTTCATTTTGCACTCCTTTACCCTGTTCTCCTTTCTACAATAGCTGCAATGTAATGTTTCAGTAGAGCAAGGCTTTGCAAAATTGGCTCAATGAGACACAGAGCAAAAAGGTTTTCAGAGAGCTTCAGCTCAGCTGTCAGACGGGGCAGTTTGGTCTCTGTGCAAGCAGTACTCACATTCCAAACTGCATTAGAGGACAGCTGCTGGGTTTTTATGGATTTGTATTATCAGTTCCAGATTAGGAATCTGATACTAATTTTTTCTTAAAGCCTGTGTTTGGAGTACAGCTTATATTCTAAAAACCAGGATTGTGATATTTTTCTCTCACTAGCTTGCTCTTTTTTTGGTTTGCTTTTTTGTCCTCTCCCTGGCTTTATGCCAAAGACCTTTTCTGCTTTTTGTTACACTCTCAAGATGAAGCACCAGATGATTACAGCCGTGCTGGTAGCACTGCTACAGGTTTCACAGAGTTTCCCTGCCTTGTACCACCGAGGCTGGTGGAGGCTGCTGAGGGAAGGAGATAGTTGTGGAAAATGTGATTTGGCACTCTGCTCTGAGCCCAAGGACTGTCCAGCCGGGACTGTGTTGGATCGCTGTGGCTGCTGTCCTGAATGTGGGAACATGGAAGGTCAGATCTGTGACTTGGACCAGGGCAATCATTTTTATGGGCAGTGTGGGGATCACCTCGAGTGCAGGTTGGATGCTGATGAAGCAAGGTTTGGGGAAGTCCCTGAACCCCAGTGTGTGTGTAAATCTCAAGACAGCATCTGTGGACCTGATGGGAAAACCTACGAAAACATCTGTCAATTCAACAAAGCTTATGCTGCGAAAAGAAACATCAGCATGAAACATAAAGGGCCGTGTGAATCAGGTAATGTGTACAGAGGCACTTACAAACTGAAAAAAGAGCTGACTCTTTTCTTCAGATGTGTTATTAGCTACTCTAGCCTAACTTCATTAAACTAATACTGTGTTTTTGTTACAATTATCATTATTCTGTTATAATACTACTTTGTGTTAAACGTGTGTCTCAGCATCTGGTACTTAATCTTGTCTGTTAAGCCTCTATATTAGACTAGTGGATTAAATCTCATGGTGACTAATAAGGCATGAATCTACAGCCCGGGTCTGTTCTGAATAATCAGAGTATGATTACTATAACAGAGTATGATTTTTATTTTTTTTTTTACAAAAGTTGTATGTGTAGTTGGGAACCAGTAAACAGATGGGATGGTCTGGGAGAAATGGGTAAATGATTGTTATTGTAACAGGACTGACCTAATTTTAAAGTGGTGATAGTAAAGCAGATCTCATTGAGATAGATAGATAGATAGATAGATAGATAGATAGATAGATAGATAGATATCATGTGTATACATACACACACAGAGGTACATGTATGCATGTGTGTATAATTGTGTGCATGTGTGTATCCACCTGTGAGGATACATGGTAAGCAATGAAGCAGAGGCAATAGAAGAAGATAAGGTTTAATTAGCAGCTCTGTTCTTTTAACCAAAAAGGTCCAAAATAATCCAATTCAGAATCATCATAAAATCTAGCTAACCCATGAAAGAGAAATCCAAATTGTAGAACAGAATAAAGCTGAAACAATTTCCCCAAAAGATTCTTTAAGTGCACAGTGATCTCTGATGATTGTCAGTGGAAGGATTCTTAGGTGGGCATACAGGGGACGGTATACAGCAGACAGCTCCCCGGTCATATGCTGTTCCCATTCTTTGCATTACTACATGTCATTACTCCTGGGCATCTTTCACTTAAGACTCCACTATGAATTGAAAATGCGAAGAGGCTGTTGTTTGTTTCTAAATGAGAAATTACTGTGTTTTTTTAAGTTAATCAAATATTTTCTCAAATGAAGTAAGTTGAAGAGGTCTGTGGGTCACAAATCAGTCACAGTTATTGGAATCTGAAATTGCAGCTCTGGCAAAGGACTACATATGGGAGTAACTTGGGTAGATTTCACTCTAGCAGTCTCAGGCTGTGTGCTGTGGTTTTATATAGAATGAACAAGGGATATTGAACACTTAGAAAAAGTGTTGAACAGCTAATATCAGGCTTCTTTCCTCTTTCTCTAGCTACAAGAGAAGGATGCATTAGAGAATCCTTTATTTGCTATCAGGGTATTAAGCTGGGAAATGAGGCTTGTCAGAAAGGGGACATTCACGCCAGCCTGCAGTACAGCTGAAAGCCTGTTAGCCTGGGAAGGAGTCCTTGTGTGGGATTGAGTAGCAGTAGTTCTTGCGGCATAACCCCTCCAGAAGATTTCAGACAGAAGTGCCACCCCCTTAGTGAGTGCCGGTAACTTTGCAGCAGCGGCAGCTGCTCCGGCACACAGGCATAAAGCAGTGCTCCTTCTAATTAATTTAACAGAACTAGCCGCGTACAAGAGGTGTTTTAATTTAGAAGTACTACCACTTCTAATTGCTGGTGTCATCCAGCAGCCGCCAGTCGCCCCCGAGACGCATGGCACTGCTGCTCCTCCAGGAGGAGAAGGACCTTGGCTGCTCAGCGCAGGCATCACCACCAGCGCTTTCCCCACTGCTTCCCTGGCTCCCCAGAAAAGCTAGAGCCTCTCTCCAGGAATACTGCCCGGCTCACTGAATTGCACAGAAGCCTGCGGAAAGTTCACAGCCGTGTCACTGTTAAGAAGGAGGCTGTGGGGAGGAAAGCGCCCAGCTGGACCATGTCCGAGCAGGGCAGAGCGCTGGAGCTCGGGCAGGGCGCTGGGCTGGCCGCGGCGGGGCCACGAAGGCGCTTTTGTCCCGGAGCTGCCGCTCTCCACCCTGCCTCGGAAGCTTTAGAGCCCGGCCGAAGCCCGGCGCTCCAGAGGGGCTCGGAGGGGCTGCAGAGGGGCTCGGAGGGGCTGCAGAAAGGCTCAGAGGGGCTCGGAGGGGCTGCAGAGGGGCTCAGAGGGGCTCGGAGGGGCTGCAGAGG
>WBMY01016934.1:24786-35424 GCA_013397315.1 Donacobius atricapilla
C
Source organism: Donacobius atricapilla (assembly GCA_013397315.1). Lineage (NCBI taxonomy): Eukaryota > Metazoa > Chordata > Aves > Passeriformes > Mimidae > Donacobius > Donacobius atricapilla. The sequence goes on from WBMY01016934.1 coordinate 24,788, forward strand.
CTCCTCCTCCTCCTCCTCCCTGCCAAGGGGCACTGGGCAGCAGCTGGAGGGGCTGCAAACCTCCCCCTGGGCCTGAGCCCCCCCAAGCATCTGCAGGGGGGCACGAGGCAGCCCCAAAGCCCAAGTCTGGCCCCACAGGAAGGGGTCTGTTGTCAGTGCTGCAGAAGGACAGCTCCCCCTGCTCCCTGCCCAGAGGTCTCCCCATGCTCCAGGGAGAGCTTTGTTGTTGTGGCAGCAAGCAGGCGTTTATTAATTGCGCAATTTCTCCTGACCTTGATGGAGACCATCACTAACAGCCAAAGGAATAGATTAGTATCATAATATTTCAAGGCCAGGCTTGGAAATTAATTGCATTTATCTGACTGGGGCTGTTGTGCCGTGGCAGTGGCTGGAATGTTTTGCACGTTTTGGCTCCAGTTTGCACAGAAGCATGCATCACACCAGGGACAATGCTACACCTAATTTACGGCAGCAAATGAGGCCAATTAAAAACAACTCAGTAAAAATGATACTGAATCTCCAATTACTTGGGGAGATGAGGAGCAGGACGTTCTGTAATTGACTTGTTCATCTTCTGGTGCTCTGAACGCAGCCTCAGCCAGGGTAACTCCCATGCTGGTGGCCATTTCACCACTGGTTCCACTCTCTGACCGCTATAAATCACACACTGTGGTTTTAGTTTTCAGGTTGGATGAAGGTTATTATCTGTATCTGTGGGAGAGTGGGAAGATGGGGCATTTTTTCCATCAGAAATGCAGTTTTCTTCCAGCTCTGCCGCTCCTGGTGTGCTCTGACACCTCCTGCTGACTCCTCACACACGGCTCTGGATGGGTTATTACCATGAAGAAAAAAGCAGGTAATGGAGAAGCACTGGGCTCTCACTTCAGGGCTGGGAGCTGGGGGTGTGCTGCACAACACTCCTGTTCTGCATGATTTGGGGGTAATCCCATATTTCAACAAGGAGCAAAACCAAAATGCCATGAAATGGCCGAAATTCCTGCCTTTGCAGATGCCTGCTTCAGAAATAAATAGAATAGAGTAATGAAGGGTGGAAAAGAGCCTTAGGATCATCGAGTCCAACCACAAATCTGGCACTGCCACCAAGCCGTGTCCCTAAGCACCACATCTTTTAAATACCCCTGGAAATCAGCAGCCACGGGACTCACCGTGCTGAATTCATTTCTAGCAGTGAAAGGAGCATCTCTGGTGCCACGAATTACCCGGATTTTGGTGGGGATGCACAGCTCCAATCCACGCTCCTCATTCACAGCTGAATTGGTTTGGGTGAGTAGAGATCAGTTGCTGCAGATAGAGCCAAGAGAGAGGGGGTCTTGGTGGGGCCCTTGGAGGCCCCCAGCCGAGCTGGGGAAGTCCTGTTGGTGCTGTCCAAGTTTTCAGAGGGCTGGGTGATGCCCTCGGTGCCTGGCAGTCAGGGCGCTGCGGGCTCTCTGCTCTGCCCCAGCTGTTGGTGTTCTATCACACAGCCTGCTGCGGGCTGAGCAGGAGCCTGCCTTTCCCAGGGCTGCTGAAATTCCCTGCTCTTGCCGCCTCCCTCTCATGGCAGGGTGTTGCTGAGGCTGTCTCAGTCGAGGGCACAATTTCTCTCTTGTTGCAGACTGTCTGAAGAACATCCTCTGGAAAACCTCTGCCCGGGTTTGGCTTTGTGAGCTGCCATCCCCGGGCTGGTGCATGCCCAGCTGGCTGCCAGTTCTGCTGGTTTGTTCCATTACTTGTGTTCTATCCATCCCCTGCCCTGCGAGAGACGTGAGGGAGTTTAATTGATGAGAGGGCTTTGAAGGCCCTGAACACGTCTGTGGCTGCTCGGCTGGGATGAGCATATTTACATCTTCTTTTCCTTTGTTCACTTCTGAGGAAATATTTTAAACTTGGCATAAAAACCGAAAAGATGGCTTTCATATTCAACGTGCAGTAAGATCATGTAATTAGGAATGAGCCTTCATGGTGATCCATGCCTGCTGCCAGTGCCATCACCACGGAAGGCTCTCTTCCCTCGGAGCAGCCAATACGTTCTTCAGGCCACTGTATACATTTGCTCCCTTTGATCAATAATTTAGGGTAATCATTTTGTTCTGTAAAATTTCCCAAGCCCATTTATATTGCATGAAATGCAGAATAGCCAGTCCCAGAATGGATTTTTAAAAGCTTTTCATGAAAGGTTTAGGGGTTGGTTTTTTTTTTTTTAGCTCTGAGGAGGGGAAAGAAGTGGGTCTAGAGACGTGAATAAATCTGTTTGTTTGGGGGCTTTGATTCCTGAAGATTTATTTTCTTAATAGTGTTGAGGCTGTCTCCGGCTCCTCAGCCCTGATGGAGCAGCTATTTTCCTGTTTTATTTCAGCCTCCAGAATCCCTGCTCAGCGAGGAGAGGAGTGGGGCTGTGAGGCTGCTGCGTGGCTCAGGTTCCTGTGCTCCTGCTCCCAGAGCTGCTGGGTGCACGCAGCTGCCAGCAGGAGCTCTGCACCTCCTGTGGCAGCAGGGCCAGGGGAGGGTGCCTGAGTTATTCTTTGCTGGCTGAGGATTTGCGTCTGGAAACCAGCAGAGGTGATGAGAAGCAGAGCTGGCTCCTGTTGGGAGCACTGGAGACATGCTGAAGGACAAAGCTGGGTGGGAGGAGGAAAAATAACCAGCTCAAGGTGGGAATCTCTGTTCTGAACATCAGGTGGAGGTGAAAAGGAGAAGGAAAAACACAACTTTACAGGCTTTTTATTTTTTATTTTTTTGGAGTGGGGGGCGGCCAATTTACTGGCAGTGTTGACTAAGGTCAGAGAAAACAGATGAGGAGCTGGATCTGTGCTTTGAGAAGCCTCTGCAGCAGAGGCAGTCTGAGACTCTGCTTTATTTATGTATTTGCTTATTTTTAAAAGGAAGGAAAAATACCATTAAGCACCAGTGGAGAGACCATTCACATGTTGCATCTGTTTGTCTATCTCCACAAATAATGAGGCGTAGGATTAAAATAGGTGGGGAGTGAAACCTGACTGGAGTCTCATATGTGGGGACTTGCAGATTTCGCTTCCAAGGAGAAACATTTAAAATGGCTCAGGCAGTGTGAGCTGATGTGTTCTTCCCGCAGGAAATGGGATGCAAAATCATATTTATTGCCGCTGGCAGGGAATCTGAGGGTTTCTCTGTGCAAACATCTCCATCTCCAGAGGAAGGAGGTACCAGGGCATGTTCTAAATTCCATGTGAAACGGGAGGGGGAGCCCCAGAACCTCTGGCTGTGGGGCCATTTGGGAAGCAGCACCAGGGGGGTGAATGAAATCCCTCTGGACTCGCAGGTGGGGGTGAATGAAATCCCTCTGGACTCGCAGATGGGGGTGAAGGAAATCCCTCTGGACTCGCAGGTGGGGCTCTCGTGGATGCTGCTGGCCCAGGGGCTGGAGCTGGCCCCGATGGACGGTGTGGTTTGTGTCCCGCTGGTGCCTTCCATGGAGCTGTGCGTTATCCTGGGATCCTCCACGCCCCTGAAACAAAACCAGCAAACCGCTGAAAGGAGATGAGAAAAGGAGCCTCGAGAAGCTGGGAGAAGGGGCAGAGCACAGCAAAGCCAGGGCAGGCAAACCTTGGCACTTTGGGCGAGCTGGCCACAAGGAGCTCTGTGCAACTGCGACATTTCACAGCGTACCAAGGCACAGAGAGCCATCAGGCACTGAGGGCACCACAGCCCACACGTGTTAAAATTCCTGCTGTGCTCAGGGCGCAGGGAAGGATTGGCTGCAGAGCAGGGCTGGTGTGGAAGGGCAGCAGAGCCTGGCCGTGATCCATATTCAGCAGCACCCATCTTTATGGGATCTGGGGGCTGGCAGCACTCCTGGCACACACACAGCCCCGCTCCTTGAACTGTAAGTAGGTGATTTCCATCACCTGTTTGTGATTCTGGAACCTAGGAGGAAAAATAATTGGATATAGGGGGAAAATAAGAGCCTTCAAATGTGATGTTACCATAATGTGCTCTGGCAGCTTGGGCAACGTGTTCATTTTCTCAATCCTGAGGCACATGAATAACACATGAGACAGAGCACAGCTGGAATGAACTGGAAAGAGAGCCGGGCTCTGGGCAGAGAGCACATAAAAGGTGTTATCCATAAAGGCCATCCAGGCTTTATCTTCCACAGCGCTGGGCTATAACCTTCAATCGCCTCCGGAGCACCTGGCAGCTTCTGCTGGATGCAGTGTTGTCTTTCTGATGTTTATTCCTTTTAAAGGTTTAGCTCGGTGCTGGAGTTGATAAAGAGGTCTCATTTCATCGCCTGTTTGCAGGGCCCTGTGCACAGAGCAGCTTTGGCCTGGTCTCTAGGACTGTGCTACGCCAATGTTGCACGTGTGTGTTTGTAGGGAAATAAAGAGAGAACTGCTTGATCCCTGTTGCAGAGTGGACCTTAGGGTGCTACGTGAATTAAACTCGTATGAACATAATTAATTTTAAGCCCTTCTGTCTGCCACTTTTCTGGCAGCTACACACGAGCACCAAGACGTCGGAAAATGACTTGGCCAATAAGTTGCAATAAGTAACTGATGTTGTATTGATCTGAGCATTCAGAGCAGACTGAGCAACCAATCTGTTCATTACAGTCCTTCCAGGCTCCTTCCAAATCAGCCTTTCTGTTAAATATGAAATGTGTGTCTCCAGTGCTGGATCAGCCATTAAATTATGCTCATGGATATTAATAAAAGAGCCGAAGGCTTGTCTTTATGCAGGCAGAGAGGGAGCAGCAGTTACATGGTAAATGGAATGAAGAATATAGTTTTATGGTGCACTTAAAATTTATTCCATTTTAAGACATGTAGCAGTGTAAGAAGTGAGAATTTTTAAATTCTGACCTTTCCACACATAAATTGGCGTATTTGGCTTATCTTTTTTCCCCTCTACCCAAAGAATCACGTTGACAGCTCCTGTTTCCTCTCAGTCTCCAGCAGAGGAATGGCTTCACTCGTGGAAAAGTGATTCCCCTGGGAATCCGGGCTGGCAGCGCTAACCCAGAGAGGTGGGATCACCCTGAATTTTAGTGAATCAGCAGCTACTGAAGGCAGGTGTGAATTCAGAGCGAGGACAGAGCCGGGGCACCCCGACCTCGGGCGGTGACAAGGATCAAGCCTTCCCTGTTTCCTCTAGGTCTCCATTTATGAACTCTGCCCCCTTTTAGCAGTTCATTAAACCTTTGTGCTGAGCTGAGACTCCGAGCTCCTGCCAGGAACCCGCTATTTCTTATTTTGGATCCATCAATACCGAGTCAGATAACATCAGGGAAGGAGTGAGCGCTGGTGTTTATAGCATTACATGATAGCTCTGTCTCGCTGAAAATTGCATTTCCATTTCCACTAATACTGGGGGAATAGTCTGGTTTATTTTAACCCCTTCCTACCAGAGCCCCGGCGTGTCTGTGCAGCTCGGGCAGAGCCTCCGTGTCAGCCTGGGGCAGGACAGCCGGGGCTGGGGGATCAATAGAACCTGAGGAACATCGATACCTGTCTGGGAGAGGGCTCCGAGCGCTCGGAGCTGTCTGCGGACATTACAATTATCCACTGCCGAGGCTTTCGGGTGACCTGCAGCGCTCCCAGCCTTCATCAAACGCTAAAAGCTGAAAGGAATGCGTGCAGCAGGTTTGGGATGTGCATGGAGAGTCGCTGCTCCTGCGGAAAGCAGCAGGAACCTTTCCTGGGGCGATGCCTCCCCGTTCCCCGAGCAGTGACAGCAGCGCTGGGTGCCAGCACAGAGGGCACGGTGCCCTGTGTGCCCCAGCAGGGGAATCCTCCTGGGGCACAGAGCCCGTGGTTGGTGCTGCCCATTCCCACCCTGCCGGGGCTGTTGGTGCTGCTCCAGCCGCCCTGGGATCCAGGGGGGATCATCGGCACGCTCGGGGAAGGCAATCGGCACTGCTGCTCCCTGCATCCTGCATTCCTGCTCCCTGCATCCTGCATTCCTGCTGCCTGCATCCTGGATTCCTGCTCCCTGCATCCTGCTGTCTGTACTCCTGCATTCCTGCTCCCTGCACTCCTGCTCTCTGCACCTCTGAATTTCTGAATTCCTGCTCCCTGCACTCCTGCTCCCTGCATCCTGCATTCCTGCTCCCTGCATCCTGCATTCCTGCTGCCTGCATCCTGGATTCCTGCTCCCTGCATCCTGCTGTCTGTACTCCTGCATTCCTGCTCCCTGCACTCCTGCTCTCTGCACTCCTGAATTTCTGAATTCCTGCTCCCTGCACTCCTGCTCCCTGCTCCCTGCACTCCTGCTCCCTGCATCCTGCTGTCTGTACTCCTGCATTCCTGCTCCCTGCACTCCTGCTCTCTGCACTCCTGAATTCCTGAATTTCTGCACTCCTGCACTCCTGCTCCCTGCAGAGCCCGGCCGAAGTGCAGGCACCAGGCAGTTATTAAATAATGTTCTGGGGCTGATTCTAATGACAGGAACTGCTCTTGCGATCTCCAGGTGGATCTGACCATCCGTCATCCGCAGTTATTAAGTTGCTGGGAGAGATGAGAGTGCATTGAGTCCTCGCCATTTATAAGCCCAATTACCGACCCATTTCTGTCCAAGCACGGAGCTTGTCAAGCCTAAGTGAGAATAAACACTGCAGGAAGGAGCAGGAGGCGCCCAGGGCCGGAGCAGCGTCCCAGAGCACGGGCGGAGCTGCCGAGGGTGGGCAGGAGTCCCGGGAGTGCCTCGGCAGGGGACGATTGGCACCAGGAGCACCCGCGGTCCCCTGGCCCAAAGTGTCCCCGTGGCAGGGTGGGGACTCCTCTCTGTGCACTCAGCACCCCCCAGGGCCTGCAGTGACTGGTGCTCAAACCTCATCTCCAGGTCCTTGAGGGTATTTGAGCATCTCTTCCCCTCAGGAGGGAACACATCCCTGTCGGGGTACCCAAGATCTCCTGCTGCTCTCAGTCCCTACCTCTCACTTTGTCTTTCATTTTTCTTCCCCAACCTCAGTTTTCCTTTTATTTAAATTTCAAATAAATATGTTGTGTTTTCACAGTAATACCTTGAGATTGTTTGGGTTGTGCAGACATTTTAGTTCATCTTCATTTCGTGGAATGGGCTGGGTTGGGAGGGACCTCAAAGCCCACCCATCCCACCCCTGCCATGGCAGGGACACCTCCCACTGTCCCAGGCTGCTCCAGCCCCAGTGTCCAGCCTGGCCTTGGGCATTCCAGGCATCCAGGGGCAGCCACAGCTGCTCTGGGCACCCTGTGCCAGGGCCTCGCTGTTCCCTCCGCTGTGCTCACCCCGAGGATGGAGCAAATCAGCTCAAATTCAGGCGTGTGGCTGCAGAGGCAAACCCAGAGCCTGGCACGGGGCAGTGGTGTCCCCTCCCTTCCCTTCGGGGTGAACGTGCACCAGGGTGAACCTCGAGCTGCTAAAATCCACCATGAAAAATGGGGCTAATTATTCAGAACAATGTGTCGTGTAATTAGACATGGATTGTTCTGCTCTCCTGCCTGGGCAGGGCCTGGGAAGGGGTGAGGCCATTGGAATGACAGATATTTATATCTGCTCAGGTTGGTCTCTGGGGTAAGGCCTTACCAGATGCACTGGAAAATAATTCCAAATGTTCTTACTTCTTCCTCTTCTTTCAAAAAAAGTTCCTCTGGAAAAAGCCTGAGTTTAAAGTAATTTGTACCCCACAGAGGTAATTTTCTACCCCACGGTTATAGAAGAAATGCTGAGAATAAAGCTGGTAAATGGAGTAGAACAGAGAGCCCCGACAGGATTATTTGTATCCTCATAAGAAGCAAAGCAAAATCATCTGCAGGGAAATGTCCCAGGTGGGAGAGGCGGCAGCACAGTGAATATCCAGAATTTCTCCGTGGCTCTGCCCGGGCCCCCTGGCTGGGGCTGGCTGGCAGTGGGGTCCTGGCTCCCCTGGGGCTGGGAGGGATGCCCAGCCCTGTGGGCAGGCTGCTCTGGCAGCAGCTCAGCCCTCACAGCTAAAAAGAAAGGAATTATTAACGGCGTGGAAAGCGTTTAAGCACTCCAGGTAATTAGGAAATATGTCGGTGCTTTCAAATAAGGTAAATTAAATGTGTGTTAAATAAGTACCAAAAGAAAAGCAGGTGCCAGCCGTGAAACGAGGTATGAATAAAACATTTTCACAACACTACCTGGTAATTCAGGGAACTTCCCTGGGTGCAGGGGTGGGATGTGCCTCCTCCAAACAGCCCCGAGTGTCTCCCCAGGTGTGGGCAGCCTGGGCTGGCCCTGGGGGCTGTGAGGGGCAGGGCTGCCCCTCCCCGGGGAGCAGGGGGATCACCCCTTCGGAGCCCAGAAACTTCCTGGGAGCACACGAGGTCCATGGCCAGAGCCAGGGGCACCTCCTGGCCCTGCGGCTCCAGCTGGGCAAGGGGCACCTGCAGGCAGGGACAGGGGGTGGCAAAGAATAAACTGGTTCTGAGATCTGGGGGATCTCAGCTGGGGCCTCCAAATGCCTTTCAAGTGTTCCAGTGTTGTTTTAATTATTCCAGCGTGGGCAATGAAAGCGTGTGTGGGTTCATTGAGCGTCTTTGAAATGAAAATAACCAAACACAGGAGCTGTGCAGAGCACGGCTCGGCGGCTTCGGGCTCCTGGGGCGGTTGACACAAGCTGCAGGAGAGTGCAGGGGATGGAAGGGAGTTGCTTCAAAAGCAGCACTTCAAGTATCAGCAATAACCAAAGAGCCCTTCTCCAGGCCTTAGAGGCGTTTCTCAGACTTGTCGCCGAATTTGCTGCCCCAACAACTCCGGGGGTGCTGCCTGGGGGTGCCTGGACAGGATGCCAGGATGGAAGGGATGCCCGAGGGAAGGAGGGATGGAAGGGAAGCAGGGATGGAAGGGAAGCAGGGATGGAAGGGAAGCAGGGATGGAAGGGAAGCAGGGATGGAAGGGAAGCAGGGATGGAAGGGAAGCAGGGATGGAAGGGAAGCAGGGATGGAAGGGAAGCAGGGATGGAAGGGAAGCAGGGATGCCTGAGGGAAGCAGGAATGCCAGGACAGAGGGAGGGATGCCCAGAAGAAGGAGGGATTCCCAGAAGAAGCTGGGATGCCCCAGGGAAGGAGGGATGGAAGGGAAGNGAGGGAAGCCGGGGTGCCCGAGGGAAGCAGGGGTGCCCTGCTGGCCCATGCCCCTCCCAGCCCCAGGGGTGGCACACAGCACGCCCCGAGGTTTTCCCGGCTCTTTGGCATTCCTGGGGCAGGATGCTGGTGGCCGCTGTCGCCGGGAGCACGGGGAAGGTTTGGGGTCTGTCCCAGCCCAGGGACCCTGGCCAGGCACTCAGGAGCTCCTGGGCAGCCCCAGCTCTGCTGGCACTGCTGGCTTTGACCTCTGCTGCGCAGCTCAGGTGCCTCCAGCCTTTCCCTAATCCAATTTCCCGTGAGGCTGAACTTGGACCCTTTCTAAATCACCTCCACGGCCTTCCCAGGCTTAACTCACTCGAAATGAATCTGAATTTCACCATAGTTTGGGCCACACCAGTGCACTGTGTCTTGCCATGGAATCATTCCTAAGCCCTGGCAGCTGTTCCATGCCCCCTTTTCCTTGGTTTTATTTCGTTTTGGGGCGGGCACTCTGAGGAGGCAGCACGAGGCTGCAGCCCCTCTCACCAGGAAATATTTCTTAACTAATACTTTGATTTCTCACAAAATTGTGAAGAAATTACAGAAATTAAGACAAAGGCCTGATTAATTAGAGGATAAATGGCAACAGATCCCAGTGCAGAGCCACCAGCATTCCTTAAGGGCAACTTAAAAATGTTTTTAAGCCTTTTCCTAACTTGCTGCAGTGTGGATGTCCTCTGTTGCTCATTTAAAGCCATCTTCCCACACCCAAATTTTCAGATTTATATGTAAATGCACTGTCGATCAATTAAAAGATAAACCCAACTTTAATGTGGGAATCTAGAAGGAATAAACTCAATAAAACGCAATTTTCATATCCTGATCTTTGTATACAGTGATCAGAAAGCAATTAATCAGATTTTTTTTTTATTGCCCAGTAGTGATTTTCCACTTTGTAGTCATTTTCCTGGTCTGTAATTTATAGTTATAGAACATTTTTATATCAAAAGAAGATAGGTTTCATGCAGAGGATCTGTTTTGATCCAGGCCGGACAAATGAAGGGTGCTGGAAATGCAGGGTGAGCCTGCAGGGAAATGAGTGCCAGCAGCTCTGGGGTCTCTGTCCCACCAGGGCTCCCGGGAGCAGCAGCATTTTAATAAAGGTCCACAGGCTGGGTGCCCTGGGGGTGAGCAGTGTTGTAAAAATAACAGAGACAAAGGTGCTGCTCTGGAGAGCTCGGCAGGGGCCAGAGCCCGGCGGTGGGACAGCTGAGGAGGGGACAGGGGGCAGGAGGGGCCGGGAAAGGCTCAGGGTGGGAATTATTAAATTAAATTAAATTAAATTTCCTCTGGGAAGGGCCCGAGGAGAGGAGGAGCTCAGCAGGCTGCCCCTTCCCTGCTCCATCCTGGATTTGGGGAGGATTCCCGGGAGCCGCTGCCAGCTCCGGCCGCGTTGCCATGGCAATGTCCGTGCGGGCTGGATGGGGATGTGGCAGCACCTGTGCAACACCTGCTGCAGCCCCAGTGCAGCCCCAGTGCAGCCCCAGTGCAGCCCTGGTGCAGCTCCTGCCACAGCCCCAGTGCAGCCCC
>WBMY01016940.1:11630-49963 GCA_013397315.1 Donacobius atricapilla
TTTTTTTTTGTTTTTTCTCTTTGGTAAACCTGTTTGCTACCAGTTTCCAGTTGCCTCCGAAATCAATGGCTCTTCAGCTGTCCAAGGCAGAGTCTATAATGTGAAATATCTGTTAGTGACACTGAAGCCACACTGTGTGGCACTGGGGAAGAGCTGTGGCCTACACTATGTACCAGCTTTTACTTGTGGAGAGCTCCAGATTTTAGTTAATCAAAAGAGAGCACAGGCATAAGGGATTAGGGTGTGAGGGCATCTTGAGACTGGACTCAGATCCTTGACTAATTCCTTGACAGTCTGAACATATTCAAAGGTGTGGATGAAGTTTGAATAACTGGGGGTCCCTTCACAATGTCTCAGCATTGTTCCATTACTTCCTGCAGCACACATAGGAGGTAGTCCCTCTGTGAGCATTCACATTCCCCAGCAGATCAGTTCCACACTGCATCGTAGTCTCAAGTAGACTCAAATAAGTGCAGCGTTAAACTGCATCCTGATTTTTTTTCATCTCCATTAAACTAGTCTCACTTAAAAGTTCTTCTCATTGCATGCATTCGCTGCAATAATGTAGAAGGAGCCATGAGGTTCCCCACTCAGGCAGTGGTTGACAAACACTCTATTCAGATTGTGTGGAATTTTTCAGTTGAACCTATCTTGAGATTATCCTTTCACACAGCCTCTGCCCTCTTAGAGTGGAAATGGGGGTTAAGAGGTTGACATGCTTGGACTGAGGCTCTTTAGGGATGACCACTATGATTAAATTACTAAGCCTGGCCTGCACAGATAGAAGTGACTCAGGGTGCATGGTTTAGAGTTTCTGAGGTATCTCATTGGTAACACATCTTGGAAGGATCCTCTGTTGTATGTCTTCTGAAATACCACAGAAGGTGCACCACATCAGGCTGTGCTTTTACTTCAGTTACAATAGCCTAAGGATTATTTCAAATTAACCATATAGGTTTAGTTTGAAGAGGTAAATATACAGGCTAAGGCTATTTGAAGCATGGAAATGAGGAATGTAGCCCAGGTCTAGTAATTTACTCTAAGAGTAGGCTGAAGATTCAGAGAGTGAAGTAGAGGAGGAAATAACATGGAAGATGATTTTGCCAGACAGGTAAAGACTTATTCATGCTGGTAGAATCTACAGCTGGGAAAATCCATGGTTGTTACAGCCTCTGTGCCACCAGAATAGAAAAAAGGGTTGGCTCAAAGAGAATCTGGCTCAAAGAACTTAAAATAAATATCAGATGTCAGAGCTGTGACTTAATTGTTTAGCTAAGTAGATCATGTGAATTACACACAGATTGAGGACCTGCTTTTGCTCCTGTTGAAGTCAGGGAGAACAGAATCAGGGCATACTCTCCTTCCAGCATTTTTCAGTCCTTGAAAATGAGTTATTTGAGAGTGCACCATCTCCTAGAATAATTGTACCAGCTGGGAATCCAGAGAGCTGCTTCTACATAACTGCTTTGTGGTTTATTGCTGTAAACATAAGCTAAGGCTCTAAACAGAATCCATTTCCTTACTTGCTCTTGGTTTTTATTCCAAAACTTGACATTCAAACAATGGATTCTGTCACTAACCATGGCAATAGAAACGCTCGGTTCAGACAGTGGTTTTTGACAGTTGCCTGTCGCAAAGAGATACACTGAGATGTACACTCATTTTCCTTCCTTTACTGTAGTCTTGCATTACAGCTCTTCCAGTCTTGGGATTAGACCTGTGCCCTAGTTCAAAGACATTAGCTTATAAATATCCCCTTGGGAAACTGTAGTTTTGAAAGACTTACAACTTCATAGAGAATGTTCTTTTCTTGTAATGAATGTCTAAGAGAGTTTGTTACTTTTATGAATAAAAGGAGCAATTTTTTTAATCTCACCACCTTTAGTCTTACACTTATGAATGCTTTTTTTAGTATTTTTAAATTACTTTTTTAAAAAAACCTCACATTTAATCATGAAGATTTTATAGGAGTGAGGAAACTATCCAAAGGACAGTAGCAACTGAAAACTTGAAAGGAAATTTTATTTACAAGCAAAATTAAATTACCTGGAGCTGACTGACAATCTTATATTCTTCTTACATACAGGAAGAACTAGATGGTTTTGGGAGAAGGCTTCATTTGTGCAATTGAAGTACATTTCCATTATCTGGCTAAGATTCTTCACATAGTACTAGTGACAAGGTGAAATACTGGTAGACATGTGACGGAAAAAAATGTTTCGAAACATCTACAGCCAATTTATAGACTGACATATAGTTGTACAAATTCTGTCTGAATGATGAATGAATTGGTACAGCATGTAACAGATACATTTAAAAGGAACAGAGCATAGAGAAATTATTTAGTATCATATTTCTGGACATACTTGGAAGATGCTGTGGGAAATGTTCTGATTTAGATAGGGCAGTTCTTATGTGCTGGTCTCTGCATTCGTACTGCAGCTAGGGCTCAGCTTCTTCGAGTTTGTGATGGTGATACTACTATTACAGTCTTTTAACCCGAACTGAGCTGTGATTTCTTTTTTTGAGAAATGAAAATATGGTGTCTAAGTGCTTAGTAAGCAATTATGTTTCCTTCACAAATGGTGAATTAATCAAAGAAAAATCAAAGTTTGAGGGGCAGAGGAGGAACATAATATTCCCAGTGTTGAAAAGCGTGAATAGTTCACAGCAGGAGAAACTATCCTCCCCATTCACAGTCCACCTATCCTGATACTTCAGACACGATTAAATATTTCTCCTGTAGCTTGAGTGAGTTAGCTCCCTCCAGCTTCAGGTTATGTCCTTCCCACAGTTCAGTGCCCAGTCTTGGAGCAGCCAACTCAAGGGATAATCTGTTGCCCTTAAGAGGATGTTGAACTGGTGGCTGGCAAGCCCTTTCAGGCCGTAAATAGTCATTGCTGTGCTGAGGTGAGAAGGCCTCCCTGGAATTACTGTTCATGCCGTTAGTTGTCTTCATAGCAATAATTGCTAACTATTCCTGTCAGTCTCTGCTCCCACTCACAGCTCAGCAGAGTCCACTCAAGGTGTGGAGGCCAAGCAAAGAGGGGAGAAGGCAACGGGCAATGGCTTGGCAAGAGTAGGGCAGGGACAGGGAAGAGTGGGGGAAGTATCTGTCGGGGTCCTTACCATGGATGTGAACAGATCTGTATCATCCTCCCTGACTGCAAGTCAACCTTTTCTGCTTCTAAGGCTACTGAAGGGCCTTGGTTAAATATAGTTGTCCTCCACAGCCTCTGAAGGATTGACCTTAGTATAAGTAAAGGTAGAAATGTGTTTTGTATCCATTGAAAGTGCTCTGAGTGATACAAGATGAACACCAAACACTCCTATGCCTGTTTCTTCTACTTTTGTTCTTTTACATCTGGATGAATTTTCCAGTCTTTGCCCTTACACTGTCACTGCTGCTTTTACTTTTGAATGATATGATGATGTGGATCACAGAGAGTGGGAAACTGAGACTACCCAAACAGTTGTGGTATCTCAAGATGGTCCTTGGAGTTCAAGTCAGAAAGCTGGGAAAGGAAAGAACTCCAGTATTCTTTCCAATTAGCAGCATAATAAAATGAAAAAGCAAAGTCAAGAAAATCAGTATGTGTTTGTCTTGTTTACTCTTACTGATCCGATTCTGTGAAAGTTTTTATTGACAAATTGATTCACCTGAAATATAGGAAAACCTGGAGACAAAAGTTTAGTCTCAGAGGACTTTGTGTCACTTCTCCTTCCTGCACGGGCATGAAAGAAGGCAGGTTTCCCACAGTCCATCCCACGCTGTGCTTGGGGTGGATGCTTGCAAGACTGCCATGATCCTAGCTGCAATAGCACAGCGTCCCTGGCCAGAGCACTGCTTTCAGTATGTCCTGTGATAGAGAGGTACAAGGATTACAGGACTGAAGGTCTTGCTTTCTCAAAAAGGACTTCATTCATTTTTAACCACAGATGAATGGAGAAAAAACTGCAGCAGTGAAGAAAATTTAGAATACAAATGAGCACAAATTTAGAATATAATTTTAGAATAGAAATGAGCACATAACGCCTTCTGAGACAGCAGCACAATTATGGCTCTGGTGCTTCAGAAAGAGAAACTTGAAAAAAATGGATTGCTTTAAAAGTTTTCTGTCTCATGATGTACGCCAAAGTTCATTTGCTTTTCCTAAAAACAGTGATGTTTTACAGTTTGAAACATCCAAAAACGGCCTGGATAATGGACAGTTTTTTCATAAAAACTTTCACTGAATTAGTAGAAGGTTACTTACAGATTTGCCAAAAATGTGGCAAGGAGCTTGACACATTTAATTTCTAATCCCATGTACCCCTTCATCTGTAGTAGTAAGTAAACAGAATTAATTCAGAAACTGACTCCATTTAATGATTTGCAGTAAACAAAGAATGGGAGATTTAGGGATAAAACACTGTGGCAAATAAACGTACTTATTCTCAAGGTTTAAGAACATGCTTTGGGTCATGGCTTACAAGCTTGCATCATTTTTAGGTAAAATGTAGGATTTAATAAGAAGGACTGTAGGAGAGAGGTAGTAATAGGGATTTAAGGAGAAATTATCCCTCTTAGGTGTTCATAGGCCATGATCCACTGGAGATGATAGCACATAAAACATAACAGATATTTCTTTTCAATTAAAATCAATATTTCACACTTTAAATCATTTGGCTGAAGCTTATTGGATTTACTGAATCCAGCTATCTGCTATTTCGGGAAGCATATCCAAGAATCTTGTTCATAACCTTTTTCAAATAAATGGAATGTGCCTAGATAATGTAAGACTTCTCTTGCCTGTTTATCAGTTATTAGAGATAAATAAGCGCTCCTTTATTCTCAAGGAAAGGTCTGAGTCACATATTTTGTGTTACTATTTATATTATAGTATGTACAGAATCTTCCACACTATTTATAACAGTGTTCCTAAAGTTTACTGCTCCATTGCTCAAATAAATTCTATAAATCCAACTGAAATTAAGTGTCCTACATTTGTCATTTGTTTTCTTGATATTCACCTGAAGGTCTCTGTAATAACAATAAAGCTGAAAACTACTTAAGTAAAAAATGCCTTCCGTAATTCTCTTAGAATTACAGGAATGAGGTGTTGATGAGTGAGAGGGAGTATACAACCATCAGTGAGAGTAGAATTTGACTCTAGTCATTGTAAAAAGGGAACATTTCAAATTAAATTTAAGGACTATTTTTAGAAATCTTAAGAGAAATAATCACTATTCCATTCCAAGCAAAAGGTGAATAATGAGAAATTTGAAATACTTCAAATCTATTAGCATCTGTAGTGTGCAGATGTCGTATCCGTGAAACAAGTTTTGTGAGGGCATGTAAACAGATCTACAGACAAAAATTAAGCATGTAGAACTATGAAAGTTGTATGCCTTTGCTCTTTGTATGTTTTCAATGGGCTTATTTTCACATTTTACTACTGTTTGTAGGTGTCCTTATCTGCTTTGGGTTTTTTGTCAGTTTTAGGAGTCCCACTGTACAATGATTTGTGCATTTTTTAAATGTCCAGTATTTGCAATACTGCAGTTCCTGTAGAACCAAATTGATTGCAGTTATGTTGCTGAATGCCCTGTGGACATTAATCCCCTGGTTTTAAGTGAGCAGCTGATGTAGATAAGACTTCCAAGTGTGAGTAAGAGAGATGGGACATATGTGAGTAGACATTCTGGGATAAGAGTGAATGGTTGACTCTAGAGTGAAAAGCGGATAAAAATAGCAATTGTGACTAAATGCCAGAGTGTAATTTTGGGAGTTAGTGGTTCCTTTTGCGCCCATCTTTAGCAGAGTTAATAACAGCATTGATTTTTAATGTACAACTCTTGACAGTGGTGGCTGACATAGTACACTTCATCAACCATTATGAAAGCAGACCTTGGTAGGCTTTCTCTTTGGGGTCATTCCATTGTACTTCTAAACTGCCTAATGTCATAGCCGACCTCATTAGTCAAGTTTCTGGTGAATGTTCCAGAAGAAAACCTTAACATTTTATAAATACAAGACCAGATATTGTGTTCGTAACTAAAGTTGGGAGAATTTGAAGAAATATCAGTTAATCTGCATTTAAGAAGACTATTATTTGCCATGCTTACATCAGAAAAATATTACTGGAATGAATACTAGGACAAGTAAATGTTAAGCCATTGGTTTAAGTATCCTTAGAAGCACTGTTTCAAGCCTGGACAAATAATTAAACATGGAAGCATTTATTAGACACGGGAGCAGAATTAGCGTTTAGGACTTGACTATAGTGAGGTACAATAATATATCACAATATATTCCAGTTTTCTGTGTAAATAAAGTTGTATGCCAAACTTTTTTTTTTGACAGAAAATAAGTCCAAAGAGATTAGAATAGTGTTTATGTCTACTCTTTGAGTGGATAAATTGACCAAGTCATTAATTATGAATTCTTAATTGCACTCTGTGTGTAACCCTTAATCTCTGGAATATACTTTGTGTGGTGGGAACTGAAAGGGCTCCCATTAGGCAGTTTAATGGGAAGCCTGGTAAACTCTGCTCTCAGAGCAAGAAGATATGCATGAGTCCTTTCAGCATATTGTACATTCAGTAGATGGCAGTGGTATGCAGTGATATATTAATTCTGGATTTTCTCTTGAGCAGACACTCTTACCTCTGTGAATCCAAGCACTGTTGATTTGGGGATTTATCTGAGGCTTCTCCTTTCCCAGAAAATACTGAAATACTAGATAATACTTCACTTGCTACAGTAGAAAGTGAATCAATTAGCATAAAAGGAAAAAAAAAAAAAAAGAGGTAAATTATTGTAATCTTCATTAGACAGCACTTGGCGGAATCTGGTAAGAATTTCAAACAGCAGTAATACATCCAGAAAGGAATGCATCTGTCTGGAGCATTGACTCATTTTCCACCCATGCTCAGTATGTACACATCAAAGTCTCAAAACAAAAGTATTCAGTTAGTGAGAACTGTGTGTGTTACTTAACAGGAGTAGTAACACAGTGACTTCTTGGAATACTGCACACAGAAATAGATATTCTCCCTTGCCTAAAGGAACAAATTGCAGATCTAGTGGGGAAAAGCAGGGTATATGAGTTAGGGTGAGGGTATATAAGCAAACAAATTACTAAGACAATTAGAAATCACTGTAAAACTTTTAATTGTAGAAAACTGGAAGAAAAAGAACAAAACAAAAGCAGAAATGAAGTTTATGTGATAGAAATTGCAGATGAGTCGTCTAAGAGAATTAAAAAACATAATTTAAGTAGATATTTTCTCATATGGCAGTTATTTATAACACAAATATTATAAAATATTTAATAATTTATAATTGATAATGATGGAAAGAGTGGCTCCTTGTTGCACAAAGGGGTTTTTTTTTCCTCACCATGGGAGACTGCAATAGGAAAAGCATTAAATCTATTAGTCTGTGAA
The DNA here is from genome assembly GCA_013397315.1 of Donacobius atricapilla. NCBI lineage: Eukaryota > Metazoa > Chordata > Aves > Passeriformes > Mimidae > Donacobius > Donacobius atricapilla. The sequence continues at coordinate 19,062 of WBMY01016940.1, forward strand.
CTGAGTTGTAATACAACCACAAATTCATCCTAAGGATTTTGAGCACCTTTAAGGACCTCAGAATCAATTGGTGGTCCTTTAGTAGGGAATAAAAATGTCACACATTTTCAACAAAATGCAGACTCTGTTTCTCTGCTGTTTCAGACAGACACCACATGAGGAACCAGAGAAACATTTCAATCCATACTTTGTATAGAAGAAAAAGTAATATAATTCTGGTAGCAATGGTATAGCAGCATAGAAAATACAGCATTTGCAGCCTAGCTTCTGGAAATCCTCAGTTTTCAGGTAAGGACTTTGTCCAGCCCTGGGCCCAGAAGTAAAAGTATTGTGCAACCTGGTCACAGCCGAAGTGTAATAATGAAAGGAGGAAATTAAGACCTTTTAATTGGTTGGGGTACTGAAGAAAGAAGTATGTGCTAATTGATTCAGCCCTGATTAACGTCATCTGCTGCTGAGGGCTGTGTTAGAAGCTGCTCTCCCGAGCACCGTGAAACCTTGGGGTGGAAAGTGCCCCAGCCAGGGATTGGGATCGACTCCCTGTGACAGCTGCCCACAGTGGTGACCACATGTTCCTGTCTACCTCTAGTCATACCCAGGTCAAAGCTCTAAGCACACACTTCATGCGCCATTTATTCACGGGGTATTTTTTCTGTGATTCCCAAGTATAACACCTATGCTTTACTCCATGCCACACTGAATTGTTATCAAATGAACATTAACAATTTTTTTTCCATTAGGATGCCTTATGTTTGCTCTTTGAACTGTTTTCTATTTTGAGCAAAACTCTTTTTTTTTTTTTATAACCGAGGCAGTACATCCATTCTTAAAGTTGTAGGAATAGTTATGTATGTAGATTAAATGCAGCAAAAAGATGTTTTGGGACATTAATTTTTTGAATAACTTTTTTTATTTTTATAAGCTCTGTTTTTCTAGGGTTTCACTTATATATGGGACAATCATGCTGAGGATACTTTCGTCCTGGCATTGTAATGTCATTCTATTCACTCATCTTCCTAGCATATCACTTTACTTGGGTATTATTATCTTGATCTGGTTGAATTTCATCTCTGTTGCTTCAATTCTTCTGGAAATTTATAAAATTCTTTACAAATTTGCATTTGAAAGATTTTATTATCACTTTATTACCAAACATTTTATTTTCTGTGTTAACTAAACCATCTTGACATTGTTGAAAGTATGCAAACCTCCTCCTATCAGTGTTTCACCTAGTATTGTCGCAGTAGGCAAGAGTTGCCATCTTTAGGGAAAATGGAGAATTTGTAGTAAAGACAACTCCATCCAAATAAATGTGACTCATCAGTGTAAGTAAAGGAGATAGTTTTGCTGGTAGTGTTCCAGTGTTTTTGGGAGCATATTTCAACCAGAGCAAGATTTATTTGTATTCTATGAACCATTATAGCCTTTGTATAACTTGAAACTTTGGAGAGTCTTGTCCTTTAAAATGTCACATTTATTTAAAACTACTAAAACATTCTGTGTTGTTAGCAGTTTCATGACATGAAATGTTCTTTCTAAAAAACAAAACAAAACAAAAAACCCAAACCCACATGCTATTTTCATGCCAAAATGTTTTGGAAGCCTGCCTCTGGGTTTATAATAGAAAAGTCAGCTGCATCGTACTGTTGACAGTTTTCTTCTGCCATTCACAGATAGAAACAAGAAAATGTACAACTGTAGTGGGTTGACTCTGGCTGGATGCCGAATGCCCACCCATGCCACTCTATCACTCCCCTCTGCAACTGGACGGGGCAGAGAACATATAATGAAGGTTCATGAGTTGAGATAAGGACCAGGAGAGATCAGTCACCAAATACCATTATGGACAAAACCGGCTGGAATTAGAGATACTAATTGAATCTACTACTTAGAAAATCAGAACAAGATAATGAGAAGTAATATAAGACCTTAAAAACACCTTTCCCGCCCTCACTTCTCAACTCTACCTCCTCCCCCTCAGTGGCAGAGGGAGACAGGGAATGGGTATTGGGTCAGTTCATTTCATGTCGTTTCTGCTATTGTTCCAGCACAGGAAACAATTCTTCATGAATTTCTCCTACTGGAGCCCATCCCATGGAGAGCAGTACTCCACAGCCTGCTGCTATGTGGGCCACTCTTTCATGGGGTGCAGTCCTTCGAGGACAGGCTGCTCCAGTGTGGGTCCCCATGGGGTCACAAGTCCTACCAGGAAACCTGCTCTAGCATGGGTTCCTCTCTCCATGGGTCTGCAGACCCCTGCCAGGACCCTGCTCCGTCATGGGCCTCGCACATGGACTCGGCGGCTTCCTCTCAGGCACCCACCTGCTCTGGTGTGGGGCTCCTCCATGGGCTGCAGGTGGATCTCTGCATCCCCCTGGACTTTCATGGGCTGCAGGGGCACAGCTGCCTCACCGTGGTCTGCACCACCATCTGCAGAGAAATCTCAGCTCCAGCACAACGGGTTACCTCCTCCCCTTCCTCCTCCTTCTCCACTGACCTTGGTGTCTGTAGAGTTGTTCCTCTCAATGTTCTCAATCTTCTCTGGCTGCAGTTACATCTGCACAATAACTTCTTTTTATTTTCTTCTCAAGTATGTTATCACAGAGGTGTTACCACTATTTCTGATTGGCCCAGCCTTGACCAGTGGAGCCGTTTTGCTGTCTGATTGACACTAATTCTCTGAAGAAACTAAAAATATGCAGAAGTTGTCTGTTGGGAGCATAAACAAATGGGGATCCTGATTTTTTCTGCCTGAGGATGTGGAGGTTTTATGTTCCAAGTCAACAAGCTGTTGTGTGGAATTGGCTTATTTCAGGGCTGTGATCACAGTTCTTTTTATCTATACTCCATTAGTACATGAATGTTCCTGGCACAGTTATGGTGACATGATACTGGAGATAGTGCAAACACAGGGTAAAAATCAGCACCTGCTATCACAACTTTGCAATCTGAACAGACAAAACACAGATAAACTGAAGGCACAGAAAGGTGAAAAGACCCGTTGAAGGTGGAGCAACTGTCTGAAGTTGCAGGCTGCAGACAAACCTGAGACCAGGCTGTGCTTTACTTAAAATCCTACCTTTTTGTAATTTCACCCAAATAAGTGAAAAATTAAACGTTCCTCTCAGCTGCTGGGTGCTGAATAATAACTGAAAGAATAATCTTCTGGAAAAATAGCTTTACAACAGTGGTTAAATCAACTTTGGAAAGTTTGTAACAAAATTGGAGAGAGGAGAGCTGGATCAGCTGTTGCTTACTGATTCCTAGCTCAGACCTTGCTAGGTCTCCCCATCATCACAATTACCCCAGCTGGGATAAAACTCAGGCAGATCTAGTCACCTCTTACCTAAAGCTATGAGATCTCTGAAATGCCGCAGCTTGATAAAACTAACAGTACAACTTTGCATCATAAAATTAATCATTCTGTCTGTGAAGTAAGGCTGGATATCTCTCTAAATTTGTCTTGTCCCTAGAGTTTACCATAAGTGTTCCTGCTATTTTAGATGGAAGAGCCAGTACAAAATCCATCATAGCACCATTAAATGGTTGTCCATGGCCAGTGCTGTCTGTGGAAGAACAGGCAATATTTTGCCCCAGATGAATAAATATCTAAGGATACATGTAGAGGTCCTAATATAAATAAGAAATAAATCATTGAACTAAGGTTATTTATGATTATAAACTGAGATTATGCCCAGAATGAACACAGGGTCAATAGCTCAAGTGCCTTTTAACTCAGATGTACTCTGTGGCGAGCCTTTGTCAGCCTGAGCGCAAGAATGCCACAGTTTAAATATCCCCATAGCTGATTAAAACCAATGTTCATATATCCCATAGGATATATGGTGGCTGTATTTTAATAGTTTGTGCAATATGGTCTTGAGGCAAGAATAGATGGAATAAGCACTCTCCACTTAATATTTCCTGTTCATGTGGGTTTCATACTTAAAACATTTTTTCATTTTCCTTTTTTAGTTTTTCCCAGTGTGACTTCCAGGTGTTTTGATTTTAGTAATACTTTGCCAGTCTATCTTATTATATTATATTCAGTTTGTCTTTTGTGAAAGTAGTATGTCAAAGGAATTTAACTTGCATTGTGAGGATATGAACCTTTGCTGTGAAAATGGACACCTTAATGGGTGATAGATAACGCATTAAATATGACTGGAGCAACTAAGAACTTGTTGAAGCCGAAAGAAGCTAGTTCAGGGGCTTTTTCCTGGTGATTTTTCGCTGCTTCATAGAAGAGTATGTACGGACTTGATATCCTGCTTCTGGCTGCAGTGTGATCAGGAGTCAGTGGCACATATTCTATTCAAAGATGTTCATTAGTTTGATTGAAATGCTAAGTCCTTTGAGACCTCAGGCTCACAGTTGTGTACAGACAGAAGGGCTTGGCTACGCCACTGGAAGAAGGGAGAAAATGACTGTGCTTGTGTCGGGCAATTCCTATTCCAGGGGGAGTTGCCTCTGCCGTCAGAGCCAGAAGCGTTCCGGTAACCTGCGCTGCCCGTGATTCTTATACAAATGAGCCGAGGCTGTTTTTGCGCGGGGCTGGGGGCTCACTGCTTGTGTCTCACCCAGCAAATGCGCTGCTGTGAGGCAAACGAGCGCTGGAAGGAGGCTGAGCGGCGGGCACATGCTGAAAAGCCGATGGTGCCCGGAGGGACAGCGGCCGCGGCAGGGGATGGGCGGGCACGCTCGGCTGCTCTTCAGCACACAACTGACCCAGATTTCCCCGCTGGGGCCGGCCCGGATGGGCTGCTGTGAGCGAGCCCGGGGCCACTGTGGGTTACTCGTGGAGAGCAGAGTCTGCAGTGCTCCTTCTCAGGCCTACCAACACTGCCACAACTGCGATTTTATACTCGCAATGCCTAGCTCCTTGACAGAGCATCAGTCTGTCAGTCCTGTTTCACCTTCATTAAGGGGTGGGGTTTTGCCTGTATACAGACTTTTCCTAAAGGATTTTATGGGGCAGATAGAGAATTTTATGGGGCAAATATAAAACTTTATAGGGCAAAAAGCAGCTACTGCTCCCACAGGAAATTCTATGTACTTTGCAAGTGCCTATATCTAAATGTCCTTTCTCTGAGTAAGAACGGTCAGTTCCTCGCCTATCCTTCACCACCAGGCTGTGTTGATTCGTCAGTACTTGTCCATTTGAGGCATCTCATTCGAAACTCAGACCGTTTCCCTATTGTGCCTTTTTGTATTCTTCATTCTGTATAATTTCAAACGACATGACATTTCTTAAAATTCTAAGTTTGTTGGAGAAGGGGTAGCATTTCTTCTGCAATAAGAAAAGAAATTAGTTAATACTGATATTTTTAAGGAATCTAAAGTAAAGTAGGTCTCCTAACCTTGATGAGTTGCAGTAAGACTTGGGCATTCTATCTTAAAATCCCAGCCTAAAAATACACCCATGTGACCTCTGAGAAACTGCCTAAAGCCAGTGGTAAGAATTTATCTTGGCAGATAACCAACATCTTCCTGTAGTATGAAAGGAAACTAGCTCTCTTCAGAGCTAAATGTTAATTCAGATTGGGAATTGAAAAAAAATGTAGGAGAATACAAAGATTTAACATTACTTTAGACGTGAGGAAGTATTTTTAATGAATAAATATATTTAACTGCGGGTCCTAATGCTGCAAGTTAGTTATGTTCCTTGTCTAACTGCCAGGGAAGGTTCTTTGAATTTGACATAACAGGCAGCTTGTTACTGTCTCCAGCAATAACTGCAGGTACCCAAAAGTTTTGTAATAGTGTTTTTGTGGAAAATTCACAAGACTGGGGGGAGGTGTACTGGTTCTGAGGATATTTACCTGCATCAAAAATTTCTGCTGTCAGCCAGAGGCAGCGTCCTATTGAAAAAAGAAAAATACGTAAAAGGAACTTCATTTTTTTGTGGTAGTTCCGTTTTCGGTTCTTTGTGATTCTTTCTTATGTTCTGAGGCTTTTACTCTCTTGTAATTACTGGGGAAAAAATGTCGTAAATGGAAAGGGAATATTTTAAAATTTACAGCAGTTTTCACAGGAGACCATGTTTTTTACTAGTATTGCAATGAAAATGTGCATGGCCCATGTCTGTTTTAGGTGATTTGTAGGACAATTTTCTCTTCAGCTCTTTGTTATTTCAAAACCCCAAAAGTGATATTTAGTTTGTATCTATCTAAGTACTTTACATAATTTCTTCAGGTACTCACATACTTGTAAGTATGATAATGCATTTATATTATTTGCAGTATTTCTATACTCACAACCCCACTCAGATTTAAGATATGCAGAAATTAATGTCAGAAAATGATTGTGCATTGTAGGATGACCATTTAGTATTCATCTGGGAGTTACTGAAATACTTCACAATGTTGTTTCCTTACCCACACTCTCACAACTATGAAAAATTAAATCTATAGTTAATTTGGGAAGCTATTCGGTCTCTGAACATCAGACATCTTGGCATATTATGCTTTCAGAGCTCTAATTCCTAGGCTACATAAATATAATTTTTTTTTCTTCTCTCCTCAGAAATTTTTCCAAGAGATTCCAGTCTAAAAGACAAGTTCATAAAACATTTTACAGGTAAGGCAGCTGCTTGTGTTTTCCCACATGTGCATATTCTAAGTAGCTACAAATGTCAGACCACTAATTTTTTTGAGGCTCAACTCCAAATTAACATTTCTGAAGTTAAATGTGCATATTTTAGAACTAGAAATTTTTGAAGAACTCTAGTTTCATCAAATAATCAACTGAACTATTTGGTCTAAAATGACTATCAAAATGTGGTAAGTTAAAACATTATTTAAAAGTCATTGTTGAACTTTTTTTCTTTTATTGTGCTTTCCATATTTATTTTCACATTCACTAATTTTAGAACTTCTCATTGGACTGCACATATCTTTAAGAAACAGACCTTTGTGACCAAGTAAGTTTTTACCAAATCAGGGAAGATTTTTTGCACGTCTCATGATGTCTACGTGTGGATACCTATTTTAATAACAGAAATAGATAGAACAAGGAAGGATTAAATTAATATAAATGAAAAATAAAAATAACTTGCTGTTTCAAATATGAAAATTTATGATGATTACAGCCAAGTACTTGAAAACTGAGGTGGAGTTGTAAAATGCATTTAACTTTGGGACTTTATTGTAACTACTGAGGAAAATATTGTAGCCTCTGAATATGTGCAATACAAGTTGCCAATGACAAGGTGCTTGCACTCATTCTTTGCTCTGCGGTTCCAGCTTTCTGTAGCTCAGAAAAGTGAAGGTAAACTTTAGGTAAGAAAAGTGAAGGTCTCAGAGTATGACACTGCAAATCTCTTGCTGATTTTCAAGGTTATTTGAAGTATTGAAACTAAAAGCTACAGAAATAGCTGGCTATTGGAGCATGAAAAAGAGAATTGGAAATAATTATGCATTTCCTCTTTGCTGGAAATTTCAGGCAGTGCCTGACAAGAAAGGAAGGTATTTGTTGTCTCTTTTGCATGGGGGAAGTGTATTCAAACCTTTGGGATAAGCACAACTTTAAGGATCTTTCTGCTAATGGCTCACTGCAACCCAACAGAATTTGCAGGAAATATGCCAGAGCCAGCTGGCCCTTCACCCTCTCAGTAAACAAGAGTAATTGTGAACCTGACCATTTTCAGTCCATATGAGAAAGAAATTAACATAGAGCTTCAAACTGTGTTATGCTATGTAACACAGCAATACTGAATATTCCTTCACTGGGAAAGACAGACAAGAAACATTTGTTTATGTTAGTACTTAATCCATTTCCTTTTCATTTTTAGCTTTGGAAACTCCTCAGCTACCATAAAAATCTCAACATAAGAATCTGGGGAAGCTAAGTAATGAATACAGAATGAGTTTCATTACTCAAAACCAGGGAAAAACAACCATGAGTTTTACAGAAGGTAATTTGAGAGTGGTAAATCATAGAAAAGAAAAAAAGAAAAAAAAACAACTTGAAAGCCTGTCTCTGGAGCCATTCATTAAATTAATAGTCCTTTTCTGCATGAGTAGTTGCCATCAAAATTGCTGAAATTACTTGAGTAAGATTAGTTGGAATGAATGAGGAAAGCAGGATCATTCCAAAATACTGAAAGTTTATTTGTTGGCTCAGAATTTCTGTCTACAGTTAGTTTCTTTCTTTTTTCTTTCCTTTTCTTTACTTCCTTTCCTTTCTTGCTATCTAGGTCTCTCACTTTTTCTTTCTCTCTCTCTCTTCCTCTCTTTCTTTTACTCTTTTTTAAAATATATCCTAAGATCTTCAGTGATGGAGTTTTCTGCCTGTTGTTTTTAATTTTATTTTATTTTTCATAGCTTTATTAGATCCTGTAATTCATAGGCATTTTCTTAAAATATAGTGGAACTTTGGGGTTTGTTATTCTCTTTCAATTGTAATCTTCTAGCAGCCTTCATTAATTAAACTTTGATTATAGTCCTTACTAGTTCAAGAAGTAGGACATCTTAAACAAATGAAGCTGTGGAAAAAAAAAAAGAGAGAGAAGCTGAAATCAACATTGTCTTTATAGTCCATTATCTTTAAAGTTTCAGGGTTAAGAAAGTTATTGCAGACTTCTCATATGCCAGGAATAATAGACACATTTTAAAGCCAAATAAAACCATATGTAACAATTCTTGACTATAGGAAAAATCATAAATAATCTTGTGAGTCATAAAGCAATCTATCAATTTAGCTTGGAAAGCCAGCTGACACAGAGTGTTTTGTAAGGCACAAATAAAATTAACAGCCTATTTTTGATGACAGGGAAGAGAGCTAGAAAACCATACATTATGTGAAGGGACATGGAATTTATTTAGTGACAAAAGCCAGTGTTGCCTCCATATATGCTGGATAATTTCAAATTACATACTTTTCCTTGAGCCTAATTACTCACTCTGATAAAAAAATATTCCAGTTCAGACTTGCAAAGGCTGCTCTTCCAGTTTCTTGAAAAACTTATTTGTGGTTGAAAAAATCTATTGAAATCCACATACTGCTGTAAAATATATCTAACCTTCGAGTATGTTCACTGTCATAGAAAGGAGTCTTCTCTGGAGCTCATGGCAGTTGTGCTTCACCATCCAGAGAGAATTAGCTTGATATATTTTACCAGGCTCATAAGCCATCTTTCAAGTTACAAAACAAGTATTTTTTTTTTTCCCCAGAAATGCTTCCTATCTTCCTCTGAAAGGAAAATTGGCCAACAAAGTCTGCTTCATGTGGATCATTTTGTAGCATTGCTTGAAACAAGCTATTCTTACTCAGGTTCCTACTTGCACTAAATTTAGATTTAAATTCAGTCCTATTCATTTAACATCAATTTATGTCAATGTCTTCTGTCCAAACCACAGGATACTCATCCCCAGCTGTCAGTGACAGTTTTGCTAAGCAGGTTACATGATGCAATTATTACATTCTTGCTCTCCTTGAATGTCACCAGCAATATTTTCCTGGGGCCATCAGTGATTTTGGAAGGGGTACTTGGCAACTTGTTACAGCTGAGCCATGTTTTTACAGAAAAATAGAACCATAGAATGGTTTGGGTTGTAAGGAGCCTTAAAGATCATCTAGTTCCCCCTTCCCATGAGCTGGAACATTTTTTTTTTTAATCAAATATTAATGTAAACAGATGGCACTGCATATTCAGAGGAGAGAGCAGCACACTATACCCTGGACATGCTGGGTTTACCTTGCCAAAGATGAAACACATCCTGCATTCTGGACATCTGTATGTTTTTTTACTAGGATTATTTTAACAGAAGATCAGGTTCCTAGATGTTATTCAGCTGTCATTTTTTTCCCCTCAACACCCACACTGTATATTAAGAATTTTATAAACCATCTATGTGCAAATTAAAATCATTAGTACATGAAAGTACTTCAACTTTCCAGGGGTTAGAAGCTCATATTTGCTTAAAATGTTGCTTTTATTTAACTTAACAAATAGTATCCTTAGTCCAGGTGCATTATTCCTTCTACAATGGGCTACAGACAACTACTGAGAAAACTAAATTCTATTGTAATTGCCATTCTATTTTTCACCATATAAGAAATTTGACTGCTAATTTTGAATTACTGGAATTTCAAGGCTAAATCAGCCCATCATTTTTACATGTCATTTTTCTGTTTTTTATATCCTGAACATAACGGCACAGCAACAAAATTTCTTTCTGTTATTTCACTAGCATTATTATGCTCGTGTTGCATCATAGTTGTTTAAAGTATAGTAAAACACTAAATGTAATTTTAGCCAAGAAAAAAGTTAACTTAATGCTATGTATTGAAGCTGCAGAGCAGTGACACTGAGAGCTTGTTGTTAACTCCTCCTTACTTTCAAACAGGACCAGTCACATTTTCCTCAGAGTGTAGCAAGCACTTTCATCGACTGTATCACAACACAAGGGACTGCTCAACGCCAACCTGTAAGTAGCAAAGTACCTTTTAATGCTAGCTGTGAGACTTGTTTGAAAGCAATGCACTTTTCCTGTTAAGTGTTTGATGTCCTGGTCCTTTTTTAACAGTTGCTTTTTAGCACTACTATACAGAACATACCCAAGGTCTTCTAATACATAAAGATTTTCTGTTAATACACTTGCTGTCAGCTGAACGTCATGGAGTTCCTTCGAAGTGATGCTGAAAAAAATGAAATTAAAATGATGCTGAAAAAAAATGAAATTAAAGCTACACTGAAAAAAATCAATAGGGCATGCTTATGCAGAGGACAGTCATGAAACCATATTCTCCCTCCTGCTCTCTTTAGCTTTACTTGTGCAAGATAAAACCTAAACCATTCCTTACCTTCTATTAATGCTTAATAGTAGGGTTATATTTTTGGGGTTTCGTATATTTCAGCTTGTGAGTATAATTTTCTATTATATGCCCATTGTTAAACAACATAATATCATTTCATTCATCATTCTGTTATTGATATTTTCGGTTCTCATCAAACAGCCTTCCTCTCTGAGACTGCAGAAGCTTTGCTTTAACACAGCCAGAATATAATTTTGTGGCAGACGTTGAAAAATAGAAGTGTTCTTTGATAAAATGGATAAAAAAGCAAACAAAAGCCCCAAACCAAAATGGAAATTCCTTAAATAGAAGTTACTTCAGCATTCTCTAGTGCAATGGACAGTTCAGTTAAAGTCAGTGGAAAATAAGCAGTGTGTTTTAATTAGAGAAGGTGAATCTCATTAGGGATAAGTAAGCACAAACTGTGGACAAAGTTTGGTGCTTTGGAAGCTTTTTAGGATTTAACGTGAAAAAACAGTGGCACTTACTGAGTGCATCACTTAGAAGCATTGCTTGTGAGCAGCTGAGATGCTCTCTCACCATAGTTCAACACCTCAGAGGACTTAGTGTTTGAAAGGGGATGGAGCAGCCCTTGTCTCCATTTGCCTTTACACTTAGCAGAAGCTGGAATGTAGGAATCCATGGGTGATCCTCAAAAGATATACATACAGCTTTCTAAGTAGACAGAGGCAAGGCATATTTCTATTACATGATGTACAACAAAAATACCATGTTGCCTGTTGTATGCCTTGATACATGGATTCAGAGCGTGTGAATATTATTTGGACTCTTATGTATTGCCCAAGTGTTTCACTTTCTTTCTAAAGAAACACAGTAATGTTATTTTTCTTCTAATTAAATAGCTTTTCTTAAAGTTAAAAACAAGACTGTGATTTTGAATTATGTGAAGAACTTATTTTTTAGTTCAACTGTCAAAGGAAAATGTAAAATAAGAAGGGTGATTTAAACCACAGCAGGGTTTTTTTTCCCCTCGCATCAAGCAAACCCAAAGCAGACAATGAGTTACATTCATCTGAAGTGTTCTATTCTACAAAGGAGAGCTAAATCTTCAGATTTGTCTCCACCATATCCATCACTCGGGCTGATCATAGCCAAGATCTTTCGCTGTGTCTTTGAGGGGTTTGATGTTTTCTTTCAGGGACACCTTAGTCATCATGGGATGTCTGAGGATGAGTTATTTCCTCTCCTTCTGATATGGTTATACACTGTACAAATATTTTCTGAGGAACTGAAACCCAGATTGCAATCACTTTCTTGCTGTTTGGCACAATTTATATTAAGTTTCATTAAAATATTTATCAAGCAAGAAAAGAAATTACCACCTGTGTATTTCTGATTAGCAAATATCAGAAAGGACGGCAGTGACTCAAGGTTCACTAGAACCAAGTGGTCATTTGAACCACAACAGAGGGATTGGAAGTGGGAGGTTGGTATCTTTAGTCTGATGATTAGGATATGTACTTAAACGTGAAAAATACGGAATTAAATCAATATCAATACTAAAGGGAATAATAAAATGTTTGAAACAGGCTGACATCCAACTATGTTGTAGTCTTATATTTGGAACAGCCTCCCAGTTAATGAGTTAAATTCCTGGTCTTCCACATCCCAGTAGGAGACTACCTGGTAGAAATTAAATTCCTGCCATCACTTGTATTTTTCCTCTAGAGCACTGATTATGCTGAGGTACAATATAATATTACCTCTTCCACACATAATTTATTGAATTTCCATCAGATAACAGTTCCACTGTGTAGTGTCTGAAATTTACTGTGTAGTGTCTATAAACTTTACATTTGATTTTATGGAGTTTTTTGAGGGTATCTGGCAACTGAGATTCATTATTACTGTGGGTGATTTTGTTTTATAGATTACAAAAGGTGTGCAAGATTGCTAACGAGATTAGCAATGAGCCCTTTGTGTACACAGTCCTAGGATGTTTGCTATGTAAGTATCATTTTCCCTACTCATTTTATTATTTGTTAAATGGTCTAGGGGTTTACTTCACACTTGCACCTTGTTATCAGGTGTGCATACAAAAATGTGGTATTATCAGAGTGTATCAACCTGCAGCTTTGGCATTGCAGAGCTGACTGGCTACTCCTGGAAATACATAGAAGCACAAATACCTCTGACACGTTCCACTGTAATTTCCTACAAGTCACTTGTGGCACTGCAGTCCATAATTATGCACTGGGTGGCCTCTTACTATTCAAAATTTCAAGAAGTAGCCTGCTTGGTGAAATAAAAATGCCCAAGGACATCATCAGCCCATTTATTTCAGGCCGTTTGGCAGAGGACTGTTGTTAATCCATGGAAGAAACAGAATGTCTTGGTCTCAGATCTACCAATGCAATCTTCATAGATAACCTAACCTGTCACTTCATTCATTTCTGGGACCCCTTTTCATTCCCATATTGTCTCCTAAGAATTTCTGAAAAGTTAATAACCACATCATGGTAATGAAAGGAAACTGAACATAAAGATGTAGAAAGGTAAAGGCTTCACTAAATAATCTGAGGAAGAAACCAGTTCATTTGTGTTTATGAATAGCATGTCAAATGTGTTAATTAAACAGCATTGTCACTGATAAAGGTAACATCTCCTAGTGACCTGTTGTTTGAATATTAATAGGGCACTTATACTTTCAAAGGTTAATTTGAAAATACACACACTGGTTATTATTATTAACCACTAAAATTTATAAAATCACTGAAATTTATTTATTTAAATTTCTTTAAAGATTTTTTTAAAAATTTCTTTAAAGGTGGTTTTTAACCACCTCCTCCTGAAAATAACTTCAAGCTTGGAGCTTGAGGGAGTTGTGTATGTCACTTCTTCCTGCATCAAGACTTCAATTCATACTAATCAAGAAAAAGAAAAGAAGAGTAGGATATGAGTCAGTGTTAGCTGATGTGATTTCCAAGTGGAGGTGGGACTCATTTTGGTGGCTGTGCTTTAAAGAATATGGCAATATTTCAATCCTGAGAAGAAATGACATAATTTCTTTCTCTTCCTCTCTTCTTATTTTCAGTCTCTTTGGCCTCTTGATTTCCAGGTGTTGCAGATGGTTGTGAATATACCAAGGACAATGAACTAGGGATTGACTAGGCATCTCATTACTCTGCCTGTGTCTCATTTTCATGATTCAAGGCAGGAATCCTTTTCTGAATGCCAAAAAAAAAAAAGCCAAAAAACCAACAACAACCAAAAAAAAAAAACCCAACCCAAGAGGGGGGTTACGTAAATTCCTGGGGTTTTTTTAATGTTCTCTTTTAAATCTCAGCTTTCTCAAACATCCCACCACTTTGTTACTTTCTGCAGTTTTACCTTTTTAGTCGCTGTTTTTCCTTTATCTGTATCTATTTACACCTCTGGATTCATGTATCAGGGCTCTCAGAGAGATTTCTGGTGTTCCAATTTTTTTTTTTTTTCTTTAAAGAGAATGAGTCAAAGATCTGCCTACATATCCACAGTACAGAAGCATCTATCTCATCCTATTTCCATCTTTAAAACATAAAAGGATCAAAAGCTGCTATGATTTGCAAAGCCAGGTGTTTTAATTTGCCTGCCAAAAATACACTCAAAGACATGAAAAATAGGGAAGGAATGTTTTAAATGGTAAGCATTGCTAGCAGCTCGTGTGCACTACATTCACTTAAAGTTGTATCTAAGCTGGCTTTCTTTCTACTTTGTTAAAAATATTGAAAACATTATAGGAAAAAGTAGAGCCACGATCTGAGTGTTTCCCAGCTGTCTCTCTGCTCCCTCACCCCATCCCTTCACTAACTACAGCGGATAGTTTCCATTATAAATAAGACATACTCAGATCTTCATGTTTCCTCATATCCACTGATTCTTGGAATGAAAACATTTTCTTGAGAAGGGTGAAGAGTGGCCAGAATCACTCTCTCTTCCCTGTTAATAGGGAGTGCAACAAAGGAGTTTTGTTCATGCCTTAATACCCTTGCAATTCTAACATGATTCTCTGATTGCTTCTACTTTATCTTTTGGCACAAGGGATCTGTTTTCCTCACCACCCTCACACTAGCGTAGAGAGAACATGGCCATAGATCCTGTTGCCTGTGAGAAAATTTGCCTTTACTTTAACATCCGACAGAGTCTTGGAGCTTCTTGGTGGCCTTGAAGAAGGAGATTCTCCCACTTGAAGAACTGATAGCTATTTTTAAGCCTCTTCCTGCCAGCACTAAAATAGGCTGCCTTTTCCTCATTAGAAAAAGAGCTGCAGTGCCATTATGCAAATATTTTCTTTCCTCGTCTGTAAATATCCGGGCATACAAAGAAGATATGGTCTTTTCCTCTTGGAAATGAACTTTTGCTGGGGAAAGCCAATCTTGTGCCCGCGGTGTGCGGTGGCGAAGCCGTGGAGGGATGTTTCAGCACCATGGAGAGGCGCCACGCTCCGGGCTGCCGCTGCCTCGGCTCCGGCGCAGGGGTACCGGGCACAGGCTGCCCTTACAGCTCTTAGGGGTTTGGGTGGGTTTGATTTCATTTCTTCAGGTTCAGATCCCTGCAAATGGCAGTAAAGCATTTGATGAAAACCAGAATGTAGAACTGCCTGTGACTGTGTGCACGGGGAGCTTCCCCGCAAGGTGCAGCAGCACAGACCACTATGTGTTAAACCGCTTGGCACTGATGCTGAGGATTTGCCACGGCAGAACTCTTTAGTGTTCACAGGAGGGCAAGACTCACTGGCATTTGAAGTTAATCTTATGATTTATGCAGTCCGAAGGAAACTGTGGTTTATGAACAGTTTTTCTAAGCAGTCTGCTTCTTTGGTTTGAAACTAGTTATAAAATAGCATGTCCTTTTCTCTTGCAGACTTTCTACCAAGGAGAGAATTCTGATTTGCCAAGAAAGTGCCTTGAAATCTTCAAAAATGGAGAAGACATCTTTGATCTTTTTGATTTACATTGTTTTGTTACTAGATTCATTTTATTTTCATATATTTGTCCGACATTCCATATTTGTGTGAAACATTATTTTATTTTGTAAATTTGTTGCCTATAGTTCAGACAAGCCAATTATTTAAATACATTGTATATGAAGAGTACTAATGATATGCTGATTAAATGTTATAACCGTATGCAGGGAGTTGGTAAAATTTTGCTGTTTCTCTTGTTCCGTTGTATTTACATCATTCTGCTCAGGCTCTTACTCTCATTATTTGCACTAACTTGAAATGCAGAAGTCTGTGTAACTGAAATCTGAATAAGCTGTAAGTGGGGAAGTTTTACTTGCCATGGAAGATATTTTATATTATGAAGGTTTGTTAATATATACATATATATTATTGCGCATCAGAAAAAATTTGCTCAGAAATGCACCTTGCTTTCAGGAACATTTGTATGACTATTCTGGAGTTTCATCAGTTACATTTGTACCGGCACTTATGGAAAGAGTTGCAAATAATGTAAATATAAAGACTGGAAAACTGCAATGCAGTTTTGGTGGAATAAAGAACATAAAAATAAACTATTTTACAGGAGGGGTTATTTAAGTATATTAAGAGGTCACTTATGTACATATTAATATATATATTTATATATATATAATTAATCTACTGATGAATTCAAAATAATCTTCCATGGAGAACTTCAGACTTGTGGATTTGATATTTTACATAATTTCATTTTCATGAGGTAAATTTTATTCAGCCATTTATTCTTCAGCTGAATAAGGTGCAAAGAAAAATGCATCATGAACCTAGTGTGAACAACAGAAGACATCTGCAAGTATGCAAAGAGGGTAATAAAAAAGTCTAACAGAAGAAAAAATGCTTTAAAGTGTAATACCATAAATCCAAGGGGTATAATGAATGAATTTGGCTGGTGATACATCAGTCTTAAATATTTGTGAATACTCTGAGGCACAACTGCTACATATTTTTTATTTTAAATCAAATCGTATTGGTCTACATTTGCTATCAATTTGCTCTCTCATCTCTTTTATTGCAAGCTCATGTGATCGCTTTACAAAGAACCTAGTATCCAGTGAGGGTTTTATGGTCAGACCCAGAGTAATTGACAATACACATTGATTACTATGCTCAAGTCACAATTCTTGAGATTAATTGACCATTCAAGATAATCTTTTCAGATTAAATATTATCTCTACCCTTTTCCCCCTTGTGAGCTTCATGAGCCCCTTAGCTTCTATGCCCAGCACTTTTCCCTGTACAGAAGAGCAGGAAAACTTTACCCTGGGATTCCACATCAAATAGCAAAGAGCTGCCTTGTTATCCAAAGGGGATTAATTGCTTATTTCAATACGTTCAGTGTATTATGGCACCAAATCTGTGCAGTGTCCTCTGATGCTCTAAGCAGTCCAACCCACAACTTTTAGAAGTACTTACTCCATCTGTAGACCCAGATAGAAGGTTGTCCTTTGCTCTTTGTATTTGTGACTAACTGGATTGTTTTTCAGATTTTCTGCAATCATGTTCTTTTGGTAAGAGCAAAGTTTTCAAGCCTCCTTCTAAACCACGTTGAAAGTAATATTCATACTGAAAATCCCAGTGGTTTGAATGGTGAGGAGGATATCTTTGTATCTCTGTGAGTAACATACTTCATCGAAGAATTAACTAAAACACTTCAGCAGAGGAGGAAGGCTGAAGCTCAGAACAGGCAATCAGGCTTCAAGAAAAATATTTGTCTTTAGTCCCACTTTGATATTTCCACTCTGGTTTGCTAGCTTCTTGGTCTAAAAAAAAGTTTCTCCCTTCTTTCCTCAAGGGACTGAAAAGAACTCAAGTATTTGTGGTGTTTTTTTTCTGAAAATTACTTTTTGTGACATCTAAATTCCACTGAGGAGACCTAATTTGGGATATTTAATAAAATTTTTGATCTCAAATCTAATGTGGTAAATCAAGGGCTTCTCCTTTGAAAAAATAAAGAAATCTTCTTTCTATTGAGTATAAAAGTGATTAAGTCCCTATCTTAGAGGAGATCCACAGATGTTACTAAGATGCAAAGCAGAGATTAGTAGGACAAGCTAAAATATTTCTGAGGGGAAAAAAAATTGTGAAATAATTAAAAAGATAAAATCCCATAGTTCTTCTTTCCCAGAAATCAAATGGCTTAGATTTTTTTTTTTTTTTTCTGGAAACAAACTATTCTTTGAGACCTTTGTGGCATGGATTCCTTCTTTCTGTTTGGTGCCTTTTTGCTGCTCAGTATGCTCTAAATAGCTGGAAATGAAACCAACTTTTATGAACTATCCCTGTACACATTTGTTTGTCACTATACTCCATCATTGTTTTTAGATGGAGGGATACTATAGTTGGTAGCATAAAAATCACAAAGTAGTCACACAGTCACTTTCTTGTTTAACCTGAGTTAAAGTTGTATTCCTTCTAAGATCTGTAATGGTGCTACATTTTAGGAATCAAGTCTAGAGGATGGTTTTTGGAAACACAGTAAAGAACCAAATGCCACAGTAGCTGAAAGGAGATGATACACCCAAGTAAACTACAGTTTTGTCATGTTTTCACACAATCATTTTCCAGACATTTCTTTTTTTTTCTCATGCAATTGAATAAAAAAATATTTTGGCTTCAGAAATACTTCTGATTATGGCTTTTCCCATTACCATGTTGTCCTTTCATGCTCAAAATTTTTATGAGTCTAATTTCTGTCCTGGTGGAGAGTATTAGATAGAGCCAGCATCTACAGTGGTGCCTTATCTTAGTTTTTCACTCTGCTAAACTGTTCATCTTTCTCAAACAACTTCATAGCACCAGACTTCTGAATTGCTAAAGAAAACCACTGTCAGCAAATACTGTTATTGGTTTGGCACATTGCAGAGAAAAGGCCAACAGCAATTTAACCTCGATCTGTGTGAATGGATACTACAACCTGAAGTTCAATTTTCTGTCTTTATGGCTGAGACCATCTTAATTTTTTTATCAAAACACTGTAAAAGTTTTCCAAGTCTGTGGTTTGGTTGCTGCTCAAGTGCAGGACAGAGACCCTATTCTCATCTCAGAGAGGTTAAAGTCACAAAGTAAAACAGTGTGAGCTAAGTGTACATGAAAACAATGAACTTTTGATGATCGGTGAGGTAGAAAATGACTGACACAGCACATAAATCACCATCTTATATTTTGTTCTCACTTGAACAACAGGAATGCGTTTTAGTTGTTCTGGGGCTGAATTGCTCTTTATTAGACCGTATTTTGTCAGTTTATGGAGTTATATTGCGTTTTCCCAAATGAAATAAGTGTATCCATGATACTGTTTGAATTCTTGCAGTTAATCCAAACAGAGTCTCATGGCTGAAGGCTGACACCAATCTGTGTGTCAGAGTTCTGAGGAAACTGCCTCATTCTCTATTGTCTGATATCCTCACACCAGGATGGATTGCAGTTCTTCAAGCCCAATGCAAATCTAACGGAGAGTGCCAGAGTCATTGTCACTGCTTTGCTTAAAGAAGGCTTTGATTTGAGACTTTTTTCTAGTAATTTTTCATTAAGGCTTGATGGCATCAACAATAAAACAGTTAGACAATTCTCTTTCCAGTTTTCCACATTGTGTAATAACAAGAAGCACTGATCAGGTCACACTGTATCTTTTTGTCACCATACTAATTTTTGGAGAGGGAGCAAAAAACTTGGAGATTTATTAGCACAATACAAAGCAGCATATTTCACACATTGCTTTTCGTTTATTAGACTAGAACTGAACTAGAATCTAGTTAGAGTTAAAAAGATCCTGGAGACCCCACAGTATGGTGAAGACTAATGTGCTTTGCAAAGGAAGTAATCTTTGTTTTAATGTGTATAAATTATTATTGGAAAGAATAGAGATGAATTCCAGACTGGTTTATATTTGAAAGGAAGGAATGATTGTTAGAAGTCCCAAAATTATATTATATGCCTTTAAATTTATAAACAGAAATGAAATAGATACCAATGGAAATACTCCTCTGAGTAAGTCAGGGAGGAGGAAAGGAACGTTTGAAGAAGTGGTCATGGAAATGACAAGAGCTCCTGGAAATGACTAAAATACAAAACGTAAATAGAAGCCATTCTAGAGTTCTGGAGGGAGAAATACAGGGCAAATTACACTTGAGAGAAAAAGGGAGTTCAAGATAACATGAATGAGTGACACAATGTATCATGAAATATGCAAATAGAAAATTTAGAGTGTGCTTATCTTTTTCCTAACTAAAAAAAGAAAAAAGAAAAAAAAAAAAAAAGAAGGCCAAATAAGCAACACTAAGAGCTTTCAGAGCTATCCAAGGCAATGGCAAGTTCCCATACGAGAACTGTCAAAAGCCTGCTGGCTCAGGTGTAGGCTTAGCAACATGCATCCTCTTTGGGTGAATAAAACACAATCCTTTTGGTTAATTTTACTTTTTCATCATAAAATAGTGAACTATGTCATTATTTAACATTAGTAATACCTGTGATGGGAAGACAGGGAAGAGCAGAGAAAAAGGCATATGACATTTTCAGGGGACTCTAGTGGACTAGGGAGTGCATATTCCAGGGCTTCTTTCCAGTTGGTGCTCTGCCCAGAATAGAAAACGCTAAACCAGAACCATATTATGTGAAGCTGCTTCAATAAATCTGGCTTAAACAAGTGTTTAAGTTTATTAAGACTTCACTGCCTAAAAGCTGCTTGGAATTATTGCTACAGCTGGATTATAACATTCTCTCACTGGTCCAGTACTCTTTCCTCCATGGAAATCTCATAACTTATGTCTACTTCATCATGATGATTGATAGCTTTGAGCCAAAGGAGGCACATGTACGATAATATTTTTGTCAAGTGGAATTTTTATTTTTAAATTAACATAAAGTCTAATAATAACTGGCAACATGATATTTGCAAAGTATCTCAAAGAAGATGAAATCTAGTCATAACTTCCACTAGAAGAAGCTGTCTGTACAGTAAATCTGTCATTCCTAAATAGAAGTCCTGTCACTTTTTACATGAAGTAATGCAATGGTAAGAAAATCTTGGAGGTGACCTTGAGACTTGACTCACACTCTATAAGATTTAGCACTCCTCTTCACTGATAAAAGTTAGATTTTAGTTCTATGTTTTGACATCTAATCATATGGTAGAGGGGAACTGGAAAATGGGAAGAAAATGTTGAGACTTGCCTGGGCATAGCAAAACCAGTAACAGCACAGGTTTTAACTAAGATATTCTGATCTCATGTGTCTTGGAAAGTGTATTGTGGTTTTAAGTGTCACGGTGTTTCTGTGGCTGTAGCCTATGCTAAGCATAATGTACTCTCTACCTTTTTACCACCTCCCAGAGCGAATTTGAATATGTAAATAAGCAGAGAAATGCAGTTTGTTTTAACAGGCTGAGAATTTGGAGAAACAGAGAAGTGGGAGGAGAGCATGTCTATTCAGTCTATGAGATCCTAACTGACAATGACTAAATTAGGAGCCCAACATGAAATAAAGACTGTTCAGATTTTTTTTCCCCTCAAAGTGTAGAGAAGTTCATCCGTCTGAGTTTTATGTGCTTCTTTGGGTGAATTCAATCAGCTTCTTTTTAAAAAGGCAGTGTGAGCTCTTTTTTTCCTCCATCTCACTTATATTTTGTTTGCTATGCTCTATATAATTTGAATTTTGTCTTTGTAGACAGATTGTAAACAGCTGACAGGCTGGTCTGAAATGAACTGCCAATGACAATTCATTATTAATTGGGAGAGTTTTTGAAAAAGGCCTCCACATCAACTAATGTTTTCAAAGCTTATTAAATATTTTTGATTTATGATTTGGAACTATAAAGTTATTGCTGGTAACAGTCATGTAAAGTAATCACAAAACTATAATCATATGGATTATTTGATGTCCAGACTGATTTATAAGGCAGGCCTGATCTAATATTGCATTAATAATGGCAAAACTAAGGCTACACATGTAGAAGTATGGAATACAGACCATAAATACAGAATGAAGCATTACTTCCTGAAAACCCTGGGAAGAGTTCTAGGCTCATATTAGGTGTGCTAAGGAGTTTTTTACTGAAAGAAAAAAGTGGTGCTACCTTTGCCATATGTTGCATGATAATGTTTAACTTATCTTTTACCTCCGTATCTGTAGTTTATCTGTACAGCTTCAAGATATGTAGATTTGTTGCATAAGAGGAGAGGGAGCAGGGACAGAATACAAATGTCTGGGGGCTGGAAAGTATACATTAGAATGACAGAATTAAAGGGCTCAGTCTGCCTAGTTGATTTTTAAAGGCTACCAAGTAATGAATAGATTTCCATGTTTAATTACTTTCCCAAGAGTAAGGCACAAAGGGACTTCATAAATTTGTATGGAGAGGTACAATAAAGACTAAAAGCTGGAAGCTGGTGTTATGCAGATTTAAATTTAGAATGGTCCTAAACCACTAATGATCAGTGAAAAAAAAGTTAATCTATTGAGGTATGTTAGATTTTCTGAGAGCATTAGGAAATAATTAAAAATGGAGGGTTTTCAAAAAAATGTACTAGGATAATTCATAAATTATTAGGCTGAGTAAGTAGCTAAATATATTAAGATGTGTTGGCCTAAAACACATAAAAATTTGGATAAGCTAATGGTCCTTTCTGGCCTTAAAGCCTATGGTTTTTACTCTGCCCATTTCCTTCTAAATAAGACTTCAGGAGACTGGCAATGGCTATACTCTCTAATTAGGAAGTCCTGTAAAACATTTTAGGCCTACCTTTTCCTGCAAGAAGATGAAGAGTTTTTGAGCTGTACAGATAGCATAGAGACAACATTGATGTATCTGAAATTTCAGATACGAAGTCTGAAATGAAATGTCTCTCAGAAACCTTTTTGTACTTCCAGGATAAATTATAAAACTATTTTTAATGACAGTTCTCCTCCCTTATTCTCTAAAGTATTAAAATTAAGTTTGTTTCTTGACAGCTTTTTTCTATGCACAGGACAGACATGAACAATCCCACTATCCCTGCTATATGACTGAGTTAATAGGTAATGAGACGTCTCATAGTTTTGGCTTTCCCTCTTAGTGGCTGTGTATGTGACAGAGAGAGAGAACTGGTTTTTGTAACTTAACTTTTTCTGGAATTGACAGAACACAGTGAATGTTTCTTTTTTATTTAAAAATACTTAAAACACTTGCATGCATTCCCAACATCATTCTAATGCTGTAGTCACTAACTTTGAGTGGTTATGTGAGTCCTGGATAACTGCTGGATAGAGAAATGGAAAAGACAATTTCTCTCCAGAGACATTGTCTCTGAGAGAGAGAGACAACTGCAGAGACTGCAAACCACCCAGGAATTCTTGCTGTATGTGACATTAGATTATCTGAAGATGAAAACCAGGCTATGACTAAAAATTCCTATTCAATAATTTTGTAAAAAATAAGGATACCTAGTGTTTTAAAAGAGTTTTCTGGTATTTGCTTTTTATTGGCCTGACTTCCCCTCATGTGATTTACCAAAAAAAAGAGAAATGCTCAACAGTCTTTGTCCTGACTAGTCACTACAGAAAAGGATCAGCAGCAGCATTAAAATATTGCCAATGAAGATGGTATTTTGTGCACTGAGTTTACATCAGCCACCATCACATTGGCAAATGTCTCTGATGTCTAGTACAAAAATAGAGAAATAAGGGAGTCCTGCTAGCACTATTTACTTTGGCTGTCATGAAATAGGCTATGCATCTTCTTCCATGCTGAAAAACCTCTACATAAAGGTCTGCTAATGTCTAGAACAGTTCCCACAGTCTTGGCTTGTGATGAAAGTAACATTCTCTCTGTGTCCTTCATGGCTTGCTTCCCATTTGGCCAAATCTGAGTCCCTGCATGCCAGAGATCCTCACCATATGTCCTTTGTATATCTGAATGATGACAAGGATCAGCTGATATAAAACATGAGGAAAGACATGAAGGCCATGTTTGCAAGAGGCTGGTGACTGCAGGGGGCAGATTTGCACTAATTCACATCAGTGGCGGGTGTCTTCAAAGAGTGTGAAGCCCTGGCTATGTGCAGGAGAAGAGAATCACATTAGCATTATGTTTATGCCATCTGGCACTCAGCAGCATTTGTCCACAATGTTCGGACAGACCTGCTCTGAGGTAGTAACACATGCGTTGTGACCCTTTGACCTTATGGATGATTACATAGATCCTCACTTAGGGAAATGTTTTACTCTTCAGCACAGATGAGACTTGAAAACCAACTACTTTAGTTGCACAAATAACTCCAGTGGTCTGGATCATCAGGGTTGACTGCATTGTTTTATGAAGACCGTGTCAAAAAACTGCAAGAACAGGTAAACAGTCAAAAACAATAACATAGGGTTGTTCTTAGCACATCATCAAGCAACCTTATGGGAAATATATGAATAGTTCCACTCACCTCTTTTGGTAACGTGTGTTGGACTTGTGTTTCTCTGCTGTAGTTGTGTCCTCTTGTGTGCTACTAGTAACCAGAACTCTCTGAGCCCACCACACAGTGACAATCTCACATAAGAATCACAACTGGCTTTTTGCTACCCACAGTTCATGTGGTGCAAATTCTTTACTTCCTCAGGAAAGCTAGTGAGCTGCAAGAAAGAAAATGTAACACCTTAACTGAAGTTTTGAATTTGCTCAGTTATTTCCCCTTATTTTCTTCCTTTTGGCATGATGAAGCAATGCTTAATATTTTAACTGCTATTTGCAAATGAAATTGTGTTATCAGACACCACTTGTTATTCAAGTAGTGTGGATGCATCTGGAGACTTCAGAGTACATTTCTGCTGTGTCTTTGCACAGGTGGAGAGATTAGAGTCTAGTTTCAAAATGGTAAGGAATTTTAGGAAACCGATTTGTACAGTAAGCAGAACAACTTACCCTGAGAGCATAAAATATCATTCAAAATGAATTCAGTAAATCTGAACAAACCATCACACATTATCTATCTTTAATTTTCCATCTCTTCTATGAATGTTTATTCATCAGTGATTTTCTTCATTTGTTGTCTTTTATGTACTATTAAGAACAGTAAAATAATACAGTCCAGCAGCTTTGGTATTGCTCTTTGCAGAGTAAGCTCTGTTTGCTATTAAAAGCAAAGTTACAGACTGGGAAAGACAGCTGGAATTGCAACTGTAACAGGTAAAAGGAGTATTGCTTGAAAAGATGGGAGATAATTGCCCTAAGTTTGCTTTTCTTTTTCTGTTTCTGTGTCTTGTTGCTTACATTATCAAGGAGATGATATGTGGGCACATATGCTGAAAAAGACACACTTACTTCACTGTCAGTAAAGAGGATGCAACAAGTTTCTCCAAAGGGCGTGACTATAAATATTTGAATACATTCTGCTAAAGGCAAATCTTTCTTCTGGCCTTTTATTTCATTTTTTCCCCAGCTTTTCTGCTTTTTCTGCTTGTTCTGTGTCCTTTCTTCAGGATATTTACTTTGTTTCTCCTCTCTTATGCAGATGCATATATCCCTACAAATGTATTGCACAGGAAATATTACCATGTCAGAAGCAGGCTTGTACTAAAACTGGCCCTAGAATTATTGACAGAAAGGTACAAAAGGCCAAGGAGGTTTTCTCTGTGTGACATTTTTCAGCCCCTTATTTTTCTTTCTTTACTGCTTTCTTCAGAAGACGTCTTGGAGCTACAGTAGATGGTGAAGTTCTGTAAAAAGAAAATATTATTAAAACTATTGAGTTATTCAGCTGCCTCCTAAATTTTTAACATTTGTGTGAGCATCTTTTTTTTTTCAAAATGGTGAATGAGATAAAACATAAAAACTAAAGGAAAATCATGATCCAACTTTATTTGTTTTCATTTTGTAACGATTTCTGTAGAGTTATTTCCCAATTAATACAGAGGAAGCTTTACTGCTTGAATATTTAAGTGCAAATGGAACAAATATTTAGGAAAAAAGAAAATCTGCAACACTGCTGCTATCAAAAAATATATATACCATGACTTAAAAGGCAGCCCATCTAATTAGATTCTGCTCTCAGAAGAATTTTTTCTCACCAACAAAATCTTTCAGAGCTTAACTCTCTTTGCTGCACCTGGTCTGGGTAGTGTACTTGACCTGAATATGAGCCTGTGATCTGAGGGTTATTCAAGCCTAGGTGATTAGAGCCTTAAAGGGTAAAAGTTATTAGTATATTTATGATTTGAAGACAGATGGTGCACAGCTGAGACAAGGGACATTGGAAAAACACAGTTGGCAAGAAATGTCTCACTTTACTTCGGTTAATAAGAAATTTAAGACTGCACATCCTATGGCAGAGCTCTCTTTGATTACATAAGAAATGTAGAAGACAGATAAGGTTAAGCTTTTGCACCTACTGGACTGATTCCTCAGCTGTCTCTGCAGAAGCCTGGAGATAGATGCCTTGCTCTCTTCCCTGGCCCAAGTTCTCTTTCTAGCCCAGTCCCCCCTGTTCCTCTTCCCAATCTACATCAGAAATTTGAGCTAAAAGGTGATTGCTCTTACATTCCCTTACCTAAGAGCAGGATGATGGGATTACAGGGCTTTCCTAAGATTTCATGATTTCTTCCCTTCCTGAAATGTAAACCCATGAAGCATTCAGGGAACAACGGCTTCAAGAAGAAACTGCTGTTGGTGGTCCGCAATTTTGGTTCACTCCTTGGGATAATTTGTTTAGTTTTTATTCTGTAATATAGCCCATACTTTGCCCAGAGTTGTAGTCACTGCTTTTTTTCTAGGCTCACCACCCTAATCTCTATGGTTATCAGTAGAAGAATAAACACTTAAAATATCTCTACATTTGTGTCTTACAATATTAATCCTTTTAAGCTCACGATAGCATGAATATATATGAAACAGTAAGACAGCCATGATCTCTGTGGTTCAGTAGGAAAGTGTTCTGTAATATATTAATTTCTCAGTAACCTGTTTTATTCTCTAAGCCACCTCATGTAGGGTTATGTTACTGAATTTGAGCGGCAGTGTATTTTCTCTTGCAAGTCACTACTAATGATCTCCTGCAAACTCACTGTCATATTTACCTTCTTAGATGGCTGATCACCTCAATCATTTTCCTGTTGCCAAATTCAGTAGTCAAATCCCTGGAACCAGATATATGAGTAGATTTTGGCCAGCTTGATAAGATGTTGGAATTGTATTTGCATCCATAAATATTTATATTCTATTAAGCTTACTGGCTCGAATAAAACAACCTGTGCTCCAAGCATTTAACCACTGGGATGAGAGAAATATGACAGTAGTGTAACCATGGCAAAGTGCCAGTGGAAATTAAGGTATTATACTGTGTTTGAGTATATACTGTTGGAAGGTCACCAGTTGGTTAGAAGGCTGGTAGCAGTTAAGGTCACAGAATAATTTGTTTGTATCACTTCAGCACACCTATAGCTAAGGATAACTAAAATCAAATAAGAATTAATACCTCAGTTGAGATGGTGATGGAGAGTCAAACAAAAGCAGTGATAAAGCTTTAGTTAAACTAATTACATACTCCTCCAAAATTTCCTGACTTTAGTGTGTTTTCAGGCCTATGATTGGAGTAACAAAATGTTCATGTACTTACTTCCATGTATGAGGAAAAAAGAAAGCAGCAATTGTTTAAAAAGATCTTTCAGAGGGATAATGTGATTTTTTTTGTTTCCACTGATGCATAGAAGAATTCCTATGGATCCTTTTCCATTCACCCATTCTTATGGATGTTTTTCAAATTATATTTTATCAAACTTACAGTTGTAACTTAAAAGAAACTGGCAAGTTCTAATGAGCTTTTCAATATTTATTTCAGCAATGTTATTGATGTATTTGGAGCAATCTCTTAAATATTGAGATATAGCAGTTTCTATAGTTGTATGTAAGCATGATTCTTCTTACAAACCTGACTGGAACATCAGAAAGTGAAATCCATTGATATGAATTATCAAGTGACTGAATTCTTTGAAGTTCTTTGCACCCTTAAAGGTTATTCAAAATAGTAAATTGATAATGACAGGAATAGCTAATATATCAATAATGGTGAATTAGAAATTAATCTTTTTTTTTCCTCAAGCACACCATTTAGAAGGGCATGTGCACAGTTTAGAAAACTAATTCTGTCTACTCAGATATGAGATTTTGTGATACACTTCTAAATTTTAGTAAAAATACAGTATTGCTCTTAATGAAATAATATGCTTCTGTAATTTATTTCATTCCTATCTGCTCAAAATCATTTAACATGCGAGGGTCTTTGATCCCATTCACAGAATATATGTTAAGGATGGAACACTTCCATGTAGGCAAACAACATTCTGGCAGTAACCTAAGCCTCTATGAAAGGCTTGAGGTGTCCTGTGTAGGGCCAGAAGTTGGACTTAAAGGCCCTGATGGATCCCTCCTGACTCAGCATATTTTATGTTTCTATGGCACTAAGCAATTACACCATCATTCAAATTTCTATAGGCCTTGTTCTTCATTTTCGTTCATCTGCCTAAATTGTGACCTGAATTACGGCTTGATCTGGTCACTGATAAACTTGAACCTGAAATTTGCAATTAAAATCCCAAATAGTCAATAAAACTGTCCCAGGGGAAAAAAAACCCAAACAAACAAACAAACAAACAAACAAACAAAAAAACAAAAAACAAAAACCACAACCCACATTTAATTCTTGTAGGTTATGTGAGTGTTTTGGCTTAATGATTTATTTTTAATTAAAGGCAAATAAAACTCACCCCTCTACACTCCTACAACTAACTTTGTACTCAGAATTATTTAGAGGTTGCAGAAAAATGTCAGTTTGTCTTTTCTGTGAAGCTCCTCAGTACCAAAATAATTTTCACCATGCAGGGTCTTGGAAGTATATGCAGCAACTGTACATACTGGGTGGAAATAAAATAGATTTTGTTTTGTCTAAAAATTTGATATGTTCTCTGAATTTGCATCATTAATATTCTAATTAGGCTGAGCAGAAAAAGCTAACTTATACACTGTAGAAATAGAATATTTAGTCTAAATCCTATTCAAGGTTATAATGCATTAATATGCCTTTAATCTAAGGTTCTTCAGCTGCTTCGCAAGATTATGGATGGGATGAACCAATATCCTCTTGTGCCCAAACACTTAATCAGGCACCAAATCCTTTTTTTTTGCCTGGGGAAGACTAAATTTCTCAAGGTGTAAGAGTTTGCAGCAGAAGATTCCTAGGGGTGCCTTTTCTTGGCATGTGCAGCACTCTGGACAGAACTGGTGAGCCTGGATAGCCAAGGCACGGGCAAGCAGAGACCTGTCTCACACAGGCAAGTGCTCCTGTCCTGCCCATCCTGCAACGGGCCATGCTGGCCCCTTGCAGTCCAGAAGTCATCTAGGCATTAACACGGCTCTGCTGGGGCAAGATGTTTTACTTTGGGCACAAAGCCATGCTAAATTGGATCTATGGCTTCCAGGCCACAGCTGGCCTGTGTCTGTGAGATCAGAGTGCTGGCAGAGGTGCTCTCAGAGGTCTTCAGGAAATGCGTTGGGTAGGTTTATGTTTCTCTGGGCCCCACAGAGAAGAGAAGCATTCTGTTAGATAAGTATATAATGTTATCCCCCAACAAAGCACAGGAGGAGAGAAAAATGCAGCCTCTTAGGTCAGTCCTGATTACTGTAATGTCCTGTCAAAATTCCTTCATTTCTTGGGATGTTTCTCAGTCATTGCCAAATTCATACTCCTCNCCTTAAAATAGTTCAATACAAATAGCTCTGTAGCAGCCCACGTGACAGGCCCAGTTCTTTGAAGTCATTAAACTTGGTAACCATGTCATTCCTTTTGCCTTTAATAACTTAAAGACAGCACCGTCAACTCCTTTGTGAAATTGTCCATGACTATAAAGTACCTGACACTTCTGACATGCTCAAAATCTCCCATGGAGCTTAACACCCTGCAGCACCACTTAAATCTTGGGAGCTGCCATTCTTTTAAACTCTTTCCCACCGTCAGGAAACTGTCCTTCACATGGTAGTGTGGCTAATTCACAAGTTTCAAATGCAGCTTTGAAACACGCAGCAGATTGGACCTAAATAGAACAGTGAACATTGAAGATAGTTGGAGGAAAAGAAATATGTCTGTTTGTCTTAGTGTTTAAAAAGAAAAAAATTGTACCATAGTACTACATCAAAAATGCTCGCAAGTGTTATTTGATCACAGACCTAAGGCACTATTGCAAAGTGATGTAGTATCTCAGGCAAAATTATCTGTCTCTAGCTACACACTTAACAGCTGAAGGAAGGGAACATGTTATTTAAAGAAAAAATTATATAGTTTCCTGGTATGCTGCTTGACTCAAAATTCTTTTGTCACTGTCATGAATCCATGTAGTCCTTTTCTCCTGTGACCTGCATTTACAGCTTTTTGGACATGAGACAGTCATCTATTTATGCTAAGCAGACATGACTCTGCAAAAACCACCTTACCAAGTTTATACAATGTATGGGGAAATAAGCATCTGTTAAAGAAGGATATCTGTAAGAACTTGAAGAATCCAGGTTAGAAAAAAGTGAGGTTTTATTTTCTTTTAAAGTGTCTGGTGGCTGTCTGGTCTTGAAGGATCATAGATCCAGGCAACACATTCCAACAAAATGTTTTTTAAAAAAATTTTAAATTTTTGGAAGCTCCAAAGCATTTTAAACTTCTTGTAAGGCAAGAGCTGTAATGAATTCTGTCTGGCAAGTTGATGGCAGAGGAAAAATAATAAAAAAAGTCTGGTTCAAGCTTGATATCTGCAGCCCTCAGTAACACAACTCAGTCATCTATAGAAATAAAGACTTCATTTTTATTTATATAGGCTTGAGCTGTGTATCCTTGACCTGGGATAAGAATATCTCATGTTCCAGTGCTACAGCTTATAACTGACTCTTATAAAAAGGTGAGGATATGGTTCAGGGAAAATGGATGTGCATACAGGTGAAATTGGCTCAGTAGTCCCAGATAGTACAATCCTACAATGAAATGAAAATTTAGATGGATGTTCAGATTTAGAAAGAATAGACAGGTAATAAATGTATTTTTAATGAAAGGAAAAAGTCCAGAATATTTACTGTAAAGTAGGAAATTTTTTTTTGTTATTTTCTCAAAGCATGAAGCTGCATGTAATTTTG
>WBMY01016951.1:2397-67974 GCA_013397315.1 Donacobius atricapilla
CGGCTCGGCTCGGCTCCTGCAGGGCTGGCCTCGGTACGGCCACCCTGGCCCGCCAGGATGTTACCTTATGGCCGGGCCCGTCGGAAAGGGAAGGAATCTCCCAAGATTCCTGTATTTAAGTTGTGTCCCCAGGGGTGTACACTTTTTACCTGATTGGCCAACTTGGCTGTCAGTTCCAAAGCAGATCACCAATTGGTTTTTCTACCATTCATGCCAAACCAATACAATGTGTTACCCTACTATATTATTGCTGCTAAAATTCTTTCAGCCAGTTGACTGATTTTTACCTTGTGGCTAGTGGATTATTCCTAGTCTTCTCCCGGAGTAGAGAAATTCACTGATAAACAACAGGCTTAAGAAGGAGTTCAAATGTCTTGTGAATAGTGCTTTTGTTTCTTTTTGGAAACAAAGAATGCCAGTGAAAAAAACACAACAAAGTTTTATAGTGATTGAAGTAAGTGCACTGTAAGTTGCATTTCACCTTTTAAACCAGCAGAGATGTTAGTCTGGTGACCCTGGAAAACAGCTTTTGGATCTAAACCAGTGGTAGCTCCAAGTGTAATACTCCAGATCTATTTTAGATTGTCTGAGCTATCATTCTATTGGATTACACTCAGAAAAATGGTGGTGTGAGGAATAAACATAGTTTAGATACATAATAGGATAGAACAGAATGTGTAGGAACTGGGCACCCTGGTCTGGTGGGAGGAATCTCTGCCCATGACAGGGAGCTGGAACAAGATGATCTTAAAGGTCTCTTTTAAACCAATCCATTCTGTGATTCTATGAAAGTGCATCTCTAAAAAAAAATCCTATAATGGTAATTGCAAATATATTTCCCATGGTGTTAAAAAAAAAAGATTGTTCAATGAAGTGGAGAACTGATAAAATATTTATTCAAAATCTGTTATCTTTGAGTGTGATTTGCATTTAAAGAAACATTCCTAGCTTTTTTTCTGTACTGTTTTCATTAGGATAGAGGCTTTCACATGATCCTTTAATTGTTGTGTAAAGAATTGAAATGAAATATGGCAATCAGTACATTCTGTGAATGCTTCACAAAGACTCAGTTAAATTAAAAAATTAAACACTAAATCACTTTAGCTAAGAACGTCAAAATATTGCTGTGAGGACAGAGGTTAAATCAATTATGAAGTAATGGCCAAAGTTCACACAATAATAACTTTAGTGGGAGGGGCTGTGAGTGGTTAATTGAGGTACACTAGTTTGATGGTAGTTTGCCTTTTACTGCCCTATCAAGCATATTTCACAGGAACGCAAAATTCTTAGGGTTGGATGGGACCTCTGGAGATCATTTGATCCAAACCCCCTCCCAAGGCAGGGTCACCTGGAGCAGGTGACACAGGAACGTGTCCAGGTGGATTTTGAATGTCTCCAGCGAGGGAGACTTCACAGCCTCCCCTGGGCAGCCTGTTCCAGCCCTTTGCCACCCTCAATGGAAAGAAGTTCTTCATGTTGAGGTATTGCATACAATAACATTCATCACTTCATCTCCAGTCCCAAGTCCACTGGATAATGTTGCTGCTCAATGAAAAATGAGTCCTAGGACTTACTTCTTACAGGAGTGTTAAGGGTTTGGGCTAAGACAGCTCAGTCATAACCTGTTTAATCATAGAATCATATAATAGTTTGTGTTGGAAGGAACCTTAAACATCATGTCATTCCAACCCACTTGCTGTGGGCAGGGACACTTTCCACTAGACCACGTTGCTCAAAGTCCCATCTAACCAGGCCTTGAACACTGCTGGGGATGGCACATCTGCAGCCATTCTGAGCAGCCTGTTCCGGTGTCCCACCAACCTCACTGTAAAGAATTTCTTCCTAATATCTTGTTTAAATTTACCTTCTTTCAGTTTAAAGCCATCACCCTTTCTCATGTCTCTAGAGGCCCTTGTAAAAATTCCCTCTCCAACTCTCTCGTAGACCCCTTTAGGTAGCCGAAGGCTGCTAGAAGGTAGAAGTGGTTCCTAGAGCAGAACTGGCCCCTGTTCTCCTGACTTTTGTGTTACATTTGGACTTGAATAAGGAAGCATCTCTAATATGTGGTACTGAGGAGGTACAGCAGCAAAGCTCCAAATATGTCTTTTGAACCAGGAAGGAAGATAGAATACAAGTACCTTCAGTGCTAAGTGACAGATGATCAGGGATTTGTATAGCCAGTTGTGATTTAGGTGCTTCAATTTTGCTTACATGTCCTACTTCAGGTATGTAAGTCTTTTTGAACCTAGCCCGTAGATAGCAGCAAATGTTGTCATGGAAGGTTTGAATTACAAAAGCACTACTCTGTGACATAAAAGAGAATTTTAAGTTCTACATGAATAGTTCTGCTAGTAATCATGGATGCAATTGCATGTATTTCTAAATTACAAAGATTAGAGAATGTGCATCTATTGCTAATGTATATATCCTTGGATGTATATATCATTGGAAATTTAATGGTAGGAAACAGGTATCACACCAGTGCTCTGCTATGGCTGAGACTTTCATGATGATTTAATATCCAGAATAATTAAAAACCATAACTAAACCCTGTTTTATTACATATAATAAAATGTACAGATTTTGTGTGGATTTTCATAGTCTTACTGTCAGTCTTTTATTTTATTGCATCTTAAATAAAAATTAATTTTTTAAACTGTGGAATGAAAACGTAGAGCACAATTAAGTGGTTTTCCAACAGCCCCTTCCTGAAGAAGATTTGGTAAGAATGAGGGATTCTTCAAACAATTATTTTCCAGGCAGATATGTCCTTATTTATGTGCAGTGTAATGATTAATTTAGTTCTTACTGAATTGAAAGTTCTAGCTAAATTATCTTGGGTAATACCGTGAACTGAGTGAAATTAGTGGGACTGCTGACAAAAACAAATCCAGAACAAGATCACATCCAGGATTTAAAGCCTCTCTATCTCTAACCTGCCCAGTAATGCTACTAGACCCCCTAAATCAGTAGTCAGGCTGTGTAATTGCCATGGTGTGAGAACAGAGTGTCTGTCAGGAAGACATATGGAAGAGATTATCACACCATTTATGTAAAATTGCACCATCTTGGATGACTTGAGCTCTCACACATGTACTCATTTCTCACAGCTTCCCCTCATGACCATCTAGACTCCTGCTTGGAATTTTGAGTTTGCAACAGCCTTACAAATGTATCTGGACTTACCCAGGTTCAAGGGGCTTCATATTTAAACTTTACTAAATCCGTATTTCAGTCCAGAGAGGATTAAAATATACTGAATCAAATGTCTGTAAAAAGGCCTTGGCCTCCTACACACGTCTTCCTCCAGTTGTAGATGTCATTGTACTACCTGCTGTACAAAACAAAACAGAAAGATGCTGTGACTTACCAAGTAGTATTTGGAAGTGTTCCAAGGCAAATTAACAGTCCAAGCTCTAACCAGTGCTTGCCCAACCATTAGAAAACTTATTAAGTGTGAAAGAATGCAGTTTGCTCTGCAGTTTTCTCGCTATGAAATGTACAGACTAAAACCATTTTTGCAGTCAGTGGGAATCAAGATCTATCTAAATGTTCTCTGTGGTTGTAGGTATCGTCACAGTGAATGAAAGACCTCTCTCTGCTCTGCCTTTCCTCCATTTAAGTGAGTGCCAAAAGTAGTGCTGAGCTTGAATGGAAGAGGAGTCAAACATTTATTATATCCTGGCCACTCAGAAGGGGAAAAACATTGGTGTCTACAAATGAAGCAGCATTTGCTTGACCTCTCTGTAAATGAAACTCAAAGGTTGGGGTTTTTCCTAGTGAGGATATGTTTTGCCCCAAACCATATCGTACTTTTTAAAAAGTACTTCCATACTGAACTTACTGAATAACTTACAAATTTGTAGTTAACCAAAAGGAATCAGGGTGAAAAGTAGTAAATATCCTACAGAGTTTGGCTTGCTATGTATTTGGTACACATCTTTGGCTTTTCCCTTTTTATAAGCAATTACCTTGGTCCCTAGTCAGACCAGACTCTACAGGTTGCTTTTGTGAGCCTTGTGCCATTTATTATCAATGGATTTACTTTTTATTTTTGTGAATCCCTTGCTCTAACAAGTTACTGTGTCAAGACACAGAACCGAGTTCGTAGTCACCTGTGGTCAGTGCAGCTTATGGCAGCCTTTATTAGCTGGGGACATCTGTGTAACTCCTCAGAAAGTGAACGCCAGGACAGCTGAACCAAACTTCTTTCTGAAACATTTAAAGATGTAGTTGTCGGTGATGATATTACCTCTACCTTTACAGCTGCTTTCCAAGGGAAAGAAAGGGAGCGGGGCAAGTGGCTACTTATGAGGCAGGGCATGTTTTTATTTTCAGAATACTGAGCCTTTCTACCCATGCTGTCTGTGGTACAGCTGAAATCTCACGGATAGCTATAGTAACATGGAGGTTCAGAGTATCAGCACACTTAAACTTGCCTTGCTGCCACTGGGTCTGCCCCTCACCTTCTCATGCATGCATCCTGCAACTGTGGTCCACTTAAGTGATTTGCTTGGGTTTTTGTTTGTTTAGGGGGGAGGGGGTGTTGTGCTTTGTTTGTTGGGTTTTTTTAGGGGAGTATATTTTTTTGAAAAGCGAAACCAAAACCCCCTCTCGTTTTGCAGCCATCTGGGTGTCCTCTGCTACACAATGCAGAACTAATTGCATGGTTCTTGTCAGTGGTTACATTTTTATTGTTATATAAAATAAACAGGTCAAATGTTCTTGCCCATTTTAAATACTTGTAGAAATAAAATTTATTTTAAAATTAATGGATGTTAAAAACCTTAGTATTATGTAATAGGGTTAGTCATATTTAACCACACTGTCTATACATAACTACAAGATTTTTTCCTACTCTAGATCATGTTCCATGTTTTGGGGGTATGATTTTGTAAACACATAAGCATGTGATCTGTCTTATACTAAAAAGAAGTCGTGATGGCTGCTGTTGGCCTAGTTGCGTGTGAAAAGTTAGGCAAAAGCCTGCAGGATTGGGACACATTTCAGAAAACAATTAGTTGCTTTTTCTTGTGCTGATATTTTCATGCTCTTGTTCAACAGATTTTATCAGAGAAATAGAAATTACTACAGTAGGAGCTTCTGGTGTTTTGAGACAAAAAGCAAGTCACTAATAATGTAACCAAGTCATTTTCACAAAGTGCAAGTCCTGTGGCAGAAACGCGTTTCTAACCAACCTGCAGATGAGTTGAGGCAGTGGTATGTGTTTTTCCTATGTTTCACATGTGGTACTCAGGTCAATTCTCCCCAGCTTTGTCATTAAATAGCAGATTTAAAATAAATGTTTGAAGTATAGGTTGACGGTATTTGAAGCATAAGGGTGATGAAAGTGATGCATTATGTCACTGTAACGTATTGACATTATCAATTATGTGTTATTAAACAGTTTAGCTAACTGAATGATTTACCTTGTGTTTAACTGCCTCTTTCAATTAAAAGTAGCAAATGCTGTAGACTGGGGCACAGTCATAGAAACCATATATTTTCTCCTGTTAACACCAGCACTGCTGACATGCAAGTGATGGGAGTGTTGGCATTTTGCTGCAGCCTCTAATGGGCTACTTTAAATGACCTGAAAAAAGTGATTAATGATTAGGAACAGGACTGTTACACAGCTTCGCAGCTCTTTTCCTCAATGCATTTCCATTTACGTCAACCAGCCCAGCCGAACACTTGGGAAGTGTTATTTCAAAGTAGTCAGCACAGGGGCATTTTTCTACTACCATTTGTTTCTATTTCTTAGGTCCCTTTGGTTGATATAGCTAGTGTTTCTTTAAAGTTGTAAGCTCTAGTGATAAAGTAGGATATCCTCAGACTAGTATGACTGGTGATCAAAATCTAAAACTACTGTCAGTAGTGGAACTACTGTCATTTCAAAATATCTTTGCCATCACTCTGCTT
This sequence comes from Donacobius atricapilla, assembly GCA_013397315.1. Classification (NCBI taxonomy): domain Eukaryota; kingdom Metazoa; phylum Chordata; class Aves; order Passeriformes; family Mimidae; genus Donacobius; species Donacobius atricapilla. The sequence continues at coordinate 8,320 of WBMY01016951.1, forward strand.
ACTCCTGTTTGGTTTATTGTGTTGGAAATAATCTAAACGTTCCTCTCGGAGTAACTGAAGCACTTCATCAATGGTTCTCCTCTGCTATTCACTTGATTTTTGCGGCAAGCAGTAATTTGTACATTAGTCCTGCTTGCTTGTAATGGGTAACTGTCCACCCCTAAGCCCTCCCTTTATTTACATGGATACACATCTATATATATATTTGTTATGTGTATTTCTTTGGGAACTAAGATCAATAGACACTGCTGCAACACTACCATCTCAAGTAATAATTAACACTTTAACCCCACTCGCCCCAAGTAATAATTAGGTGCCGTGAGTAGGAAATACAAGTAGTTCCAAAAGAAAATTAAAAACAAGGTTGGAAAATCTAGCATCTCACTCTTTTTAATGAACCTTAGGAGAGTGAGGTGTCTAGCAGACATAATGCATTCTCTTTGCTCTTTTCAGCTAAGGCAATATCAAACACTGGAGTAGAGGAGATTGAACACTCAAGGGAAGATACCTTGTACTTTTTGGAAGGTTATTTCACTGTACTGAGATCTTAGACCTTGTGGGTGAAAGTCAGCACTTGCTCTCAGGTATCATGTTGCAAGAGAATGAAATACATTTTCTTAGAACAGGACGTTTGTGTAGTATTTAGTTGCTAGCATTTTTTTAGTGATCAAAGTATGAAGTTAAGTCTTAGCTGTGTACAAGTTCAACCAAATTTTCTGAACAAGAAACTTAAAAGTTCATACAATGATTTGAAGGGCGGAGGGGAAAGGGGGGATTTAGGTTTGGAGCTCAGTGGTATTGACTCTAGCGGGTATACCAGAGCCACTCTTTTGCAGAATAAAAATGATGCCAAACAGATTTGCAGTGTCTGTGGGGGAATAAGCGTGCCTCAAAGGTGAGCAGGTCCCCCTCAAAGGTGGCTTGTCCTTGAATGTGGTGTTCAAGGTGGTATTGTAGCTCATCTTCCTTTTTTTTAATGCTATTTTTAAGAAACTAAGGCTGAGGCAGGCACGCTGAAGGCTCCGTGTGTGTGAGTTCTCTGGCTTTGCAGTATCTTTGACTCAGCTGATGGACTTCAGCCAAGCATATCAGACAAAGGAGAATCTCAAAAGCATTATGGTCCAACCTGTTTCTTGAATATAGTATGTCCAGTTGGAGGGGGAAGATGCAACTCTGTGTGGTAGGGAGTGTGGTCAGAGGGTTTGGTTAAACTCGAATTTTTTAAGATGGGAGAATGCAGACTGGGGAGTGCAGCTGGGAATACCCCCAGGGCTGTAATTGTGTTTCACATGACAAACAACTACAAACCCCTTCCGTGAAAAAGCAAGCCTTGGTAGTCCTGGTGCTGGCACAGCTACTTGTTACTTCCGAGAGATTCTCCTCTTGTTTGTGCAGTACATGGAGGGGGATTTATATCAGTTTTCTTGTCTGCATGTGCACGGGCCCGAATATGAATAATTTTTACAACAGGTGTTTAAAGCTGCTTCCCTTCCCTTATTGGGACATTTAGCTTACCAGTAGCCACTTGAATGTCTTGGTTGGTTTTTCTATCTTTTTTTTTAAATTTATTTTATTGTCTTTTATTTTTGTACAGACATTTTCTGTTTGCAGAGCCTGCATTTCCAGTCCTCGGTTGGGTCAGGGGAACATCTGCTATGCACAGTTTGCAAGTGTTACTTATTAACTCAGGCCCCCCAAATCCGGGCAGTGTGGTGCCTGTTCCCAGGCCAGGCTCAGCCTGCTACTTGTCTTTTGGAAGCATGTGTTGAAGTTCATTACACACATTTATTTTTCAGTTTTCTGCTTGGCTTGGATTCGCTTTCTAAGATTCTGTTCTGAAACGATAATGTAAACTATATAATAAAAATATACGTATATTTTTTTCCTTATGCATCCGTGCAGCACTTTTCCCCCTGTAGTTCATAGTAGTCCTGCTTGTGGGCAGGTTTCAAAGGAATCTCATCTCCATATGGTTTTACCCGATAATCCTTTATCCACCATCTTCAGCTCTCATTCCGTTGCTTTCTTGCCTGTGGCTACGTTTCTATCTCTGCATCAATTAGCACAGTGATTTATACAACAAGCAAGCAGTTTAGAGGTAATGGTACACAATTAACATCTCATTCCACCATAAAGGGTATGCTAAATACCCCAGTCACTGCTTTCTCTGCCTGGAATTGAAATGTTTGTCCTACTTCATATGCTATCTGATGCGAAGTGGGCCTGCTTTGTACGGCACTACACCATTAATCTAATTATAGATAGCTGCAAATGAAGTGCTGTCTGAGCACAGAGACTGAAGAAAACAGCGCTTTTGTCATTTAGCATGACTCTGTGAAGCAAGATCGCACTTTATACGGCAGCACGGCAAATGGGAATCTGTATAATATTGCTGCCTGTTGCATCTTTTCTAATTACAACAGCATTGTAAACACAACTGGGCGCTGATATAAATAGAGCTGTAGATACGCTGTCATGTGGGTTGTAGGAGAAAATCCTTAGTGTGCTGTTGTATTAAATGATGCATCCTGATTGACAGCTACCTTGAGACTGCGCTGATGGAGTTGTCAAAGCGTTGTGCGAGCGCGCTGCTCCGGCGGCGGCGGCTGCGGCCGCGAGGGAGGAGGGACAGCCCGGCTGTCCGCCTGTCCGGCTGTCCGCCTGTCCGCCTGTCCGCCTGTCCGGCTGTCCTCTCGCGGCTCGGCCCGCCCGGCCGCCGCCTGAAGCGGAGGGAAGCTCTTTTTTTGCATGGCTTTAACCCTTGGTAGGTTTCTCTAGAGTGTTAATTATGTATCACACAAGGAATGGAAAGTGGGAAATGTGGCCGAATTACAAGTCTAATTAAGTTTCTGCCGCTGGAGTGTGTACTGCATGGTGGTGAGGCTCCTCTCGGTTTTCTTTCCCTTTTGCTGCTACTAGAGGCTCATGATTTTTCTGATTGTTTTGAGATTTTTCTCACTGTTATTTTTTTCATCATCTGTCGCTGTAGCAGTTTGAGTGTTTGCTCCTCCATCAGACTAAAAGTGCTGTTATTTTGTGCAGGTGTTAATACCAGACCTCACCACCACCCCGTGGAAGCAAATCAGCTCTAGAATTCAGAGCTCAGAGAAAAAAGCCTCTGTGATTTGCAAAATATCATTTATCTCCTTGTTCAGTAAGGAATCCTTGACTCTGAAAGGTGGTGGTGTCTGACACTGTCGAGTAGTATGGAATAAATACATCATTTTCCTGCTTTTAGATGCTGTGGTGGAAATCTAAGCAGGGGTATGGTCATGTGTATAATGGTTAATAAAAAAGGCAGCGTGCTCATTCTGTTTGGAACTGGAACATTGCTTGGTATTGCTTCCACTGAATACAGAATAATATACTCCGTGTGCATTGATGACGTCAAGCCACAGGTGACAACAGTGAAGTGACTTGAGGCAGGATGTGGATTAGGAATGCTGAAGGGAAATTATGTGACCACAGTTCACTGGTTCCAAACCCGAGACTGTGAGGCTAGTGAAAATAATGAAGACACAGCAGACAATTTCTCTGCTGAAATCTGAGCTACGTAAGATTTTCGCCCTTCTGACCACAGGAATGACAGACATTTGAAAAACATGGTTGAACATTTAGGTAAAGCATACTGAAAATCCACATCTGGTCAGCAGTCCACACACTAACGTAAGTAACATATGGGTAGTGATTACTCTATAAAATCTCCAATGGAGTTTGAACATTTACAGCTTCTGGGGACATGAGTTTCAAATGTGAAGGGAAGATCATATTTAATAAACTAACGTGAGGTGTAACAGAGTGTAATTTTGAGCATTTTAGCAAAGATTTGCAATATTCTGATGTATATGGTAAGGGAACCATATCTATGCAAACTACAGAACTTGTTTTTAAGCACAGATGGCCCTGGCCATCTTTTTTGTAGCAATCACTCTACTTGTCTAGTGACTTGGGAGATCAGTAGGGAATGTACTGACAAAAAAAATCCACAAAACCCAAGGTATAATTTTCACTGTATTTGCTTTCTTCTTCCCCTACCCCATCCTGAATTGCTATCACTGCACCTTTTTGTGTTCTTATTTTTGTCATGGAGATTTGGTTGTAAGAGGCAGTTTTGCGTTACATAAACATCCAATTCATTTAGTGGGAGAGGTAGGACAGGATGCTGTTACCCTTAAAAAGCTATTAAGTAACATCACTTTTCCCTACTATAATTTTTGTCTACTGTGTACTCCAGTGGTCTGGTGGAAAAGAAACACCTGTTTTGTGCCATCAGAAGCTGTATGGCTCCTTTTGGTACTGCTTTATAGACTTCACTTAGGCTGGCAGAATTGGGCTAGGAAACCCTGTGGAGTGGAGCAGTGGCTGGAGACAGCTACTCATCAGCACAGATCTGACAGCTAGCAGATTTCCCTGCTCTCAGAGTCCACCTGCAATCTATTTATGACTCCCAACAAATTTTTCTTCTGGTTTAGGCCAGTGGAAACCTCCTGGTCTCTGTTTATAACCCAAACTTAAGAGCCTTCCCCAATTCATGCCCCTTCCTTTCTCCCATCTCCTCCTTCTGAGCATAAAGGAAGAAAATCAGAACCTCATCCGCACTCGGTTAGAAGCGTATCAAAACTTCTGCTTCCTATGTTCAGCATTGTTCTCACTAAATCAAAGGCATAGCAGCAGCGTTTGTCATGTAATGAAAATATGTGGTATTTTCTTAATTGTCTTTGTTGTGGCAGCACTGGTGGGCGTTGTTCGACTTGGTCTTCCAGAGAGTCCCGTGGCTCTCGCCGAGCTGCAGGCAGCACCCAGGTTGGGTGAACAGCACCCTGCACCCCACTCCACTACTCATCTCCAGGGATAAGTAGCAGCATCACAAAGGGATATTTATGCAGGTATTTGGTGGGGTCCAGCCAGCAGCAGAAATACATCAGAGGTAATCTTGGAGAAGGAACCTTTCTTTGCGGCGTTGTCTTTTTATGTTCTGAAAGGTCATTTGTGAACCAACTGTGCCAAAAAAGGCCTTTCCCCAGAAGTTTACTGTTGTTATTTTTTACTTTTTGATTACAGTAACTTGCTTATCCCCCAAACAGACTAAAGAACAATAAACAAATACAAAAGGAAAAGGAACAGCTCATCAATAACAAAGACCTGCATTTTAAAGCTTTGAGAGTACTGACTCTTACATCTCACTCCAAGCAAAGCAGGAGTCCTGCAGAGAAAGGAATCTAAAAGATATGAAAATTATAAAGATAGTAAAAACAATGTTTGGTAGGGATATTTTAGCTTGGTGTGGAGAACTGAGCTTTAAAGTGCAGCATACTGAGGAATGTGTTTTTCCCCCACTGTTGAATGTTGTGAAGTGCATAGGGAATTCTGTATTTCAACCCCTGTGAAATACTGTAACGTAGATGAATGCAGAAGGTCTGGCTTTCCCTTCAAGTTTACATTTTGAAATTGGGCAGCTCAGGAGTGTTAATATGGCTTAAAAAAACTAAATGGCTTTTAAACCTAATCCTTTAAAATCATATCAAAATAGTCTCTTGCAAGAGGCAACAATGCAGTCCACAAATATAACTTATTTCGACATTCTTCCTTTTTTCCTTTTTTTCCTTTTTTTTAAAATTTATTTTCAAACTCAGAGTACAAAGAAGACACCAACCATGGATACTGAAACTGTGCAATTTGTTGTAATTATATTCCCCCCCATAGATTTAATGAAGGACTTTAAAGTACAATTTATCTTTGATAAATCGTCCCTCTACACAGAATGTTTATTAGATTGACAGCAGAATACACTCTGCACGCTTTTTTTCCTTGCCACTTATGACTCAGATGAATTTTAATAGGAGTAAAAAGCTTTTATTTGCACAGTAATTTCACTTAAGGATCATATCCTTCAGAAACTGGCAGACACTTGTATGTCTTGATTGCAAAACAGACACTCAAGAGTAAAGAAACATGCATAAGATGTTATTATTTGACTTGTCACACTGCTGCAATTCTATTTGCAGCGTATGTCACCAATTCTCCTATAGGCATCGCGGGCCCTGTCCCTACAGAGGGGAGCGTGTGTCCGTGCCTGCCGGCACACGTGCGCCTCGCTCCTGGAAAAAGAGCTGCGATGAGCACAGCCGAACGCTGAGGCTTGAGCTGGGCGAGAGCCGGCTGTGTTTTGGGGTGGAAATCCTGAGTGCCACAGTCTGAATGGCCACGATGGTGCCCGCGGGAGGCTCGGAGTTAAAGCTGCTCTCTGCATACGGAACGGTGCTGGCTTTCCCCATGCCATGGCAGTTATGGCCGGGGCTCGTGGCTGGGAACGGGTCCTCAAATCTTCGGGTGCCGCTCAGAGCCTCAGGGAACATCGCCGTGGCGTTTTATTACACTGACTGGGGCGTGCTGGCAGGATCGGTTCATGTAACCATTTGCCTCTGTTTCTGGTTAGAAGGGAGTATTTCCGAGTGAATGGCTGCACTGTTCATCTCACAAAATATTGTGTGTCCGCAGACCATTTGTGGAGGATGATAATCCTCTGGTATGTTCTTTTAATTCGGCTTTGAAAGCTGCATTTTAAAGATGTCACTGCAGAGTTAATCACCTTTTGCATGTATTTCTAAATAACTTGTTCTGCTTCTACAGAAGCAGAAGGTAGAGTCCCCCTTTACCTTCACCATAAGGATATCGGATTCTTTCTGTCCATGTAAAAATGAAAAGTAAAGACATTTTATTGTTAATAAAACAATAGCTAATTGTTTTGGAGGAAAACATACTGTTCCGAGCAAGGTGTTGAACTTTACATCAGCAAAATACGCATTTGAATTGTAAATGCCGTCCGCCGGATGCTTATTATTAAAACCTTTGTTTAAATTATTGATGAAGCGCGGCGCTGGCCTTGGCTCGGTGTGCCCTGGCGAGGTGGGAGTGTCACACAGAGACCTGCTGCCATCTACTGGCTCCGTGCGCTCCCTCCCGGGTGCCGTCCGTCCGTCCGTCTGTCCGAGGGCAGGGAGCTCGCCTAGTGATGGCAAGTTTTTAAAAATGAAAAGCAATGGGCCCGAGGTCACTTCAGGCAACATTTATATGCTTTCAGAAAGGTTTCACTTAAAGGGATGCTCCCACCTGAGGGTCGTCACATTCCACTCTGTTTTTAATTGCTATAAAACCTACTAGAGAAAACAATACTTTCTCCAGATAGGTAATGGCTGCTGAATGGATTTCATTGCAGATAAAACATATTCAATATAACAACGTTTGACTGTTCCGCTTATGCATGAAAAATCAGAATTGAAATTGAATTAATAGGTTTTAATTGCAAAATCCAAGCAAATTACTAACTTCAAATATTAAGTAAAAAGAAATGGTAAAAAGAAATGTTTAAATGGTAAACGTAATGTTTAAGATCAGTCATATAATTGAAAGTCTGTCAGACTTTCCCAAAAAGTCAATTTCCAGTTCATCACTGCACTGGAAAGGAGTCCTTCAATATTCTTTATCCACCAAGGATAATGTGCAGCAAGCATAAGGGCATTTTTGTTTTTATATTTGCATCTCCCTTCTCTACCCACAATTTTAAAATTAGTCTGACATCTCTTCACTGTACTTTTTTCTTTGGTTTTATGTGCACTTCGCTGCAGACTGGGGTTGCATATTTTTCTTTCTACATTCTGAAAATGAAACTCTGAATAAAGATTTCAAACTGTGTTTTTTAGACACTCCTGTGAAGAACATCTAACAGATGTATTACATAAAAACATGCCATAAAATAATGCAGGTTATTGACTGGAATTCACTAAGGTACAGTTTTCTAAACCAGTCCTCTTCCTATTCTTTAGTACAAATTGCAAATACTGACGAAGGTTGCTGCGGAGCTGAGCAAGTACATGCCAGAGAAAGCAGCAGAGGACACCTCCAGCATTTTGAGATCTCCCATGCCTGGAACAGTGGTGGCAGTTTCTGTCAAGCCTGGGGACATGGTAAGAAATGTGATCTATATATCTGCATTTTCATTATATATCTCACAGAAATTTTGCCTTGGTACAACTGAAACTACAGATTTGGTGTGGGTTTTTTTCGGTGTCTTGGTTTTGTTTCTTTTTGTTATTTCAAATCACCTGTAGAATAAAGTGTGCTGAAAGATGTGTGCTGTTTTTGGTGTGAACTATAAAAACTAGTAAGGAAAACCAATTCAAATTAAGCTGGCTTTAAAAGGAAAATTTTCAGCCTGGTACAAATCCACAGCAGAAATTCAGAGATAGCTTGGTTTTGTATCCCAAATACCTTGAGGGGCAGGACAGGTACAAGGGAGAAAATTGTGAGTAAATTCATGTAAGTGTGTGTTTGTATCTATCTGTCTATCTATCTATAGCTGTTAGTGCTAGCGGGAGGGAATTGTTGATTATTTGCCCTGAAGTAATGAAAATATTACTAGAAAAAAAAGGACATAGGACAGGATATTTAACTTTACTGTTTTTTCTTTCTTTTTTTTTTTTTTTTTAAGAAGCCCTGTGTTATTGTTTTGCAAGGCACATGAGTTGGGAATTTAATGCTGGGAATTTCCAGGCTCATGTGGTAGTCTTCTTGTCTTGCAGAAGGAATAAACCTGCCATACAGAAAGGCAAGGAATTATACTGTTGCTGGTCTGGGGATTTCCAGTGCTCCTTACCTCACATTGAGTTGGAAATAAATTTTTGTTTTAAAGTTGTGTATAAACACTGACGTGAATTCAGCTTTATATGAAATTCTACCACATTGTATCATATGTTATTTCTAAGGTCAAGGCCCTTATCTCTCATAACCATTGAAAACAAGGGAGTGATTGCAAACACAGGAATATTTGAATCAGATCATGCATATTAATTTTAAAGTACTCTTGTCAGTTAAATGATGCTACAAACATGTATGTAGCTTCAGTCACAGGGTTCATAATTTATGGCAATGAAACCTAGATTTTCTTGAAAGATGATTCAAAAATGGGATGTAGATCTGACATTCAAAATTAGCATTGCACTTACTAGGTGGCAGTCATCAATCATGCTGATAAAGTGGTATATTTGCTTACATTTTGCTATGATACCACCTTTGGTTGTTTCTGTCTGTATACAGTGAAAAGAGTCATCACGTTAATACAAAAGATCTGTAGGTGCCAATGTTTGTAGTAATGAAATAAAGACATTTCAGAGGAAACACATCTAAGTTAAGCTGGTAAGAAATTAAAAATTCTTTTAGCTTCTACACTTAGCTTTCTTGTTTATGATCTATACTGTGCACATGCACACAGTTTAGATACTTTAAAACAAAAGAACAGTATTAAATTGAAATTATTTTTTATGTCATGACATGGACAGAGGAATCTGCTTTCTTCATCCTGGGCAATACAAGTGGCTGAATGAGGGAGATCATAAGCAAATACTTTTCTTTTTGTGAAGAATTAATGGAAACATTTTTAAGTCAAGGATTTTAAGACTTTAAATATTTGTTTAGTATTTATTTTTGAGAAATTAAGTCTAAATATTACCAGCCTTCTTGCCCTGAAGAATAGTTCTTATTGTCTTGAAGGAATAGAATACAATCAGTAGAGAAGGAGGCCAGAGCCTATGGGATTTTAAGTAAATAAATAAATGAACCTCTCTCCACAAATCTACAAGTGGTGCTGTGCATCAGAGCACAAGTTGTTAAATAATGTGTGTGAGATTTTTTTTCTCTTCTCCTCTCCTGCAGCTTTTTGCTAGAGGCAGAGTGGCAGAGCATTTGAACAGCATAATCTATGTTCTGCTGACCTGAGCTTGTCATTGCTAATTGTGTGGCTTTAATTGCAAAAAACACATTTGCGTTATTGAAAAGGATTTAACTTAAATCCTTCCTTTTCAGGACTAGTGTCAAAACGTTAAAAAAAAGCGAGCCAGCGAGGAATGAGGGTAACATCAGCTATCGGCACTGAATAAGCAGTGGGATGGTGGGATTCAGATTACGCGTCTTGGCTGTCTGTCAGAAACCAGCTCACCCACTACAGCTGCTGAAGGCATGACGGGCAGGGAACTGTAGCTCCTTGATAAATGCAGTTCTTTTTGTTGCACTGCTTGGGAAAAGTCTATTTTTTTTAGTGTGCAGGAGAAATGGGAATAAGTAGCTCCTATTCTGTGTGCTTGCCCACTGGGTTTGGCAGCTCAAATTTGCATGGTGTGTGAAAACAGCACAGCTGAAAAATGGGAGAACGTGAGGTAGTTGTCCATCCTTCCTCTCAGGTGTTGCTGCTGCTACCAATAAAGCTGTCAGGTTATAGCTACTCTGAGATTGTATCCTCTAAGCTGTGAGCTGTGCTCTACTGTGTTAGTGCAATATAGACCCTGTGCTCACAGAGACACTCCCAGAGCGATCAGTAGCATGGGGAGCTGAGCTGTCATCCCCCTCCTTCAGGTGTAACTTTACAAATGGTGAAAAAGCACCCAGAGAGGGTCACCTCATCTTTGTCTGACTGGCCGCGCTTGCAAACTTGTGTTTATTGCCTACGGTTCAGCTCCAGGGCATCGCGCCCGGTCAGGTAAAACATATGGCGTTTGTTAGTCCCTCTCCATGTTTCCATAGCCAAATGAGAGGGCAGTGCTGATCTCTGGGTTAGTTTTCTCCACTCAATGTGTCATTGTTTTTACTTGAAGCATAGTGAAACTTGAAGCATCTCTTTCGGCTGCTGTTGCTGAGAAATACTTTGGTCTGATGAAGCCTGATAGAAGATTGCGTGAGCATCCTCTATCCAGCTGGTCTGATAAGCAGTTTTCAATTCATTTTTTGCCAAAAGATATTGCATATGCAAGGAATTTATTTTCTTTTGTCTGTAAGATGATCTGCAGATTTTAGTAACACAGTGGGGAAGTGCTGTTTGTCATTTAGAGAAAAGCAGAACTTGTGATGCTGCCAATTTCTTTAGGTTTTTAGTTACTTTCTACTTTCTTTATTTTCCTTCATGTGATCAGAAGACTGTAATTAGTTGTCACTCAGTTATTCCTGGAAGCACAATGAAGGCATTCAGAAGCGGAGAGCAACATAAACAATGAAACAGAAATCTGGCTGACTAGATAGAAGGTTAATATTATTTAGGGAAATAAGATTTAAATTTAGGTTACATTCCTCATGATAACACCATCCCATTAATAGAGGAAATATATCCTTTGTTGGGGATTGGGAATGTTTGTGAATTTGTTTTCTAAGTAGTTGTTAATGATTGTGTGCCTTAGGATGAAATTTGGTTTTGGGAGAATTACCTTTTGGCTCCTCATGGTGCCATGGGCCAGAGAAACCACTTGAATTCCAGAGCCCAGGCAAGTAATTCACTCAGTTTTTGCTGACCCTGGTGGCAGCTCAAGCCAGCTCTGCTAACACACAGCAGGAGTTTTATACCAGAGTGTGGAGATGGCACTGCACATGGTTCTAATCTCACCACACCTACCACAAAGACAGCACCATAAAAACTACTAAAGCAGCACAGATTCCTTTATTTTCTCAGAGGGCAGGACACGGGCAGGCACTTGAAAATACTTCTTTGTGTTGAGTTGTTTGGCTTAGTTTTTGTGCCTGTAGGATTGTGTGCACTGAAAGTGCAGGAGTGCAGAAAGATCTAGATCCTAATGGTTGCACAGGTAAAGCAATGTTGTTGTTCCTAAAGCAAACCCACCCAAAGGGTTCCCATTACTGATTCCCAGTTTGGTAGTCTGAACTGTCCACAGCAGCAAAGAAAGATCTTAGCTGTCCTGATTGCCTTGCAGCCTTTGCTGTCTTTTTACCTACGAACATATTTTTGCTTTTTCAGTTTTCTGTCTGTCAGGAAGGAGAATCTGTTTTTCTTTTACCTGTATGTTTCTGTTGCTTGTTTTTCCTTTTTAGTAACATTAACCAGGACAAGTGTCAATACTAAGCTAAGCATTGGTCAATAAGCTAATGCCTGGCAGCCTAAATCACTTCAATGATTCCCCCCACATTTAAGTATGTAAGAGGAAAGCACCTCTGGGTAAACACCCCAGTGTTACTGAGTCTTCTAGGACTACAGCCAAAAGAAGAGGACGATTAATTATTTTCATCAAAGTTTCTAAATTTCCTCTTTCCAGTAGATAAGGATTACTCCAGGTTTATGGAAGTTATCACCATTCAAGCCATTTTTAAAATGTACTTTTCTCATATAAAAATTCCTTATGATTTCAGATTGATGCTAGTGTAGCCATGGGCATTAAGACTGCATGGGATGAATTTTTTTCCTACCAAAATGTCAGCTGTTAAATGTAGATGCTAATTGTCTCAGTTATTTCAAAATTTGGTAACTCAAAGGCTGCTTTTTTAGTTGTACAACTTACAAAAGACATTACTGTGTTTACCTTTTAAAATTAATTAAAGAAAAAAGTTTTAAACTGCCTTTAATTCCTTAGTTTAAAATTAATTTAAAAATTTCGATTTCTCTTTCAGTTCAGCTGCATGCATTTTATTTCAGTTTCTCTTGTTATTCTTTAGAAGAATAGTTTTTTAAAAAAATATCTTTATTCACAATTTTCCATCTTACAAGCCTTGGGAAGTTTTTGCTATGGGAAAAGATGTTTTGTTTGTCCTCTACTGCTGAAGTGCTCACTACTAAAAACCAAAACAAAAGAGCTTTCTGAATTCTGTTTGTCACTACTTCATTCTTGTGAAAAAAGGTGAAGTTTTACTCTTACCTGTTGCCATCAGGCAGTAGTGTGTTGTTTAAAGTTGTATTTTCCATTCAGACCTCAAAATCCTAAAAAAAAAAAAATCTCTTTTTAATCTTACACTAATTGGAATTTATAGCAGAGAAACAACATCCAGGTTAAAATAGTAAAAAATTATTTGCTTAAGTTTCACATTCTATTTGTATAAATATGGTATCAATAATTTAGTAAGATATTATTTAATTCAAATACTACTTTTCTTTTGTGTATGGATATTTTTTCTTTGGTTGTCTTTCCTTTTTCTTCCTCTTTCCCTCCTTTCCTGGCTCCTGTTCTTCAGAGCAAATATAAACTCCACTTGTCAGTTGAAGGAAATTCGCAGACTTGACAAAATATGGTCACAAACCTTATATAGTTTTTATGATTCTATGTATTTGACAATTTTTGGGGGGTTTATTTTTGGGGGGAAAAACCTCTGTTGGTAAACAGGAAATGAAAACTTTTTCACAGTTGTATAATAGCCAGAGTAAAAGTATTCAAATATTTCACCATTCTTATTACATGGGTCCACAAGTAATAATTCTGGTTACATTGAAAAAAAAAACAAACTATAATAATAGTTCATAGTGTACTGATGTACTTTTTTATATGTGACTTGAAAAAAAAAATATTATATATTTTATGCAATTGCACAGTCTGAGATTCGTGTTTGAGTATAGTGTAATTAAGAAGGAAGTCCTATTATGATGAGTTAGAAATACGCAATATATTATTAGAGTTCCCTCCTAGGGGAAAAAATGTTGCCAATCCTTTGAGATGAATTCATACAATTTTTTAAATTATTATTTTGATGTGCTTTGTCTTCTCAAGTAATAAACAACTTTTTAGCTGTTACTAAAAAAGTTGATTGATACAGATTGGGCTGAGTTAGCAGAAGAATAGCCCCAGAAGTGCTCTGCCTGCACATATCACTTCCCCAGCACCCTGGGATGGCAGAGGCAGTTGGGGCAGTGTGTTTTGGATAAGTGGGAGTGCAATGACCAGTGCTGATTGCTGTCAGGGGGACATCAGTGACCTTTAGTCAGAGGTCAGAGGATGCGGGATGTGCTATGTTCGGATTCATTCGTTAAAGGAGTGTGGCAAAAAAAGTTTAGTAATGATTTGTCAAGTACTATTAATTGCTGCTAATTATATTTACAGTCCCATAGCTCTGGTTTCAAAGTTAATTTGGAAAGAAGAGAAAGCTTGCACTAATTATTTTACATGGTAATGGACAATGCCAAGGAATTGCAATTGTTGCTCATCCAATTCCTCTTGATTTGTTTTCTTGTTGGATGCTGGCTGCCACATTGCCAGCAAGTCAGAGAGAGAAAAATCTGGGAAGGCAAGGATAATATCATGGACGAAGTTTAAACAACAAAAAAATGAACAAAATTCCCAGTATTTTCATAAACAGTGAATGCATACTTAATTCACTGCTCAGTGATTTTGCACAAGCATAAACAAGATGCATGTTTGCAATTATTTTGCAGAAGGCTACAAGAGAGGATAACTCTCTTTCATATGGCACGATCTTGCATTGTCCCTTTTCACTTAAAGGGCTCAACAGGGACTTAAGCTGCAGTATGGTGGAAATTGTGAGTGATGTTTACTGGTGTCTTCCCAAAGACACCAAGAAGGAGACACCAATAAAATACAACTCTCACTTCACTTTTAACCAAATCTAAGCTCGTATTTGTTTAGGGCTGTCATTGTTTTTTTCCACTTCAGCTCCAAAAGCCTTAAAAATGTTACGCATCAGAGCACCTGTGTTCTAAATATAATGGTCTTAAAAATGTAATTGAGGGATTTTCACTTTTGTAGGCAAATCAGCAGGGTTGATATTGATCTGTCTTTTTAGGGAGCCACAGTGCACCAGAAGGTGATACTGTAGAGGGCCCCGTAAACCCTCAGAGCCTTCTGTCTAATTTGGCAGAAAAACACAGAATGTCGGACAACAAAAGAACGATCCGATTCCATAAGAAATCTTCATCCCTCCCACCTCCTTTTCACAAGATAAAAAAAAGAGACTTAATTTTTTCAGCTGCACACAATGATTTGGTGCTCACTCTTGCATTGAAACAGTTGCTGTCAAAACAGGCAGGAAACAGTTTTCTTTTAATTGCTGAAATCATTCGGAAGTGCTTCATGCACGGCTTCTATACAGCAGATGCTGTGCATTAATTGGCCTGTGTAGGGCTGACCCAGGGTTCCTTGCAGCGGGCCCAATTTTAGGCAGAGGGTTTAAATAGCTTATTTCTTATTTTGTATAACCTGGCGCACATTATGAGCGTGCCTGCACGTGGGGTGTTTCATGGTCTGCAGTTTCTAATGTCATGTGGGTTTCAAAACCTGTGCTTCTCTGGTAATGTACTAGCAGCAGGTAAGCTCTAAATACCATCCATCAGGAGCTAATTTTTTATCCAGATACTCCAATGACTGATGAACCTGTCTTTTGTATGAATGTTCAGCACAGGAGAAAGCCATATGCCCCTGGCACTGCTTCCTATGCATTCTTTACAGTTTGTAGGGAGGAGATTAAGGAAAAAACAAACCATACATTTACATGTGTTTCATTTATTAAGGAGTTAGCACTTTCTAAAATAGCCCTTTTTTTTTTTTTTTTTTTTTTTTTTTAACAGTGAAAGGAGATTTAGGTCTTTTGAAACCAATCTCACTACCACTACTCATTTTCTTTATCAGGAATATTACTGCAAACCCTTAATAGGGAACCTTGTTTTGCTACTCCCCGTCTGTTCAAAACAGACCTTAGCCCATTAGAAGGTCCTCCCTTGTGTGGGAAGACCACAGCTGTTACTGTAAATCTCATCCAGTAACTGTATCACCCCCATTTTGTGGCTCTGAAGGATGAAATTGAGAAATGGAATACTGTGCAGTCATCCTTTACATCTCCAATTTTAGGCCTTTGCACATCATTTTCATGCTTTTATTCCAAATCAAACAACATTAGTGAGCAACACCACTCTGTGCTAAGTGCCTGGTATCTAAGCAGCACCTACGATCTTTGTTTTTGGAGGATTTAGGATTGGGAGGCAAGTTGGGGTTTTGTTGATTGTGGTTTTTTTTTTAGTTTTTTGGGTTTTTTGTGTGTGGGGTTTTTTTTAATTTTTGTTTAATTTTATCCACTCTTTTCTCTCCCTTCTTCCTCACCAAATCTTTCTCAGTCCCCAGAGTTTGTCAGAAGTGGAAATCCAGATGGTAGTGAGGTGCCTAAGATGGAGGATGCTCTGTTATGCCTCCACAGAGGAAGTGGGAGCTCAGCATGTCTTACAAACATTACTTTAAAAAGGCTTCTGTTTCTTTAAATCCTTCTGACTAAAGTGGATCTAACTTCTTGTGAAGGATATTGGGGGCTTTAATCAGAAATAAGAAGTGGTTTAAATCATTAGCACAACAAAGCAAACTATAAGCTTGAAGATAAAAGTCTCAGGGGAAAGAGTCCTCTGAAAATAAATGGGACTTGATAGATTTCCATATCATTTATAACTTCCCTTAATTACACTTGGAAGACTTGCCAGTAAAACTGGAAAATTGGCAGCCTATATCCATTATAGTAATTTTGCCGACCATGGCAAGCAGCTGGCTTTACTGGATTTTATTTCCCATCACTCACAATTAATCATCAGCTGGAGATGTCTGAAACTCCTCAAAACGTAGCAATACTGTGTGACATTCAGGCCTCCTTAAAATGCTGAAATCTGCTGAGTAAATGGGCCGAGTTCCCCTTCCAGCGAACTCATTTTGGTGCGAGGCAGGCTGCCGGTTAATGAGTGCCACTTCGATAATCGGATGCGAATGTGAACCCTGACCTCATGTCAAAGGAGAGGACGCAGCAAGCTGGATAAAAGATCGGTGATTCAGATCTGCAAACTTTACACCAATTAGACAGAGAGCGGGGAAATACATCAGCGCCCATTGGGTTTATCAGAAAGACTTGTGGGGCTTGTGACCATTTTGTAAGCCTAACATGGGAGACGTCCTGTCACAATCAGTAAGCCTTTATCCGATGACGCACAAAAGTCTGCAGAAAGTGTACCATATTCACAAAGATCCCGTGGTAGCAATGCCCTCGGGTGTGCACCGTCTTTTCGTGCTTCTGAGCTTTAAAGAGCCCTATCGCTGAGTGCAGATAGTCTTTGTGGTCCTCGTGTAGGTGCAGTGAGAACAGGTCGGCATTGCTGCTTCTCACATTCTGCTTCCACCCTGTGGCGTGAGCTGCTTGGTTGGGAAATGACTGGAGACAGTTCCCTGTCCTGTGTGTAACCTTTGGGCCAGCAGAGAGAACAACCACTGTGCAGTCCCTGAGTTACTCAAACAGCACCACTGACTGTTCCCAGATTCACATTACAATTGTTAGCAGAATCGAGACGTAAAGTACCCTCCTCTATAAGGATCCTTTTTCTTCTTTTTTTTCCTTTCTCTTTTCTGTTTCTTCTTCCTTTTCACTCTGTGGAGAACAAAACCGAACAGCTACTTTGAACTGCACCATTCAGAAATAAACTGCTAAAATACACACTGCAGATCTAGCATTTTATCATTTATTTTGATATACCAAGCAATGTAAAGGGCGATTTGTCTGTAGTGTAACTCTGTGAAAAAGATACCTGAGATTAACTTATTTTAAGAAAAGGAGCCCTTTTAGTTTACTTGGTTCAAATAAATGAGATTTTTTTGTTTGATTTTAGCTGCCTGTTTTGACAGATTTGGGTCATCACTGAGATGGAAATGGAAATGTAAAGATGGTGGTTTTCACTGGCCTACCATCCACTGAAAGAAATAAATTATACAATGAAAATACAGCATTAAAAATGGTCCAGATGGATCCTTAAATAAGTTAGACAGCAAGAACTTGTACACATCTCTGTGGTTTTCATTTGCAGGGTAGGTAACAGGCAAAAGGATATGTGCAATTATAGAATGAAAGAAATTGCACAATGCCCAAAAGACTGAAAAAGAGGAAAGAGAGATACAAGTGCCTAATTTTAGGATTTGTCACTTTTCAACACAATGAGTGGAGCTGTAAAGGTTTAACATAAGAACAGTAATTAAACTTCTGTGCTTAAGTGACACTTGTGCCAAGATAATTTTCAACAAATTACACATCATCACAAGTACTGACATGGCATTTTCACACGTGGTACCTGCTGAAAGTGCCTCCTTCCTTTCAAATTAGTAAGACTAGATGTTAACTGGATACTTTGACTATAAATTTTGTGAGTTGAGGGGGTTATTTCCTTCCTAGACACTGCGTCCTTTGTCATCAACCCAGCAGGCATTATATAAAACACAAAAACTTTATTTTTGAGAAAGAGGGGAAATTGAGAAGAAATTCAGATTAAGAGATATTCCCATCCCACAATCACTAACATTTCCTGCCGTTTTAGCACCATACTTTGGATCTACTGAGACAATTCTGGACTTTTCCTGTAGATGTGTTTCCAGAACTCTGTTTAGATAATTGCTGACTGGTTCATTTGCACACCATCCTCCCAATAAAGCCATGTTAGAGTTAAATGCAACTGCTCAAGGAAAGTTTCTTCTGGCCTTGTAATTAGGACACTGAATTCAGGTCTGTCGTCCTTTGCATCTCAGTCTTCAGCAACCTCTAGAGGTCTGTGTTCTTTTCTCTCTGATAGCAGAGTTTAACCAGACGGTGGCAAAGTTGTTTTTGAAACACATATCTTAATAATAGCATTATTTTAAAAAAACCCTTCTTCCAACAAACTTTCTGGCCTGCTTTTTTTTTTTTTTCCTTCTCTTTGAATCCAAATTAGATATTCATTGCTTCCTCATAACCTCAGAAATGTTTGGAAAGTTCAGAGCAGATGGAAGAAAAGTAATGAGGTAGGAAAAAGGAGAGGAGAAGAAGAAAGGAAAGGAAGAGTGAGCTGCTGGGACAAGGCCATGGGCAGAGCAGCAGGTGTGGAAGGAAGGAGACAAAAGACAGGGAAAGGGAATAGAGGGGAAATAACTGGGGTCAAAGAACAAGTCTTTGATACTATTCACCAATCTGGACACCTGCTAATGACTTAACTGCTTGCCTGAAGCTCAGGATGGAATTTCTGCAGGGTGTTGGGTTTTGGTTATTCTCTGTATCCAGTTAGTACACCATATTCCCATAGCAAATGCTTTCCATATTTACCCTCCAAAACCTCTCATACTGTTGTTGCCAATCTGTTGGAGAAAGGGTGCGTAAGCACCTTTCAATGTAATGGTTTTTGTTTTGTTTTGCTCAGAATCCACAGGCAGATATCAGTGCTTTTTAGTCAGTTAGTGAAAAAATAGCTTTACTTACATTTTTGGAATGTTCTTCGTACAATGTACATTTGATCTCTGACTTCACATCTGTCTGTTAGTATATTCCTCCAAAATGGTACACACTTGTTGTCCTTAAATATGTATTATTCATTTTACATATAATTAGAGAAATATATCTATGTGTATATATGTGTTTATATAAACAAACATTTTGTTGGCACTGGCACATACAACAGTGCATAAACCAGATTTCTGCAGGTTTCAGATTACCCTATTTAATGAAACTTGGACATCAGAGTGAAAGCATCCCAAAATTGCTGGGATAATGAGGGAATAGCAGACTCCATCTGCAAAAGAGGCCAATGAAAAGACTTGCAGTGGGCACTTGAAACCAGGCATCCCATAGGAGTGTACAGGTCCTGTAAATCCTAGCATGTAGGTCCTGGCACCCTTCCTCTCTGGCCTTAATCATCTTTGTGGAATGACTAGCTGATCACTGGGTTACACTAGGTAAATTCCAAATCTCATTTTGCCTCTTGTGTTTAGGCAGCCTCCACAACCTCTGTTGTTGCTGGTGCCTCTCAGAGTGCCCACTCTGCCAGCCTGGGCTAACCCTGGCACTGGGCAGCAGCAGGTACAGCTCCGTCTGCCACGCACCCCGGGCTGATCCTGGGGGCTCCTCAGCGCACCCAACTCACGGCACCGGCCCCAGGGCTGAGGCGACGGTGGTGAGAGAGAGAAAGGAGGGCTCTGCAGAGGGGCTGGCAAACGAGTTTATTGGGGCCCCTGACGGGACCTCTTCACCTCAGGGTTTCTCCTCGGCAGAGCACAGAGCAAAGGCTGAACAGTAACTTTTATGCTCAGGTGGGAGAAGGGAAGGAGATAAGGGATTCACCAACCAGGGTAGAACAGGGAGTAGCCCAGGGATGAGGGACACCTCTGGGGGCCAATCTCCCTGAAAGGCAGGGGGACCCCTCTGGCTACAGCCCATCACTCGATGCCCTTCAGGGGCTTTCCAGCAGCAGGGACGGACCCCTGGCTGACAGACATGTCCTCAGAGGAGGGGAGTAGGGAAAGGATACGTGACTGTGGGGAGGGGATAAAGGGGTACAACCAAAAATGTATAACAACAGGGGTACATGGACTGAACCACAAATTAACATACAACACAGATTATAAAACACACTGCTACACACTGTCAAGCCTTGACTGGCAGTTTCCTCTGTGCAAGATGGTCCAAGACATTGGAGGGAGGATCTGGCTGGGAGGCATAGGGAGCCCAGCAGAGCAGCCCAGTGGGTTCCTGGTGACCTCGAGCTTGCAACATGTCTGTTAGCAGGACACAAACAAACAGAAAGAGGAAGCCTCATTGTTTCCTTTAAGAGCTCTGAGCTGTGGTGAAAATGATGTGTTTGTCTCCCTTGTGGTTGTCTCCCCTGGTGGCTGCTCACTGATGTGTTCCTTTCTGTCAGTCCAAAGTCATCAGCCACCATCAGAGGCTGCCATGTGCAGAGGTGTGACATTCTCCTCAGCATCAGCCCACTTGGTATTGCTGGACCTTCCAGCCCAAGCTCCCCCAGACACCTGCCAAGGAACTTCTGGCTTCTGAATCAGTATGAGTATCCGTGGGCCCTCCGCCAGCAAAGCAAAGCAGAAGTTCCCCAGCCAAAAATGCACAAATTAAATTTTGTTCTGCCTTTATTTGATGTTGAACTGTGGTGGTGAACTGTGCAATGTGAACTGTGGAAGCTGGAGCTGAATGGATGGGATGGGAGAGGAACCTTTCAGGTTTGCCTGGGGTGATAGTTTTAAGCAGGTGATTTCTTCTTCCCTATTTCACTGCCAGTTTTGTGATTGTCATTTGTGTTGTGACTGTGTAACTGGCTGACTTGACTAGTGTCATGAAAGTCTTTACAGCATTTAACGAAATAATCCTTTTATTTTCCATACGAATCATCACACTTAAAACATTTCAAATCCTTTATCCTCATTTTGTACTGCTTGAATTTCACCAGGTTTCGGAAGGTCAAGAGATTTGTGTAATTGAAGCTATGAAAATGCAGAACAGTATGATTGCTGCTAAAACAGGCAAGGTAAGCCACCTTAGGTCACTTAAAACCATATGCAACTTGTCAAACAGGGTAGAATTTAAAAAGGAGAAAAGGAGGATTCTGGTTGTTATGGAATTAAGTCTGATTGCTGTAAGTCTTTCAAAGTGAGGTGACTTTAATTTTGTAACATTTGCATCTGCTGTGAATGCTGTTAAGTAGTTCCGAGCCTTAGATAGCACAGCAGGAAATAGTTTTACTGGCTTCGGAAATTCATATAACTCTCTTTCTCCTAAATGATTTGTTTTCTGTGATGTTACAATGCCAAGTTGAATTGAAAGGTGTTGCAGACCATTTCTCCAAATTTCATCTTTCCAGAGAGCAACTGAAGAAGAGAGCTCTTTCTTTGCCAGTTAATTATTTAATGGCAAATAATTTGACATTTTAAAAAACCACCCAGAACAAGGCATAGTAAGTGCTTTTGCAGGAGGGAGAGAACAGCAGTTTTTTATTATTGTGACTGTTAAATATCAAGCCTAGATCTATACATTTGTTAAGCTTTGCAAGGCTGTGCATTAGGCTATCCTGCTTCTGAGGGCTCAACGATGCAGCCCTGGAGCTGGGACTTTGCTGCAGTGTAGGATGTGCCAAAACCAGCACTCTGGGCAGGAAACTGGTTAAGCCTATGTGACAAGGGCATGCCCTAAACCCCAGTTGGTCTGAGGACTGTCAGACCTCAAGTTGGGACTTCAAGCATCTCTGTGCCAGATTATAATTCACAGCCTGAAACCATCACCTAGACGTGGGCCCCAGAGCCATCCTTTCCAATGAGACAGCATAGTCTGGATCTGGATTATATATTCTCCTCTGTTGCCTATTTCCTAACCTTCCTATCTCTGCCTGGGGTCAGGCACCTCTGCTCTCTCCGAGGCACAAACTCCAGGGCAGGAGCCTTCAGCCCGCACGGAGGCAGCAGGGAGCCTGACTCTGCGGGCAGGGACAGGGTTTGCCACTGGCAAGGTTCGCTGAGATCTCTGGATGGCTCTCAATGCCAAGGACTGTTTGTGTGTTTACAAGAAAGGCTTTTTTGGCACAGCTCTAAAATTGTCACTGAGGCTGGGTCCCAGACTTGCCTCTTCCAGTGCATCCAGTGCAAAATTGGGTCTCAAGAGAAAAAAATCCTGAGAGGATTATGTTCCTTTTCCTTTTGCTCTAACATTGCTGCTTTATTATTTTATTTCACGCATTAATTTCTATATAATTTATTTTCCCACTTAATATTTCCAAGCATTTAGGTTTTTTTAATTTGTTTAACCCCTTATTGCTGCTCTTTGCATTCACTGGTTTTAACTAGTATTTGTAATTAAAATGCCATTCCTTCTCCCACCTACCCCATTTATTTTTCAGTTTAACCTTCCCTTTCCCATCAAGGTGTTCTGCAATCCATGTGCCTGTTCCTTACCATTCCTACTCATAATTCTCCTAATAAGAAATATTTCCCACTCACTCAGTACAAATGCCACAGAAAAAACCTGTGTTTGGTTTATTAATCCTCCAAGGTAGGATGTGAAAGGTGCACAGGCCATTCAGGGGGCACATGTGTGCCCATTTTAATAGCAAGCACATTATTTGACCTTTAGAATGTTAAGAATTTGAATAAGCACAAAAGTTTAGGGCTGTGTAGAAATGAAGCTACTAAACAGAATTCATCCTGTTCTGCAGTGCAAAGTCATGGCTCTGAGTGCTAAAATAACTTGGCCTCTCCACAGGAATGGGATGTTTGGCACAGGCTGTTAGTCCATGTTTTGATGCTTTGAAACTGTGTTTTGAAACTCAGTTCATTTGTCTTCAGCTGAAAGACATTCCCATTTTCATTCCTGACTTGAATTCCTTTTCTGTATCAAACCCCATCTTCCTGTTTGTAACTGTGAGAAAAGTGGCTTGTTTTTAATCTCCTTTGAGTTTACTCCAGCTGCAGGTGGTTTAAAAATGAGAGAAAGCTGGAGAGGAACTGGTGAGCCTCCTGTCTTCCACAGGACAGCTGTGCCTGGGTCAGCACAAGGAGCTGGCCCCGCCGCATGGCAGAAATTGCTGGGGAGTTTGAAACGCTGGTTAGCTCCGATGTTGCCTTGGCTTTGTAGAAAAAGAAAAGCAAGGGGTAGAATGTTTTTCACACTGCTTTCATCTCCTAGAAGATTGAGGCTCAGCAATTGGGTGCGCTGCCCAGCTACTGATTTAGAAATAAAGCCCTTGTTTGTAGGTATCATGCTGTCTTTGCCTGTGCTCAGCATCATTTCTGCAGCAGAGCTGTGAGTGTGCCTGTGCTACAGAGGCAGAGATCTGCTTACAGCTCACGTGGATTTAGACTGTCAAACATGGATGTGGGCAATAGCATGTCCATCATAGCCTGGTACTTGGGGTATGCTGTGCATTTCCTTCAGGAGCCCAGGGTAGTGTTTGGATGATTAAAACGAGCTATCTGCTGAACAAGGATTTGGGCATGTCAGTGTGAGCTCTGAATTAATAATGGAGGCAAATTCTATACAGCTTCAAATATTTTCTATTGCTTCATGGGCTGAAAGGGAATTCAAACATATTGCAGCCTTTTATAGAGGAAATGAGGGACTAGCATAAGATGTTGGTGTTTTAAAATTCAGGAATCTGCATAGGAGTATGTAATTCACCTACAGATATAGCTGCACTTACTTGACAGTGGTAGCCTTTTGCCAAGTTCAGTTATGTTAAAGGATCCCAATTGAGATTTGAATCATCTATCCCAACTCTCTGGAGATTGAGAGAAACCCACTTCAAGGCTGCAGTTCCAAGCTTCTGCTATATTTGAAAACTGTAATTAAAGAAATGGTAGAATATTTAATTGCAATGTCCCAACATGAGTATTGAAAAATCAGCCTGTCCTCTAAAACAAATAAACAGCAGTGCAACCAGGTGAAAAAAAAGGTGCTTTTTAAATTTAAAAAGTGGCATCTCTATCTGACGTTCAGGTCTTCAAGCATTTCTGTTGCAAGCAAACCAGCTAGTGGCAGGTGCCTGAATACCCTGATGGGGTTGGACACCATTTGTCAAGCACTGGTACTCAAAACTTAGCTGGGCTCTGAGCACTGGAGGTCAAGCACTCAACCTCTTGAGGCCCTTGCAGCACAGGTGATCTGTGTCCCTGGGGCGTCCTCAGGCTGCACAGTGGCCATCACCCTGTGCATGCAGACGCAGTGCTCTGTGCAATACAAGCCACATCAGCCAAGCCATTTATTTCACCAGGCTATAGAGGAACGGTTTAAATTCTGCTGTTTCTGTACCCTAGGTGAAAGCTGTGCACTGCAAAGCTGGTGACACAGTTGGAGAAGAAGATCTGCTGGTGGAACTGGAATGAAAGGTTGCCTCTACACTGTTGAATTAACTAAGCCTTTATTATTTTCATCTGTAAAGTAACATTAAGACATTTCAACACAGAAAACGGACAGTACTACGCACAAGATTTTATACAGGCATATTTACTCTATCAGTGGTTAAGACAGCAAACACAGATGTTAAATCTTGGCAACAGATCCCAGATTTTTACTTCCAGAAATACTTGTACATAACCTTTGTAATGCTTTGATTTTTCAGGATCAAATAAAATCAATAAAATACCATTTCTGCTTTTAAACAGGAAAAGCCTCTTTTTTTTAAAAAAAAAGAAAACACAACAAAAGCCAAAATCTGGTTTGTCTTCTCCACAGCAATGTCCCTGGTTTGAGGCCCCCAGCCAGGCTCTATGGAATGGCTGGCAAGAACGAAAAATTAACCACTGAGAAAACTGAGCAGTTCTCCTTTACTCTGTATAAGTGCTGAACAAGTACCACAAATGGCTTAAATTCTGATCAGATTTATTTTGAATTAGGATATATATTTATTGAATTATTAATTAACTAATAATAAATTATAGAATTACTTATTATATATTTTAAATACTTACATATTATTATATTTTTAATGCTTTGTATAGATTAGATTTAAATTACAGGTTGGAGGCTTTATTTTGCTAGTGCAGACATTTGTCATGTATTTTCATTTAAAGTTGTAAGGGAATTGTCTTCTTTTATTCAAACTCCATACTCAATTTCCCCTCTCTTATCTTCTTGATACTGATTACTGGATGCCTTTACAGAAGGAGCTGGTGCTGTTTCCAGAGCTCTTTAGGTGCCCAAGGTCCTGCTAAGAGCACGTGCTGTCCCTCAGACCAGGCCTCCTCCTGAATGCTTAAAGGAAAGGGAGACACAGGGACCTTGACCACTTCATTTCCCTGGAGTGGAGCGGACCAGCTCTCATTTTCTTGCCTAGGATGTGCAGAATCCTGCTCCTTCACAGAAAGAAACCCTGTGGCCAGAGGTGCCTGGGCCCTTTACTGGAAGGTGAAGGATGAAAACAGTCAGTGACAGGGCTGGTGACTCATGTTCAACCAGGAAAAGTTTGATTCTGCTTGAAGCTTCTGACTGAAGAGGCATTCTTCCTGTTATTGAGACACTGCTAATTAACTACATCACATGGCCAAGGGGGAATGTGTAACCCAGGGATCTGCTTAGGGAATTAGTTTATAAAACTCATCCAGATGAGTAAGGAGAGCATTTGGATACTACCTGCCTTCCAGGAAAATTCATGCTTTTGCAGTTGGAGAGACTGAGGCAGAGACCCTGCAGATCTCCTTACAAGTCTCCTTACCGCCATCTTACCCTTTCCCAAAGGAGCACAGTTCAGTCTCTGCAGGTAGCCCTAAACAGACAAGTATTGTAAAGAGACACAAGTATTCTACTATCACGTTACTTGTTTTGCTTATTGCAGCAACATAAAAGCTTTTCTAAATGAGATGCAGCAGCGCCTACTGCTGCTAAAGTTTAGGCTGATTCCCTACCCCGGATCTCCTCTGGCCATCACAGGGCTACTGGCAGTGAAGCAAAAGTACAGTATTGTTCTTAATTGTATCCTTGCTGCATTTGATGGTACTTTGGCTCACTGCATGGCATACAATGCCTGCCCCCATCCCTTTGGCAGCTTTGGCTAATGTACAATCTATCTGTACCAAACACTGCAGCTGAAGGAAAATATAAGGCACAGGAGTGTAACAAGAGAAAGCCATGATTTTCCCAGATTGTACAGAAACCTGCACAGTTGGTTGGGTCAGGGGGACAACAGTCTTCTTTACATATTTTTTCCCAATTTAAATGTTGCAATAATCACAATACAGGTCCTTTGGATATTTTTATAATGTATATAATTTTTTTCCCCCATTAGGAAACTCAGTTTGCATATGGTTGCAAGTTATGCATTATAATGCTTGGTAAAATTCATCTTGATAGTAAGTGCTCACAGTGGCTCCAGTGTAGGTTTGTTTTCCTGGTCCTCAACAGCCTCCACATCCCCCAAAACAGACACACACACACACACACAGAGGCTCAAAGACACACATACATACCCCCAAATCTTATAGTCACGCAGTGAACGGAAGTGGACTCCAAAGTGCTTAGAATGTAAAATTAAAAACACAATTTTATATGTAACTCTCTTATATTCTCTCAGTGTTTCTTGACAGTGCCTTTTAAAACAAAACAACAAAACGTGGTTTAAAAATACACCTTTCCAGTTCAGAAAAAAACCCATTGCAATGCAGAGTAAGAATAATCTTTACATTTTCTCCAGCAATTTCCTATTTGTCTAGAAGCACCAACTTATCTGATCAGCTTCCTCTGTTTACATGCAGTAGCCTACTAAACCCATTACAAGTCAATATTCAATAGGAGTTGTGCTTTACTTTGCAGACATTTAAATCAGTTTCAGATATTAGTGCAAGAAAATTTGTCAGTTCAGGGAAAAAAAATAATCTGTTCCTCTGCCTTTCACTGACCTCCATTATTATGCACCAATTGAGGGAAAAATTACACCCCAGACCTGATGTGCACGTATAGTTATTCTACACCTGGTGCAAACCCAGTTACCTGCAGCAGGCTGGGGTGGCCAGGAGGACAATGACTGCCTGGGGAGGAGTCTGCAGCTCTGGGCCTACAGAACTTCAACACTAGCGCCAAGGCTCCTGGGTTGGGAAGGTTATAAGAGCTCCAGCATTTTAATAACAAGGTATTACAGATTTCCTGGAAAGGTTACCGAGCAACACCTGCTTAGCACTATGTCTTCGGCCAGGCTGCGTCACCTCCCGCTCCTATTCCCGGCTTTCCCGTAGGACGTAGGAAAGGCCATGCTTCCCCGAGGAGTCGTAACTGTCATGGTAGGGGAGCCCGACCCACTCGGGCGGGTACGTGGCCGTGCTGTACACGAAGCACTCCAGGACGCCGTCAGCCGCTGCCCGCGCCTCTCCCGCGCCGCCCTTCCCTTCCCACTCCACCACTTGGATTCTCATCAGGGTGCGCTGGTACATGTCTGGGCAGCCTTCAAACTCATCCAGGAACTGCAGCATCTGCTCGTCAACAGAGTAAATCTCCCCAGCAATGTGGTGGCCTGTCCCCGGGATGTTCAGCATGTAAGGAATATTGTATTTCCCTGCAATCACCAGCGGGTACTTCTCCACCGTGCGGCCCCTTCCCTGGAATTTTGCTAGGCCTTTGGCCGTGTTGATCATGTGCTTGTAGTTGGGCTGGCCCTTCTTGAGCGTGCCATAGACGAAGACACGGGCCATTGTACTTGCAAAAGCAGCTGAAAGACAAAGAGGTACGTTACCCACGGGGCCAGTGCCCTGGGGAGCCACAGCCCTGCCAAGACACCTCCTACACAAAAGCCTGTTCGGGCACGTGCCAAAGGGGTCTCATAGTCCTATACCACATTTAAGTATCATGGTCAGTTTAAGTACCTTGAAACCTTTCGGACATCAATGAAAAACAAACCAGGAGAAAGTCAGCCTTTTGCAGTTCTTTGCTGTAACCAAATTATATTCCCTAAGGAATCCCAAACATCAGCCAACACATCCCTGACTGCCAGGAAAAGCTCTAAATCTTTCTTAATTTTTCCCTCTCTCACCATTATGGGAGCTGTGCTGCAGCAAGTGTGTGGTGTTGGGCTCAGTGAGTCCCCAAAAGCAAGTGTAACCTGGTATGGAGTAATCTCATGGATGTGCTGGTGGATTTTCAATTATGCCAGCACTGAGGTCCTGCCTGCTGAGTGGCAGACAAATGCTGAACAGCAAGCTGCAGGGACAGGAGAGAAACTGGAAGCTAGGGTTGCTGGCAGAGAGACTAGGTAAGGCCGTGTTCCTCCCCTCTTCCCCAGACAGACATCCCAAAGTGTTAAATCACCTCAAGCAGCTGGTCTGCACATGTGAGCTCCCACTTGAAAACAGACCCTGAACGACCATTTGTTTTATCTGTGAGCGTGAAACACTGAAAATTGGTTTAAATGGGATAAAAGACTGGCTTTACTGAAACGTAATGGGGGGGAAGGTACCTTCATAGTTCCTGCATTATTTTTTCACACTGTGCCCTGTTTGTGTGCCATCATTTCTGTAGGGTAGAAGCAGTTCTTGCACTGTGATGTTTTACTACATTTTACCTGTGGTCACTGACTGGGCAGAGCCTGCCTCAGCCACAGTCTTCTGGCTGGGCCAGACACCCAACATCAGAGGAGCCCCTGCAGCTCCTCTTGGAAAGAGTGTCATTAAAGGATGTATTTCAAGTTTGAGAAATATTTAAAAACAGATTGGAAGTGGAAATTTAATCTATTTTTTGCAATTTACTCTTATTTTAGTAAACTGTTAAGTTAGGTCAGTTATCCAAAGGGTGTGTTGCTGGCCGAGAACAGTGTCATTTAAAAATCCTCAGTAGCTAAGCAATTTCCCCTTTGGTGAAGGAAACAGTTTTTCTCAGTATCAAAATACAGCTTTCCAAGCAAAAACAGTGTATGCCTTCATTTACTGGCAAACTGCTTTCACTTAGGGGAGTAAGAACACACTGATACTTTCCCTGTATTTTATCAGATATACTTCAGAGTAATTTATCCTTCATGACATAAACAAGGTTTATTTCTTGGATGCAGCTCATTCCCTCACAATAAAAAGAGTATGAATATTCAGTTGGCCCGAGTCTCTTTTATAAGAAAAATCATTACCTTTCAGATTGTGTTTTGAATAACAAACACAGATCCTTCAGGAAGAAACTTGTCCCAGTGGGGATTGAGAAAGGATCAGAGTTAAGCATTGGAACATGCAATTAATTCCCATTAGGGGATTAGGGCACTCGTGTTCACTTTGAATCAGAAAAATGAATTGTGAATTAAATTGTTCACAACCAAGAGGTTACTTGTCAGAGTTAATAAGTTAAAAAATAAAAAAGGAAACCTAAAATGCACATGAAAAGCTCTACAGTGAGTGGTGCATCTGTAAGAAAAAGATACACTTCATTTCCATTAAACAAAAGCCCTGTCCCTACTGTACAGCTGGAGATAAGCTCCCAAAAAGTTCACAAGGAATAGTCTCACCATTTCCTGAAACTGGTGAAAACACCTTTTTCTGATTTTTCTGATCCTGTTTCTGATGGCACAGCAGCTGGCTGTTGGGAAACATCACCCATTTAAAGAAAGGCACCCATCATCCCAGTGCAGGGTCCACAGAATTCAACAGCAACAAAGGAACTTGCTAACCCAGGTTTGGGCAAGTGTTTCTGATTTAGCCTTTAAGCAGACTGATTCAGTAGGCAATACAAACAGAGATGGGAGTGGGAAGCTGAAGTTTCAGCCACAGCTCCCTGTGGCACTTCTGTGCCCTACAGCGGCCCTGTCACTCATGCTGGATGGGCTGAGCACAATGACTTCTCCTTCTATTGAAAAAAAAAAAAAACCCAACAACAAAGCAAAGCCCAGCCCTCCAGCCAAGACGGGATCGGAATAAACTTGGTAATAACATTTCCTGATCACTGCTTCATATAAATAAGACATACACAATTTTCTGCGCAATAAATCTGGTCTCCAGTGTGCCATGTGTTGCGCTGCAGAAAGGCTGTAGATGTATTAGCATCACTTAAAGCACTCGCAAATCCTGGGCTTTTAAAAGAGTTTTAGCCACCTTGTGGCAGGAGAGCACAGAGCAGAATTGTCTTTGAGGGTCATTTCACAGGCTTCCACTATGCAGCTGAAAAGAGTTATAGATTGCTGAATCACCACCAAGAAGTTGCCTTTTCTCACTTAATCCAGTCTGACACATTTTACCTTCACTAAACCACCTGAGAGGAAAAGAAAACCCACCAAAAAGCAAACAAAAGCCGCCCAGACTTACTCTGAATATTAGCTGGCAGGAAAAACAAACCCCTTCAGAAAGTACTTTCATGAAATATTCATACCAGAATCATTAAAATTTAATGGCATGGGGAAACACGAGTGAAATCTGTACGTCATCTCTGCAAACTATTTCTTTTAGTTATCAAAGATGCTTGTGGGATCTGCAACTAGTTGCTTCATCAGGCAAGATGCAAAGATCAGAAAAGAGAGGAACTATTTCAGCGTCGCACAGGTAGGTGTTGTTGGGTGAAAAGTGGCTCACAACTGGTGCCAGCCAGGAGCGCCTGGGTTGCCATTCGGCATTAGTGCTGGTAGGCGGCAGCACTGTATCCACATCCACCCACAGCCACCAGTGGAGTTCTGGGTCAGGGCTCTGGTTTTCCCTCTCCAGGCCCAACAGCTCCAGCAGGGTGACAGAAGGCTGGGCGGCCATGGGGCCAGTTGCTGGCTCACTCACCATGCACTCGCAAATGAAGCTGCAACCAGGCTCTTCGCTCCCAGGTTGTGCCCAAAGCAAGACCTTGCTTCCCAGGTGGAAGCAGCAGCTTTGGCAAAAACCACTTTTTTTTTTTTTTTCCCCTCACAATTCAGACAATTACAGGACCCTACCAGCTTCTTTTAAAAATAAAGCATGGCCCCAGAGTCGAGCATTACACTGGCTCCAGGTCTGTTTGCAATCATGCTCACAGTGGGTTTGGGAAAAAAAGTTTCAACAAAATAAAACCAAACTCAGAAAGTATCCATTTCTCTCACTCCATACAGTAACATTATTTTCCCTTGAGAAAAATTCTCTGCATTGGCTCTGTGACCAGATATAGTTACACATTAATTCTTCAGAAGTTTCTTAAAAACTGTAGGAAACAGGTGAAAAAACAAAATGCCTTGAACTTTAAACTTGAGCCCAGTCTGTTTGAATGAAGGGAGTTTTAAGGTCACTCTTCACTCAATGCTAACTTTCAAGAAGGACTAACATGCCAGAGAGGACTCCTGGGACTGCATCCTGTTGGTCCTTTGATGCTTTCATTTTGTTGCTTGCTATTTTCTTTATAGCACAGACAAGGGCTTCCTGCCTGGGCCGACCCCTTCCCAACCTTGCTGAATACCTCAAAAAAAGTATATGGCAAGACACCTTTCTTACATTAACCACAGAGGCACCAGCGAAACGATGGCTCCTTTGAAATCAAGAGGTTATGGTCTCCTCGCAGCAGTCACCCGCTCCGAAACTGTGAGGTGCTGGTTTGTGAAAACAAACAAGAGTATTGGAGTAACCAGGGCCATGCTGGATGCTACTGGGCACTACCTGAAACTCCACTTAACCTTCTTTGCAGATTCTTTTCATTACTTCCATGGATAGCTTACATCCCCAAACCAACAAATACTTCTGTTCTTAAACTGAAGTATCTTGTGAGTCTCTGCCAGGAGGCTGAGTGAGGATGCCCTTCCTTTGGACAGGCATCAATCACAATATTGCTCATGTGCTTTGTATCCCTTTGTCATCACAGCAAACCTTTTGTCTGTTTGAAAACATTCCAAATCACTTTCAACTGTACTGCATAGAGAAAATGTGTTAGATTAATTTTTATTACTTACAGAAAGAGTTTAATTCCCAAAGAGACTTTTAAAAGGCCTCAATGTGACAAACAGATAAAACTACCACATGCAGAAAACTACCACATGCAGGGGATGGAATGCAGAACACATGCTGGACACAACATTAGACTGATTAATAGGCTAAATTTCTAAAGTGCAGAGACAAGAGAGGATTGTCAGTGCATCAGGACAAGAAAAGGTGGATGAAAAAACCAGAGGGCCAGTGGATGTGGACAAACTGAATTGAGAGGAAGGAGGGGAAAGCTGTCACCTCAAGAGAAAATTATATTAGTAAGTATTGACTGTTTTGTCCTAATATTAAGTCATGTACAAGTTTCAGTAAAGTCTTGGGACCTCAATTCAGAAACCTGTGGACTATCAAACTTGTTAGAAAGTGCTCAGGGCAGAGCACTAAGTCTAGAACTGTTTTACTTGGGCCAAGAATGAACTAGCAGAAGCTTAAATAGGAGCTGATGAGATGGGGAATAATCACCTAAAGGTTAAGGGTTTTAAGGTTAAGGGTAAAGGTTTTAAGAAGAGACAGTTGATTCTCTGCATACATGAACACAAAACCAGCCAAATTTTTTTGCACGGAATCATTAACATGGATAAGAGCAGACTTCCAATTGTAAGAACAGACAAGGCGTAAGAAGAACCATAACAAATGACCCCAAAAAAGCTTGAGGGCCCAGTGCCCTCTATCAACAACAGATACCTCAGCATCACAGCACAAGAACAGGGCAAGGTGACATTGATGCATTTCCTGACTTGGGTCCAGACCCTCCCCAAGTCAAAGTGATGAGCGTTATGCTGTGTAAAGGCCTTTTCTTCCTGCGAGCTCTCACGCGTGTTTTTGTGTCAGCAATGGCGGCAGCAGCAGCATGGAAGGCAGCCCCAGGCTGTGACTCTGTGTGTGTGCATGAGGCCAGGTTACTGTGGGGTGTTTCCCTGATGCCTGCTTGCTTCATCTTCCTGAGTCAGGGGGCTCTGTGCACCTCCTCAGTGCCACCAGATACTTTTCCAGTGTATACTCTCTTGATGGCTGACAAGTCCACATATATTTAACAAACCAAGAAGCACTCTTTACTGATTCTCCTACGGTTTACTGACATAGGGAAACTAAAACTGAAATATTTAAGAATAGATAAACCATGAATTTATACAGGGAGAGAAATCATGTCTCCTTTGTTCACACTCCATTCTCCCCATGCCTTTTTGAGTGTTATTGAGCAACACACTGATGTTTCAGAAGAACACAGCAATACCTCAAGCATCTTAGTCTTGAGTGCCAACTGAGGTGTGTTTACTGAAAATCAATAAGCAGTGTGGAAGCCTTGAAAACTGGAACTCTTGAAAACTTGTTCAAATTATTATGAATACTACAGTTTTTCTTGTCTTAGAGAAAGGCAACTGACTAGATGGCTTCTCAAAATCCCACTCAAGCATGGTGGGTCCTTACAATGCAGTTTTAAATACACTGCAATTAATTTAAATTATATACACAAAAATATCTCTTCTTTGCACTTTTAGCATAGGCACTTACACTGTTGTATCTAAACAAAAGGAAGAAAAAAAACAACCCACAAGAACGGAGCATAAGCTTTAAATGCCAGACTTCTGTTACAGGAAAAAAGTAGAAAAACAACTTTTGATAGGGCAGCCCTGCTATGCCATGGTGAATTTGAAGTGGTTTCCATCATTGAGATGCAGAACAGAGCCCAGAGTTTCAAACCACCGACATCCTGAAACTCGGGATAGAGCCTGCAGCTTGGATGGGTTCCCTGCGAGGTCAGCACATTAATTTACATGCCAATACCCAGAGCGGTCAGTTCGCTGTTTTGGACTGAGAAGATCATCCCGGCCTGTGGAACACAGCAAACACTTTGAGTACCTAAGCATGGGAATGTATTTTTCTACACTGAAAGGATGGTGAGAGAGAGAACGGGAAGAGAGAAAAGATGGGGTCTTGTGCGGGATCGTGAGGTGCCTTTCCACAAAGGAAATGAGGGAACAGCTGCACAATGATCCTCTGTGAGGAGGGAAGAGGTGCCCAGGTCATGGCCCAGCACCGTCCCTTGGGAGTGCGACTGAGCCTGGAAGGGAGATGTTTATAAAGCCCCATTGGTGAGCAAGAGCATCCTCCCACTGGCAGGGGCCTCTGCCTCAGGAAGCCATCTTATGCCTTTGCCCCTGCTCCACGGAGGCGTCATGGCACGGGCTGCAGGCAGCATGAGCTCTGCCCAGGAGAGACCCAGCGGTGCCTCTCAGGCCTCATTGTGTGGCTGGCTGGGAGGGCCAGTAGCTGGACATCCTGACAGAACAGAGAAGGCCCCTCCAGTCAGCAGCTCCATAGGTGGAGGCAGGATGTCTCCCTGGGATGAGTCAAGGTGCCTGCGCCCTGCAGCACCATGTGGAGAGGTCACTGCAACATGTTGTTCCTCAAACCGTGCCAAAAACCAAAGGAGAGCACAGATGTTCAGGGAACAAAAAGTGCTCTGCTAAATGAGCCAAAGAGAAAAATCCAGGTATAAATCTGGGAACAGTGTCACATTACATTGTAGTATTTTTCCTCCAAAAATGGCTACATACTCCAGTCCAGTATGGCCTAGCTACTAAAACACAAACCGTTGACCAATGTGGCAGAAATTAAACATCAGAAAAACCCAACAGACTGTTTTTTTTCAACATATGATTCCTGGGAAACTATGGGCTGCTTTAAAGGGTCAAAGAAACGTAATTCATATGCATTTGCACACACACAAGGATTTTGTACACAGAGCCATGCTTTGCTTGTGAAGTGTTAATGGCCACCAGAAAAGGAGAGAGGAAGGTTAAAACCAGCTATACTGGAGAAGACACCAGATCTAAATACAAACATAATTTTAAATATTCCACCAGAAAGAGTATGGATAATGTGGGATAATGGCCAAGAACATCTGCTCCGAAGCAGGGTCATACAATTTTTGTGAGGTTCGGAGGTAGTGGACAATGAAGTATATGTATACACGCAAAAGTTACATTAACAGTAATGCTTTTTTATTTGTATGTATGCCACTAGGTAGCAATGGAAGGAGGACAGGCCCTCCTTAACATTTAAGAGGACCAAAGCTGAGGTTACTAAAGGTGAAAAGAAGCAAAAGTGTAGGGTTTTTTTTTTTTAAAGAAGGAAGTCTTATCCCACCCTTTCAGTCTATGAATCAAATTTGTGGAAAAGTATAATAGTTAACATGGGACATACTAGTAACAAAATAAATCAGCTCAACAGGCTGCCCAGGGAACTGGTGGAGTCACCATCCCTGGAGGTATTTAGAAGATGCGTAGATGCAGTCGTCAGAGACGTGGTTTATTGATGGAGTTGGCAGTGCTGGGTTAACAGTTGGACTCAATCTTAAAGGTCTTTTTCCAAACTAAACGATTTTGTGATTCTATTCTAATTCACTACAGTTATTTTTTCTGTCTTACTAATTAAATGTATATGCAAGTCTTACACTGGTAAGGTATCTGGGCAGTTTTATTTAATAGAAGGTTTTTAAAGTGAATTTCAGCTTACAACTTAATACAAATCAGAAATAAAAACCCAACCTGTATCTCAGCAGCCTATCTCTTCCACCATTTTCTAATATAAAAGGCAAGAAAATACAAACCAAAACAGGACATCAAACCAAAACTACAAAGAACCACAGACAGATATATATAATTAACTTCAATTCCACTGAGGCATATCACTTCTCTTCAGAAATTAGTAACAAGTTTACTACAGAATAACTAAGTCACAGATCATCATGAAAAGAGAATTATTGAGTTATTTCAACTGTCCTGGTCTTGATTTCTGCTCTCTAAGAATGACTTGCAAATTCTTGCAATGAAATCTGAAACATACCTCATGTCCTTCAGCAACAGGGAATGCATCCTTATCCCAAAGTAAATACATTTCCTGCCCTCCTATCTTCTAAACAGAAGAAACAAATACATATTCTGGGAACATCCTAAAAAGCCTGAAATTGCACTTTGCAAGGCACTGGAATACTTGCTTTCAAATCCATAAAACGTACTGACCAAACTCTCAAATATCCTCCTGCCTGGTAGAGTCAAAGCAAGACAAGAAATCTCCAATCTGTATGTGTCCTATAACGGATGTGTTGAATTAAATGTTTATTTTCTGGTAAAGAGTGGTTTAGTCTCTGATGCAGAAACAGGTTCAACAGTCTAATGCAAAATTTAAGACAGGTCTGTAAGATCTGTATTTACTGGAAAATGAGGAAAACCAGCTACACAACCCCTTAAATCTTATCATGGAGCCATAAGAGTCTCACAAGAATTACTGATGGAAATAATTCCCTATCTCTACATATACATTTGCAATTGCAGATAGAAGTTATTTTAGTTGTATGATGACACGTAGAATTTACTCCAATTCATGGTCTCCTTGCCAGTTCGCCTTCCACAATGCTTGGAAGGAAGCTTTAATGAAGGGCATCTTATAGCAGGGGTAAGACTGTAACAGGATTATATAATATTCATCTTAATTTATATGAGCCAATTATTTACAAATAAAATATTTACATAAATGAAAATGGCTTTAAAAATGCTCTGCAGCCCTTCTTTAGTGACCTTTGAGAAAGAACTTGAGATAGTAACTTGATGAAGAAAGAAAAACAGAATTCAGCACTGGAAGTAAATGAGACAGGGATTAATATGCAATGTGGTTCTGAATGCAAAAAAGCCAGGCTAGGGTCATTAAACAACCTACTCTGACAAGGATAACACAGTGAACTTGGAGTTCATTATTTAATAATCAGTGAAAACACCTCCAGACCAAGACATAGGGAAGAACTGTATATGAACAAGGAGTAAGTTAAGGGAAGATTATAATGGACTGTATTAAAATAAGACGTAATATGCACAGACAAAAGTTAATGGAATCAATCTTGTATTATTTCTTAGTAATGTTTACTACAGTAATTAGCTGTGTGCCTACCACATCTGTGTGTGATGCATCCAGAAAAGCACCATTTCATGCTACAGCCACATGAGATGGCCTAAGAACTGTGTAATTGATGTAAGATGGCTTTTAATGATACAAAGTGCAAGAACATGAGCTTGGGGACCACAGACAAGAGCCACTGGGGCACTCATCATTTGAAGGCAATAAAGGAATCAGAATCTTTCAAGCTGGAATGGACACACAAGGATCATGAAGTCCAACTCCCTGCTCCTCACAGGACTACCTAAAGCTAACCCATATGACAGAGAGCATTGCCCAAACTGTCCTCAATCTCTGACAGGCTTGGAGCCACGACCACTTCCCTGGGGAGCCTGTTCCAGTGGCCAGTCACCCTCTCAGGGAAGAATCTTTTCCTAATTCCCAGTCCCATTTCCTTGTATCCTGACACTGGCCAGCAGAGAGATCAGCACCTGTCCTCCACTGCCCCCCTTGAGGAAGCTGTTGGCTGTGATGCCTTCCCTTCTCCAAGCTGAATGTGCCAAGCGACCTCAGCCTCTCTGCGTGAGCCTTGCCCTTGAGGCCTTTCACCACCCTGGTCACCCTGCTCTGGACACACTCTAATGGCTTTTGTGAAGGATTTTACTTCTACAAACCAAGTGGTTTCCATCTGTGATATATTTCTGCATCGTGAGAGCATATTAAGCAGCTGAAAAGGACCTCTTAAATTTTTAAAAATAAAATTAGCATTCTAGAGACATAAGTCTTCCAGGTTACTTTGTGTGCACATCAGAAGAAACTCACATACCTTAAGGCACTGAAGTATCTAGGAGAGTGTCCAACTACACCTATCCATCGATCTAGAGTTAGTGCTGAGAAAACTGGCATGAATTAAGCAATATTACAATATAAAATGTTCTGAATGCCTCGAGCTACATCTTAAGATGTAGCCAAAGTCAGGACTGGAGCAGGTCCCAAACAAAGGTGATTAAGCCTCCATTATAAATTTGCATATCCTCTGACTAGCTTTAGTATCTCCCCACAACAGCCTCCTCACACACCCCAAGTATGGGCCAGAATTATGAGAAAAGAGGATGGCTAAATTGGCTACATTAGCTGTCAACCGAGCAGACCAAAGGGGATGCACAGAACTCAGCATGGGAAGAGAAACTGCCCCTGTCCATGCTGTGGGACATGAGGGAGAAGTGACAATGGATCACTATATTTCTGCCTTCTCAGGGTATGCTGTGGAAACAAGAAAGCAATTCATACTTGCTGCGATTTTATTGGCATCCCACATTTCCAAATAGGTCCCAAATATCCAGTAGTAGGTAGAATATCCTCCAATTCACTTCCTCATGGTTTTTCAAATTTCAGTCTGAGTGAACAGGGTAAGTAGGCCAGGAACAGCAAGTCCCAAGACTTTTCTCTATCCTTCTAAGAGAAAAGTTTCCTCTTGCATTGGGATCAGCAGACATTTTTAACACACACCTTTCAGCACACTGATACACAATATAAACCCAACTGCTCTTTCTGTCAGCAACTTTGCTCCTACTAAAATAAATTTACAAGCACCACTTATAATTTATTTTTATGCCACAAATAAAGAGAGCAGCCTCCAGTAAACACAATCAGCACTACACTTTTTAAAACAGACTGTTTGCACTTAAAGGTCTTAGCTCATAGCAAATACAGCCTTGGAGTTTCAAGAAGTAGTTCTGTATTAACACTAGTACACCCTCACACCAAATGCATTTGACAATGAAAAGCTGGAATAAGAAGGGATGATTTTACAAAAATCATTTTTTTGGTGTTAAAATGATGCTACCTGAAAAAGATTAAAGATAAGCATTATTCATGCAATACTGAAAATGTACAAAACATTATTTAATAACTTCTTAGTCCAACTTGGCCATAGGAAGTTACGTTTCACTCTTGAACAAATCAGTTGCTGCCCTCCCAGTGCCACTCTCCCCACCCAAACACTGTGCAGTACAGCAGACTCGGGCAACTCACAATGCCCGCACACAGGAATAATGTTATTATTCTGAACAACATTCCTCCCAGACCTGACAGTATCTAGGGACATCTGGAAATCTCAGTTAATTCACTTCTGCATTCGTTAAGCAAACACTCAGTTAGTGATGCTAATTAACGGAGGAAAAATTAAATAATATAATTAGAGAGCCAGATGTAAATCAAGAAACAGTACATTATTTAAAACAGAGAAAGAAGAGAAATCATACGACATTTTAATTTTGTCTTTTTGATATGATTTAAAAAGACGGGTAATGATCAAGTAACTTCTGTCTTTCAGCACGTGAACATTTCTTTCAAAACAGATAAATTATTGGAAAATTACAAACCCTCATTAGCTCACCGTTTACCCCACAATAACTATCAGTTAGCAAAGATATGCTTCTGAATTCATAATGCATTACATTTTTTACTTTCAACACCTGGTGTCACCAGAATAACACCATATATTTCCAAAACGCTCTGCAATGGTGTGTGTCTGTGCTTTGATTTTAGGGAAGCAATATTTCAAAGGAAGTGGAATGGTAGAAAATTATGGCAAGTCATGCACAGAGATTATTTTTTTGTTAATTGATACATTATCAGTTAACTGACCATGGCAGGTCATTTTGAAAATGAGGCTTAAGGTGTCTAAAAGCCTTCACCCCTTAGACAAGGTCAAAAAAGGCCTGAACAAAGTGAAAATTTTGCTGTATTTCAGTATTTCAAGCAAGCTAAATCCTAAACCTTTTTTTGCAAAAAATACTTTAACTGGTGATTTCTGCTACATCAGAGTTTTGTTAATTGCAATCAATTTTTGTAGGGGCTAATCACAACCTTTCTGTCCAGTCTAGGGCTGTATTAATTGGTTATTATTACAGTTCCCCTGAGACTAGACAGAGGGGAGCGATTTTGATTGATTATTGCTCCAAGCTCCTTGGATCCCCAAGACACTAAATAAAAAGTTAAATATCAAAGAAGATTTAATTAATTTCAGTCTCTCCTTCTTTCCACTCTACCAGCAAAATAGACCCGATTAAAAATTGACAAAT
This sequence comes from Donacobius atricapilla, assembly GCA_013397315.1. NCBI lineage: Eukaryota > Metazoa > Chordata > Aves > Passeriformes > Mimidae > Donacobius > Donacobius atricapilla. Next base: position 48,209 of record WBMY01016951.1, read on the forward strand.
TAAAGGGAAATGAAAAGAGTCAGAACTGGCGACCCTGTATTTTTTAATGAGAAAGTACAGCATTTATTTGCTCTAATCTTTAGATAATGGGCATAAGAAAATGAAAACTTCCTCAGCTTTTGATGCTTATTCCAAAGCCCAAATGGAGTTATGGCTGGCAGTTAGATTAACTGGTATAAGATTTAAGTCATGTTATGTTTTTCTTTTAATAGAGCATTTCAAATAAATCAGTGAAAGAATCCTGAATTCTTGGGAAAAAAAAAAGTCATAAGCTTATTATACAAGAAAGATAGAAAATACTGTATTATAACATACAAATGCAGTATTTCAGAATCAAAAGGTTTAGAAGTCTCTATTTTGGCAGAAAAGTCTGTATTAGAGAACAAAGGAAGATGTGATCAAGATATTATAATTAATTTTGTAAAATCTTACTCAGACTGATGCTTCAACTAATTATGCATGGGTTTCCTGCAGCAGACTTTCCAGAAGTCATATTGTCTTTCAATACTTTTCCAGTTAAGACAGAAGCACTTCCATAGGTACAAGTTCTCAGGTTTTTAGTGCAATCACTGTGGACTTTAGAGCTAGAACAGAAAGGCTAACCCTGATACAGNCAAAAAAAAACCAAAAAAAAAAACCCAAACAAAAAAACCACCCCCCAAAACAACCACCAGTAGTTTTCTGTAAAACAAGGTGTTAATTATTTTAGGACTCCCTAGCCCCTTATCCCTTTCTAAAAGGAAAAAAAAAAATACTAAAGACCTTAGGGGATCCTTTTCTCCCCAAAGATACAAGTATTCAGTGGTCACTGACTCAGAATGTGCTTATATGCACAGGAGCAGAAGGACAACTAGTAAAGTACACAGGTCACAAAGCAGTGTGGCCTGATGCATCCACCACTGCAAAATACTGCCCAGGCAGACCTAGGGGACACCACTTGGATGAAGATACACACTATTTCCAATGTCAGCTCCTATGGAAGAAAGAAGGCATTAACTTTTAGTAATAAAACCCAATATTTGGAATGCACACAGAAGCAGTTTCCCATCTCCACCACTGATAAGATGTGCAGACGCTGGAAAGAAATCAACTGTATTGATCCATACTAGTTACTTTGTCTTGACCTTGGTAGAACTTTTGACACTGATAATGCTCATGATATCCCCACAAGCTAGCTAGAAAAACATGATTTTACAAGAACTGTTGGTATTTAGGAAAAAAAAAAAAACAAACAAACAACAGCAAACCTCCAAAATTGGTTAGAGAGACTAGTTAATATTGATCAGAGGTTAACCTCAAACTGAACATATGCTCAGGATTTGTTATGTTAATTCCAGTACTGATAATGCAAATCCAAATGATGTGCACAAGGCTGGTGAGAGTCACAAGCCCCTGCACAACTGCTGCTCTGCAGCAGCCGTTCAGCTAAGGCCAGAACAAAGGTCTAAGATAAAGCCAGGAATAACCAACCACATAAACAAAATCTGGGGAAAGATTCATTTAACAGCATTTCCGCAGAAAGAAATTTGAGTTACAATGATCATGAACTCAACAAGAGTCAACAACTGGTACAGCTGGAAAAAATATCCTGCTCTAACCTGGTCACAAATTGAGTAGTACACCCAGCTTTGAGCACTACACATAGAAGAACTTTTACCAGAAAGATCTGTTAAAGAGAGCAATCACAGGTCAGGAAACCAAAACCTACAGAAGAAAACAACAAAAATAAAAAGTCTGTACTGTGATCACCTCCTCTGGAGAAAATAGCATCCTGCCTTTAAGAATATGAAAGCATACTGGAAAAGAAAGAGGCTGTAAGCTTTTTTCCACATGTGCTTTGACAGAAGATACAACAAGCTCAAATTCTGAAGATGGACATTAGAAAGACTGTCTACCACCAGATAAGCACGGTGCCTAGGAAGAGCGTAGATCACTAGGAAAGTTCGCAATCCTTCACTACTGTCTATTCTCAACAGCAAGACAGCAAACCTCTATCAGAAATAACAGCTGCTGCTAAACTTGCCTTTTACCAAGGAACTGGATGAGACCATCTCTTAGCCCTCCTTTAAAAGTAAACATAAAAGGCAGCTTGAATCCTATGCTATATGAAAGGAACACTGCACTCATGGAGACTGCAAGAGGCCAGTTCTGAGGTCTACTTGCTACCTCAAGGAGAGGTTTCTAGTACAGATCCCCCCACTCCCTGTCTCTTTATACATGGCACATTATGCAATTACTTGATTTTTTTAGATTTACTTTCCCAAATAGTAATAAAAGAAAGGCAAATGAAATGTTGGATTTCCACCCCTTCTTACTCCATGCAGTGCTTCCTAAATACTGAGATATATAATCCTGATGTGCTACACTGAGTGCTTTCTGACCCCATGAATCTTGCATTGCTTTCTGCACTGTAATCTAGCTTCAAAAGGCCAAACAAGACCAAATGTGAAATGGGTTAGAGCCCTTGGGACAAAGGGCATGAACCTTATTTTTCTACTTCCTAGGAGATCACAGAATCATAGAATATGCTGAGTTGGAAGGGGCTGATTAGGATACTTGAGTGGGGCTGATCAGTACTTGAGTAGAACTCCTGGCCCTGCACAGGACACTCCAGCAATCACAACATGTACCCGAGAGCTTTGCTCAAATGTTTCCTGAACTCGGACACGCCAGAGACTGTTGTTAGTCCTGCAGCTGGCTTTGGTTGGATCTGGCACACACAGGGTATGACTGGCTCAAAGACAGAGCAGTGCCAGCCCAGCTGTACATCCTTGGCTGACAAAAGCACCAAAAGAAGGCAAAGTGCAGGAATGACCAAAGCCTCTGACACCACAGCCTCAAGAACGGGTGCACAGATCACCCACACCATTCCCACTCTGAAACTTCTGCTCTCCAGGTAGAAAGCCACATGCACTTGTGCCTTGAGGCTTCCCAGACAGCCATTCTGGTTTACAAATTATACATAAAGGCCAGTATAAATCTGAGTCCACAAAATAACCCTTCTCCTGGTTGTGTCTATTTTTCATCTCAAAAACTGTTTTTAGATCACAGATATGATACATTTTAATCCCAAGCAGTTCTGAAATAACTGCTATTTAAATAAAGATTTTTAAAATATAAATTATATTTTGTTCATAGGCATCTAGGTTTTATTTGTTCTGTTGACAGCATGCTGGTGAGATACATCACTTCGATATGGAACCATTAAAAATCTATACCCTCACATAGTTTTCCTCTAAGCTGCTGATGTGGCAAGTAACTAAGAGATATTTCTATTTTTCTAGACATACAATAAACCATCTTTCACACGTATTTGTTTACCCACTGCATATGTGATNTTCAAATAAATCAGTGAAAGAATCCTGAATTCTTGGGAAAAAAAAAAGTCATAAGCTTATTATACAAGAAAGATAGAAAATACTGTATTATAACATACAAATGCAGTATTTCAGAATCAAAAGGTTTAGAAGTCTCTATTTTGGCAGAAAAGTCTGTATTAGAGAACAAAGGAAGATGTGATCAAGATATTATAATTAATTTTGTAAAATCTTACTCAGACTGATGCTTCAACTAATTATGCATGGGTTTCCTGCAGCAGACTTTCCAGAAGTCATATTGTCTTTCAATACTTTTCCAGTTAAGACAGAAGCACTTCCATAGGTACAAGTTCTCAGGTTTTTAGTGCAATCACTGTGGACTTTAGAGCTAGAACAGAAAGGCTAACCCTGATACAGGAATAATTTTCAGGTGAATGCATTTCTAGGATCCATGGACATGTTTGGAGGAGATCCCTACCTGCCTGCAAGGCATTTACTACCTCCTAGCTGATCTGTGGGGCCAGCTTTTTGATGACACACTTCTAAATCCCCTAAAAGGAAGACAGGTAAGCAATACAACCTTGAATAATAGTATCAAATAACATCAACCCATACAAAGAATAAAACAGTCATGGAAAGCAGGAAAAAAGTTAAAAATTCTGAAGATGGACATTAGAAAGACTGTCTACCACCAGATAAGCACGGTGCCTAGGAAGAGCGTAGATCACTAGGAAAGTTCGCAATCCTTCACTACTGTCTATTCTCAACAGCAAGACAGCAAACCTCTATCAGAAATAACAGCTGCTGCTAAACTTGCCTTTTACCAAGGAACTGGATGAGACCATCTCTTAGCCCTCCTTTAAAAGTAAACATAAAAGGCAGCTTGAATCCTATGCTATATGAAAGGAACACTGCACTCATGGAGACTGCAAGAGGCCAGTTCTGAGGTCTACTTGCTACCTCAAGGAGAGGTTTCTAGTACAGATCCCCCCACTCCCTGTCTCTTTATACATGGCACATTATGCAATTACTTGATTTTTTTAGATTTACTTTCCCAAATAGTAATAAAAGAAAGGCAAATGAAATGTTGGATTTCCACCCCTTCTTACTCCATGCAGTGCTTCCTAAATACTGAGATATATAATCCTGATGTGCTACACTGAGTGCTTTCTGACCCCATGAATCTTGCATTGCTTTCTGCACTGTAATCTAGCTTCAAAAGGCCAAACAAGACCAAATGTGAAATGGGTTAGAGCCCTTGGGACAAAGGGCATGAACCTTATTTTTCTACTTCCTAGGAGATCACAGAATCATAGAATATGCTGAGTTGGAAGGGGCTGATTAGGATACTTGAGTGGGGCTGATCAGTACTTGAGTAGAACTCCTGGCCCTGCACAGGACACTCCAGCAATCACAACATGTACCCGAGAGCTTTGCTCAAATGTTTCCTGAACTCGGACACGCCAGAGACTGTTGTTAGTCCTGCAGCTGGCTTTGGTTGGATCTGGCACACACAGGGTATGACTGGCTCAAAGACAGAGCAGTGCCAGCCCAGCTGTACATCCTTGGCTGACAAAAGCACCAAAAGAAGGCAAAGTGCAGGAATGACCAAAGCCTCTGACACCACAGCCTCAAGAACGGGTGCACAGATCACCCACACCATTCCCACTCTGAAACTTCTGCTCTCCAGGTAGAAAGCCACATGCACTTGTGCCTTGAGGCTTCCCAGACAGCCATTCTGGTTTACAAATTATACATAAAGGCCAGTATAAATCTGAGTCCACAAAATAACCCTTCTCCTGGTTGTGTCTATTTTTCATCTCAAAAACTGTTTTTAGATCACAGATATGATACATTTTAATCCCAAGCAGTTCTGAAATAACTGCTATTTAAATAAAGATTTTTAAAATATAAATTATATTTTGTTCATAGGCATCTAGGTTTTATTTGTTCTGTTGACAGCATGCTGGTGAGATACATCACTTCGATATGGAACCATTAAAAATCTATACCCTCACATAGTTTTCCTCTAAGCTGCTGATGTGGCAAGTAACTAAGAGATATTTCTATTTTTCTAGACATACAATAAACCATCNTACACTGAGTGCTTTCTGACCCCATGAATCTTGCATTGCTTTCTGCACTGTAATCTAGCTTCAAAAGGCCAAACAAGACCAAATGTGAAATGGGTTAGAGCCCTTGGGACAAAGGGCATGAACCTTATTTTTCTACTTCCTAGGAGATCACAGAATCATAGAATATGCTGAGTTGGAAGGGGCTGATTAGGATACTTGAGTGGGGCTGATCAGTACTTGAGTAGAACTCCTGGCCCTGCACAGGACACTCCAGCAATCACAACATGTACCCGAGAGCTTTGCTCAAATGTTTCCTGAACTCGGACACGCCAGAGACTGTTGTTAGTCCTGCAGCTGGCTTTGGTTGGATCTGGCACACACAGGGTATGACTGGCTCAAAGACAGAGCAGTGCCAGCCCAGCTGTACATCCTTGGCTGACAAAAGCACCAAAAGAAGGCAAAGTGCAGGAATGACCAAAGCCTCTGACACCACAGCCTCAAGAACGGGTGCACAGATCACCCACACCATTCCCACTCTGAAACTTCTGCTCTCCAGGTAGAAAGCCACATGCACTTGTGCCTTGAGGCTTCCCAGACAGCCATTCTGGTTTACAAATTATACATAAAGGCCAGTATAAATCTGAGTCCACAAAATAACCCTTCTCCTGGTTGTGTCTATTTTTCATCTCAAAAACTGTTTTTAGATCACAGATATGATACATTTTAATCCCAAGCAGTTCTGAAATAACTGCTATTTAAATAAAGATTTTTAAAATATAAATTATATTTTGTTCATAGGCATCTAGGTTTTATTTGTTCTGTTGACAGCATGCTGGTGAGATACATCACTTCGATATGGAACCATTAAAAATCTATACCCTCACATAGTTTTCCTCTAAGCTGCTGATGTGGCAAGTAACTAAGAGACATTTCTATTTTTCTAGACATACAATAAACCATCTTTCACACGTATTTGTTTACCCACTGCATATGTGATTCACAGACAAACTGCTGCACATGCATGTGAGTGTAATCCACAGCAGTGTCATAGGTTTTATCAAAAAGAACAATGTAAGCCAGTACACATTTCTTAGACAGCTAAGTGATTGTATCACGGTAGCTCAGAAAACAAGCTACAAAGCTGCATCTGCAGCAGCTCTGCTCACATGACAGAAATAAAGAGAGTTGGGACCCAAGCAGAGCTGTCTAAGTAAATACTAAAGTTGTGTGTGCCGTTAGTACTGCAGTGTTTACAGATCACAAAAGCAGAAGATTACTGGGGAGTTTATTCCCATTAAGAGATAAAAATCAATCTTAAGAGTGACTGTTCCACTGTCACTGGAAATATTTCCTAACAATTTTCCCTAATTAAACTCCCAAAGCATCTCTACTACCTAAAGTAAAAACTCAGCTGATAATGTAGTTGTGCTGACAGCTTAATGGGTTGGCACAGAGAACCACAGAGGGGTGGGGCAGATGTCAAAGAAACAATCCATCTCATATATAATCTCAAAAATTAGCCCAATAGATTAAATTTTGACCTATCTAATGTCAAACCAAATTACCTGATGTGGCAGGAAGGTCATGAAAGACAAATTATCCTAAAGGCAACATCATCTGTTCCTTCCTTCTAGTATAATACCTACCAGGTCTGGTGTCTGCTGCATCACTCCCCAGACTCTGCTTAAAAACTGATTGGAACAACACTGATGGTCCATCTCAAAATCTCCCCAGAAAAGCACCCCCAAACCAATCAAAATGTTTGACAAACCTAGAATGGAAAGGTCAATCATGGACTTGATCATTTTCTCAGTCCATCATAAGACTGTGAGCATATAGTTATTGTATCAAAAGAACAACTACACTTAACAAAATTCAAAACTGAACTGGATCGCTCTGTCAATGAATAAACACTTCCTGGGTTCACAATAGAGTGCAATGATAACAAACCTCTGCTAAAGACAGCTAAAATACAGAGCCAAATTTGAGTTTCCATGTAAACCAATACTGAAATAGAAGTTACAAATAAGACATACAGACTACAATATGACAAATTGAAGAGATTAAATCATTGTTTTGTTATACAGAAATCAGGAAGAAAATTTTTAAGTTCATCCTGTACAAAATTAAAGATACTTGATGCTCTCCATTAATATAGTAAACTGTCACTAAGCATGCTTAATTAAAAGATATAATAACTACTAGCAGTAAAAGAACAGACTAGATGAACAGATGGATCCAGATATATTTTGACCTAAATTTTTTGATATTTTGACAAGATAAATAAAGGTAAATATAAACAAGAAGACGAGGGAGAGGAATAACCAGCCAGTCAGTAGACCTCAGTAAGGAGTCTTATACTACGAAGGTGAAAAAACCACTGTCAAATCCATTTCTTTCTCTGCTCACCTGCCTGTCTTCTCAAAGATGTTTTGTTTCTGTTAAGCAGCTTTCCTGAAGCTTCCCATAACCACTTACATATTCACCTTACTGAGACATTAATCATGCCTGGAACCCAAATAATGAAATAAGGCCCACTGCCTTAGGACAGTTTAATCAAGAGAAATAAATCATTAACCTGTTATATAATTTAAATCTCTTAAAGGTTGATTTTCTTTTATGCTCACTCTCTCTTGAATTTGATCCCTGCTAGCAATAACAGTTAAGAGAATTGTTTCTATCTATAGAGTCCAAAGAAGGCAGAGATTCTTCTTTCTGAGCCCTTCATATCACCTTCCCTTAGGGCACTCTCCCCAACCAGACAGTTCCTAAGTATGTAACTTTGTGTTACTTACCATGTTTGAAATGAGCTTCAGAAAGCTTCAGTGAGAGTTGGCCTGTGGCTGGATTCATATCCTGAAAGTTTTCATAGCACGTATACTTGAACTACATCACAGCAAAGACTGCAGCCTTGGAGCAGGTTAGTGGCTTGATATGTGAAATGTGCACGTGCATGGTAAGCATCCTGCTGGGATTTATTCCCTACATAATTTTCAGCTAAGGCAAAATCAAGCCCGGGGCTCCGCTCCATAAGCTGTGTTGAAACATTCCTCTCCATTCATACAGTTCTCAGTTATTTATACATTTTAGTAATATAGTGCAGGCTCAGTGCAATCTCATCTAAATTTAATTTAGCTGCTCTCCTATGCACATGTCCCATCCTATTACTTAGTAAGTATGATCTCTGCACCTCACAAGCAGCACCTGACTTCTGAAGCACTGCCTCACAGTACATGAAGCCACACTCCATATGTGTGCTGTACTCCATCTCCTCTCAGTGAAAACATTCTGGAACACTGACCTCAGATTCCTACTTAGCCATTCCACAGAAAATCTAAGTTTTGATGCCTCTACTAAAAACTGCCTCAAAGAAGATCAACAGCAATTGATATGCACTCAAACATATCTGAAAGATGACATTCCTTCTGCGATTATGTTTTCTATACAGTAATTTTTAGTAATCTTTTCCCCTGACTTTCCTAGCCTCTGTAGGCTTGTCCCATCCTCTTCAGAGTTCTGATTTTGTCAGAAATAAGTTTGGGCCTCAGATATTCTGCAAGCCACAGTTTCCATTGAGCCCCTGTGCAGGTATGCAATCAGGGGAATAAAGAACTCTATTATCTAACTCTAATATCTATTATCCTCCCTCTATTCCTGTTAATAAACCCAAGACCATCACATCTCAGCTGACAATCATGGCAACTGTATTTTTTTTCATCCCTCATTTGATCATCTGCACCAAACTACTATTGCTTGTAAACTCTTTTCTTCAGTTGTCTTCAGTTCTACCCACATATTCTGGTGAGTTTCTGTCTCAACTAGTCCTATCTTCTGATCTCTGAGATAAAAAATCTGAATCTAGCAATTTTTTCTTATTTGTTACTATAGATGCTTATGTTACTAAGCCTCTTCTCTAGATTCCTAACATTTCTCCTTTTTTTCCATGAGCTTTTCACAAAACCCATGAAAGAATTCCTATTTTCCCCAAGTTAAAACACTAATAACAATCTGTTGCCTCACTGCAGAATAATGTCCTCTCGGTCCAGGTGAGCTGGGTTGGCTAAATACCCAATGAGTGCATATTCCAACACTCACTCCACATACTGCCATCACAGAGTTTTTGTTATCCCTTAGGCAGAGGGAAAATACATAAAAACAGAGGCCAAAAGAATGTCATCACAAAAGGGAGGCAAGAGTTAGGCAGGAGGACATCACTGGGTCTACCTGTCATTAAAAACTACTCCAAACACCATTCCTCCAACAGAAAACCAGAACAAGACCCTTATTTCTCACTCACTACTTACAGTCTCACTTCCAATATAATTATTCTCAGCAATGTTTTGAAGAAAAATTAGTTTGTTTCTATTGTTCTTCAAGCTTTCAGTACTACTGTATATGCGGACTGGGCTTCTCCTGATGGGAAATATCTAACTTGTTACCTTGGATTTTTAGTGAAATTCACATATTCTGAGATCCAACCAAGAACAAAACTGTTGCTTATAGAACTTGCAGTGTACAGAATCCATAGACAATTAAAATCACATACTGATTTTAGTGGTAAAAGCCTAGTTTAATGTGCAAATTAAACAACAAACACTTGGGTTCAGTTAAAGGAATTCAGAAATAACACCATTAATAGCCTCTGATGAGCCAGAGGGTAGCATTTGCCTTGCTTTAATTTCCTACGGTTCAGAACCTAGGCTGGTCACTCAAGCTTCACCAGTTGGTGTAAAGAGATTTGAGGCACATCCCTTGTCAACTACAAATTAAAGTCATCTTTCAAATGCAAGTCTGTCACCATGGGAAGTAGACTAAAGAAGGGGGCAGTGCTGAGGTACAAACTCATGATTCTTATCGGTACTGTGTCAGTAGAAACAATAAAACCTTAGTTATTGGAGTCCGGCACACAAACCGGCCTGCCCACCAGAAGGCAAGATGTATTAACTTGATGTGTTTCACAAGATGTGTAGACAGCATTTAGTACCTGAGACGCAAAGGTGGCAGAAGAGGTACAGGATGAAACCCAGGGTATCACAGAATTGGTCAAGTTGGAAGGGACCATAGTGGGTTATAGGTCTGACCTCCCTGCTCAAGCAGGCTTATCCTAGGGCACATTTTACAGGATTGCAACCAGATAGTTTTCAAGTAACCCCAGTGAGGGAGACTCCACAACCTCTCTGGTCAATCTGCTCCAGCGCTTGGTCACCTGCACAGTAAAGAAATCCATCCCTCTGTTTGGGTGGAACTTCCTGTGCATCCGTCTCTGCCCATTTCCTCTTGTCCTATTGCTTGGCAGCGCCGAGCACAGCCTGGCTCCATCATTTTGGTACCCTCCCTTCAATACTTACAGATACTGACGTGGTCATCTCTTAGCTGTCTCATCTCCAGGCTAAACAGGCCCAGTTATGGAGAGAGACAAGAGAGAAACTATAGAAGATTTGAGTCCAGACCAGGTGCAAAAAAAAGTATTTTGGAGAAGAGAGACGTCTTTTATACTAACATTCCAAAACACTACTGAAACCACGCATGATATTTTTACAGAATGTAACGTAACACCAATAAACATTCCTAATACTTCTGGAATACTAAGTAAACAGCAAGACTTCTAAACACGTGATGAGAAATTACTATCTGCATCTGCTTCCTCACTAAAAGGAGAGCTACAACCCTGGCTGCTGTTGGAGCAAAGACTCAGCCAGAAGTGCATTACAGCAGTCAAGATGATATTGTTTGGGATCCATGTTTCCTCTGACATCTCAATGATTTACCTTACACATCCTTACCTCAGGACTCATGAATACACCTTGCTGAACAAAGCAAGCAGCCAAGGCAGCAAGCTCCCTGCACTGTATTAATGGGAACACACCCAGCAGATTAGGGGTTTGCCGAACAAAGCAAGCAGCCAAGGCAGCAAGCTCCCTGCACTGCATTAATGGGAACACTCCCAGCAGATTAGGGGGAGTGGCAATGTCCCTTTACTTGACACTCACTAGACCACACCTACAATACTGCACCCACTCTGGGGCCTAAAACAAGAAAAAATACGAAAAAATTGCAGCGCATTCAGTCATGGGGCAAGAGTACTTGCCTTGTGAAAAGCAGCTCAGGAAACAGCCTTTTCAACTTGAGAAGAGATGGCTTTCAGTTGACTTAACAGCAGTCTTCCCATACCTGTGGCTATCCAGGAAACACAGCCAGGGTCTTCACAGCAGTGCAAGAGTTGAAAAGCAATAGGTATAAACCAAAAAAACAGAGGCCTCAACTTGATTCAAGGAAAAAGGTTCTCATGATACAGATAAAAATTGAAGTAAGCTGCCCAGAGGTGTTGTGTATCCCTAAAGGTTTTCAAAACACGTTGGATAAAACACTGAGCAACCTGGTCTGCCGACATAAACAATTTACAAATTGCAAATGCAATTACTTGCACTGAGTTGCAAGTAGGTTAGATGAGTGACTCCCCATGTCCCTCCCAACTTGAATTTTGCTGTGATAGAAGTTGTGGGCTGCATCAGGCTTAACAAAATGAGGGGAGAGAAAGAAGATAAAGAGACTTGCAGTCACTCTGGTATTATTTGATAGCCACGTATTTTCCAAATTGCAGCATTGTTCTAATGCAGTTACTCTCACACAGCTGAAGCCTGCTTCAGCACAGGTGGGGTGACCTCCATTTTATTTACTAGCAACCCACTAGAAAAAAAGCACTGCTTGAGTGAAAGGATGAGAAAAAGCAATTCTACATGACTGAGAACTTCTGTCAGAATGTCAGCAATACAATGGTAACTCTGGCTGTTAGTAAAGGTCATGAGCAATTACAGTCAAATCATTGCGGCGAGGTGGTTATGTAGGTAATTCCAAAGGAAAAGAGGTGTCTTGTAAGACAGAGAAATCAGGAGTGACAGTGATATTGAATACATTTTCTCAAGATGTTAAAAGTGAATAGCTGACACACTTAAAGAAATCACAGTGGCCAAGAATCTTAATGTAAAGGCCATTCTTCAACAACACCATAATGGTAAATCAATAGGACATCATATTATCCTGGTACAGTCCGTCCTTCTTTAACATTAATTGGAAGTGGGGAAAAGAGAGCTGTATCTGATATGGTCCATAAAATGTAATTAAACCTTTGCAGTGAAAAAGAGCAAAAAATTCTGGATAGCTATGGATTCTGGGTTAAGATCAGTGATTTACTACTGCCTGAATAGCTCAATTTCTAAAGAAAAAAGGTATTAAACATCCTCTTTAGAGAGACAGAATGAAAAGGGTATTAAATTTGCTAACTCAATGACATGACTGGGTTCATCCATTTCCTCCATCTCTTACTCAATTATCTGTGTAATACTTACCCCTTCTGTCAGAATACTGCAATATATCTATGAAAGATGAGAAAACAAAAGGTTGCATCAGTTCATATAGAAAATGTGTTCTGTTACAGCACACGCTCTCTGCTTAAGCAGTTCACATCATTTAAAATGTCATTCAAGTTTTATACTCAATTCTACTTAAATCAAAAGAGTTATGAAAATTATTTGACCAGGTTCAAGTTCAAAGAACTTTTAAAGTATGAGAAACATACAAGAAGACTTGAACGGAAAAGTGCATTGCTCCAAAAATGAAATTATAGAAAATAGAGTGAAATTTAGTGTCTTTTTCTTCTACAAACAGTAACTATTAATAGCATTCATGATTACACAGAAAAGTAACTTGGCTAATCCATTAGAGAGTAAAAGTGTACCAGAGCTAGCAGCAGAAGGCAAATGCCACAATGTACCCCTGGAATTTACTCTCTTATTTCACTCCATGACACCCCATGACTTTACCTTTGTGCCTGTACTTACTTGCATATTCACAATGTAGATCAGGCAGTCACATAACCTCATTTCCCTGAAGTTTCTCAAGAACAAATACAACCATATACACAAGAGAAGCAGAACCGGGAAAACTCGTGGTTACATGAGCAGTCAGATGAAAGTAATTTTCAAGAGGAAACTTCCTTTAAAATAGACTGTTGGGTTACTATTGGGAGTTATGAGAATGTTCAGACAGACTTGGAGGAATGTTGGTTGGATGGGACCTTTGAAGGTCACCCAGCCCAGCCTCCCACTCAGAGCAGGGCTAAAGCCAATGCTAGATGACACTTTCCAAGGGAAGAGGCTGGGCTCAGCAGAACAGTGGGTGGCAGAGACAGCAGGATGTCTGGCGCAAACCAGGCCTTGCCTGTGCCCTCTACTCTCTGGAGGCACCTAGATTTCCATGTCAAACATCAGCCAAGGAAAGCATGAACTGACATGGTAAGCCCTTCTAAAGGATAAAAAGATGCTGCAGTAAATAAAGCACTCTAAGCAATATTTCTATGTTGAATGATATGAAGAGAAACTGATCACACATATAAAGTCACCAAAAAGAAAAGCTATAAGGAGTAGATGATGTGACACGTACCAACAACATGACACGCTTTCTTCCGCGACGGAGCGAAGCTGTGTTCAGTATTCCAGTGGTCTCAAAACAAACTCATGAACAAGCTCAAAGAAACTTGCTTGCAAAGCTGATGGCAGAAAACCACGCTAATTTGGAAAGTGAGGAGCAAACAGGCTGCAAGAACCCAAGGAAAATGAAGTGTGATGCACATATCAAGTAGTTAATATTTGTCAGCAGTTGGGTCCAGATTTAAAAACATTAGCAATGCATGGAAGGCCATTTTTTTATTTTGTTTAATATGTAATCTCTTTGAAAATTCAGGTTTTGAGACAGGCAGTAAAAGAGACGTGTTCTGTTTAGCATTTATTTAACCATAGCAGGAGAAGGCTGTTCTACACTTAGGTAACAAAGACATGTTAGTGTTCCTATGACTTTGACAGCTATGATGGAGTGAGGGCAGGAGATGAGTGCCAGTTAAATATAAATATACTGTAGAGACAGTCTAAGTTTTTAGGAGTTCTCTCAAGAGGAGGGGAGAAGAATGATGAAAATTTGCCCCTGTTTTGTTCAGAGATGTGACATTTAAAGCCTCTCTTAATGGCCTTTGTCACACAATGAACAACTTTAATTGTCAAGAAATTGCTTTTCCAGGTTGACTGCCTGCTTTAAGCTAGAGAGAATATAAAACAAGTCCACTCCTCACAGAGTTCTACATGAAACAACTTGGTCATGGAGATATTTACAGTTGTGCCACTGTATGTGCAGCTCTACAGAAGTTGCTACCGTGATATTTTCAAAGCATGGCAAAAATTACAGAAGCAGCAAATTAAAAAAAATACCTGAAGCAAAAAATGAGTAAGTTAATTGTCTGGAATTAACACAGATAAAACTAAATTAACCTTAACCCAAACCTAAAAGACTTACGTAATTCTATAATGGAAAAGGATACAGAACAGGTGGTGGACAAAAGTATAGCAGAATGAAAAGCCAAGGCAGACTGAAAAAAAAGACCTCCTCAAATATTCTGGTCCAAGCAATGCAGGCAAAATGGTAGGTGCCCTAAAATGTTATTTTGTAAGGATATAAAGCCATGGAATGATTTGGGTTGGAATGGGGCCTTAAATCATCTATTTTCAAGCCCCACCGTGGGCAGGGACACCTTCTGCTAGACTCTGCATCTGTGATACCTGAACTCTCTTCCCTCTAGTTTAGGTATTGGCTCTTCAAATACTCATCACTAACCCACTACAAGGGCAAAGCTGTGTTACTAAAAGGAATATTTGGATCATAGTGAACACTTCTGTTTGGAGGATGCGCCTGAGCACCTGGAGAACGCAAGGTCATCACCCCCTTGGTCGGTCCAGCGCCAGGGACAGCTCTCCCTGCACTCAGCTGCATCAGCGACGGGCCGCCCCTCGCACACGGACGGAGGCGCTGCTGTGCCCTCGTCCCACGGGCACTCGTGTCGCGGCCGGGAGCCCCGAGCCGCCCGCCGGGCCCCGAGCCGCCCGNGCTACCGTGATATTTTCAAAGCATGGCAAAAATTACAGAAGCAGCAAATTAAAAAAAATACCTGAAGCAAAAAATGAGTAAGTTAATTGTCTGGAATTAACACAGATAAAACTAAATTAACCTTAACCCAAACCTAAAAGACTTACGTAATTCTATAATGGAAAAGGATACAGAACAGGTGGTGGACAAAAGTATAGCAGAATGAAAAGCCAAGGCAGACTGAAAAAAAAGACCTCCTCAAATATTCTGGTCCAAGCAATGCAGGCAAAATGGTAGGTGCCCTAAAATGTTATTTTGTAAGGATATAAAGCCATGGAATGATTTGGGTTGGAATGGGGCCTTAAATCATCTATTTTCAAGCCCCACCGTGGGCAGGGACACCTTCTGCTAGACTCTGCATCTGTGATACCTGAACTCTCTTCCCTCTAGTTTAGGTATTGGCTCTTCAAATACTCATCACTAACCCACTACAAGGGCAAAGCTGTGTTACTAAAAGGAATATTTGGATCATAGTGAACACTTCTGTTTGGAGGATGCGCCTGAGCACCTGGAGAACGCAAGGTCATCACCCCCTTGGTCGGTCCAGCGCCAGGGACAGCTCTCCCTGCACTCAGCTGCATCAGCGACGGGCCGCCCCTCGCACACGGACGGAGGCGCTGCTGTGCCCTCGTCCCACGGGCACTCGTGTCGCGGCCGGGAGCCCCGAGCCGCCCGCCGGGCCCCGAGCCGCCCGCAGGGCCGGGCTGCCTCCGCCGCTCCCGGGAAGGGCCGCCCCCCAAAGCCGCGCCAGGGCCTCGCCTCCTGGGGGCCGTAATAAACGTGCGTCAAGCAGTGCAACATTCGGCAGCTGAGCTGGCCTTTAGAGAACCTTTTAAAAAACCCTTATTGTTTTATAAACGCTGTTGATCACTCTGGAGGAGGGAGTTTGGCTGCAGGCACCGATTAGTCCTGAGCCTGCTGAAGCAGGAGTTTTAAACTTTGAGGGTGCTGAGTGCCTGTTTACCACCTTTGCAGGCAGCTTTTAGTTACCAGCCAAAGTCCCTCAAGCTGGCTCCATAGGGATCAGTCTGCTCTTCAGCAAAGCATGTTAAGGTTCCACACAGTAAATTTAAAGTGAATGAATTGATACGAGGAGTAAGAGTGAGCTAGCCTTTCTACTGGTGCTGTAGAAAGGGTCCTGGGAGTCCTGGTCAGTGGCAAGTTCAACATGAGTCAGCAGTGCCCTGGCAGCCAGGAGGGCCAGGTGTGTCCTGGGGGACCTCAGGCACAGCAGCACCAGTGGGATTGTCCCGCTCTGCTCTGCACTGGGGCGGCCTCACCTTGAACAGTGTGCAGTTTGGGGTGCCACAATATAAGGAAGATCCTTAACTGTTAAGAGTGTCTAAAGGAGGACTTTGAAGATAGTAAGGAGTCTAGAGGAGAAGGTGTATGAGGAGCAGTCTGTTCAACCTGGAGTAGACTGAGGAGAGACCTCATTGCCAGTCCACAATTTCCTGATGAGGGGCAGACACACCAATCTCTTTTCTCTGGTGACCAGTGATAGAACCCAAGGGAATGACCTCAAGCCGTGAAGTTGTGTCAGGAAAGGTTTAAGTTGGATATCAGAAAAAAGGTTTCTCATCTGAAGGATGAACCCTAGAACAGGCTCCCCAGGGAAGTGATCACAGCATCAGCCTGACAAAGCTCAAGAAGCATTTTGGACAACACTCTTGGGGATGGCCCTGTGCAGGGCCAGGAGTTGGACTTGGATGATCCCTATGGGTCCCTTCCAACTCAGGATATTCTACGGTTCTCTCTGGAGCATACAGGTACCATTCTGTAGCCTGATTATTGGGACAGCAGGTGGTATTTTGGTGTCAGTCTTTCCTCCTTGACTAGTTACTAAGTGGAAGCCAGGTCGTATCTCTTATGGATTATTCACTTTCTTACCCAATTACCATTCAATAATTCTATTCCACCTATAACACTGGGTAGGACTGTTGCAAAACAACATACATAAATACATAAATAGATGTAAAAATTTTCTTACAAAAGGATGTTCTTTGATGTTTGCTCTTTGTATGCTTTTAAGCCTAATCAAGAAGAAGGGATATTCAATCTGTGAAAGAGATAAAAGCTAACAAGCAAGCTCTAAGTAATGTCCAGGTGTTAGAAAAACAAATTACTTGGTAGAATTGCCTTGTTAGGGTTTAGGGCTTGAAATGCTTCAATGATCTCAGACCTAGGGGAAAGTTAACAAAGCTTAGGAAGAAGGATGTACCAGAGATAGTGGATACAAAGAATGTGGAATTTACAGGCCACAAAGACATCTGGCAGAACTCCCAAGATAAAGTAGAAACTAATAAACCCAACTCAGCAATTGTGCTGAAATCAGCTCTGCCTGGGTAAATGATAATTCCAGCAGGGGGAGATTGTGACCGCTGGCTTATGGGCCACCGAGCCAAGAAACCCACTGGCCCCGAAGAAGAGAAAGGTTGAGCATGGGACTAATTAGCACAAGGAGCAAGAGGATCATTAACCAATAAAAGAATAGCAATTATTAAAAGAACTATGCAACTTGTAGCCAATGAACATTAATGCCTTTGTTTCCTAAATTCTATAAATAGTAAAAAGTTCTGATAATTAATGTGTGTAATTTGTGCAATACCACTGAGCAACCCAGGATTGTGCAACTCTGAAATAAATAATCAGTGTCTCTCCTAAGTGTGTCATTATTGGCCAGTTACACACTGGGTAAAAAATCCAATTTTGGCAGAGAAGGTTGCTCAGCATTTGAGGCAGTAGCTCCTGCTTTTTATATGTTATTGTTTTAGAGACTGAATTAATTAGTTAAGTATTCCATTGCTTTCCTCAGGTGCTGTTTTTTGTTAGTTTAGGCACACAATCAACATCAATACACTTGTGCTGAATCAAGATTTCCAACTGTTACTCTAAGAGGAAGAATGTCTTCCTCTATGTCCCAGTAGTAGTCTGCCAGGCCCATTAAGTTTTCTTCCTAGCTTGTAGCAGAACTCTGAATCAAAAACTTACTACAAAAATAAAAACTGTTGTCACAATTAAAATCTATGCAAAAAAAAAAAGAAAAAAAGATAGCAAAATGCAAATTTATTTCATAGCTTCATTACAAATGTATTTACTTCCTGCTTAACTGAAAATAAATTGGAACATACCATTGACAATCTAAATGATTAACACTACATAAAAAAAGTTCAGCTCAGAAATCACAAGCAACCAGTTTCAGTACCTGTATGGATTTTTCCTGACAAAAAATACTTACTTTAAAAAGCCCTGAACCACTTGACATGTATCATCACTGACACACACTGAATACCCATGCCACAACACTGCAGTGCAACTTTCTAACACAAAGTAATCAGTCCTCCAATGCTCCATAGTCCATGCAGCTGTGCATATCCTCTTCCTTGGAGAGATACATAATCCTTTTTCTTTAAAGCACAGGGTTCAGGTTGCTGTGTTTATAACATTACACCTATGTACAACCACTTCACATTATTGCGGAGCCCAGCACAAAGTCTGAAATGCCCTTTAGGAGTGGCACCTGCTGCTTATGGTGTTTGATGACACAAATTTAACTCCCTCAACTTTTACATTTCAGAAATCCAGCCATGTGATCTCACTTTTGCTCCTAGCAAAATTTAGCGTTTTCTAGTTAAACATGCCCTCATTAACACACATTTGGTAGAGACACACCAAAAGCTGTGGAAGGGAGCACTATTCAGTGAAAGGGCCAAGTTGAGAAGCACATGAGAGTCTACATGTAATGACAGGTATGTGAACGTACCAAGACTCATGTGAAATATGGGACACAGGCAGGAACCAGCAAATAAATATCAAAAGATATCGAAACAAAAAAACCTCACCGTACTGAAACACACAGTGCTATCACATATAGCACATATAGATAACAGCTACAGCTTGAAATAGCAACTGGAACTTAAGGGAAAAAATATAAATCTCACTGTTGCAAATTTACAGTTGCTTTAGAATCGCTTTTTAAAATAGGAGTGAAGGACACCAAGATTCAATTCAATAAGAAATCGTTACTGTTCATTACAGAAACATAAACAGGCTAGCAATTAATCAAACTGGATGTGAATGTTTTCATACACAGGGATCTGATGTTCAATGCTTTATCCATCATGTAAATTTATCAGAGTTAATTTGTTTTCTCCCATTCCTTCATCCAGCTACTCTCTGACTCTCAAGGCAAGTACCTGCCAGTTTGCTTCAATTCTTGGGGTCAGTAATATATGAGAATTCTAGAGGAATCAGATTACTTCATGTATGGGACCAGATTACTTCAACTGAAAGCAGCAGTGAGATTTTTCTTCATGTATAGGAGCTGATCACTTGAGTTACCCTTTGAGGTTAATGAAGACAAATATCTCCTTCAAGTATGACTTCTCACATCCTAAAGATGTCC
>WBMY01016951.1:68015-121329 GCA_013397315.1 Donacobius atricapilla
AGAGAAACTAGGATGAATAGCTCAGATACAGGTATCTGAAATATGAAGGAAATGGTTCCCAGTGAATAGGCCCAATATTTTTAACAAACCCTTCAAAAGTATTATAGATTTTTATTTCCTAGTGCCCATAAACACACACACAACCCACATCTCTTAAGTTTAAATACTGTGAAATTAAATAACATGAAACTTCATGAACATGGCATTGACTCAGAGACAATATAGAGACATACAATTAAGGAACTTGACGGGAAGTTTTTGGTGAAAAGAGACTCATATCCATAGTAGTCATTGTGACTATTTTCCTGACTCCATTCTGTGCATTAAATCATTCTGTATTTCTCTTCTTAAAACTGTATTTGAACAAGTAATCTTTCTCAAAAAGGAAAAAAAAAAAAAGGAAGAAAAAAGGCTACTTAATTTCCCTGGAGAATCAAACAGGCTAACTGATAAGGAAACTTTTATCTTCTGGAATTAGCAATGGGAAAAAAAATGCAGCATGCTGGAAAGATAGGCAATATTTGTAAGTATGGTTATGTACAAGACCACTTTTTCTTCACCTTTTTCTCTTTGAAGTTGTGTTCTGCACTGTTCCAGAAGTCAGTTATGAGGTATGAAAAACCAATAAAAAGGTTAACATTATAACCATTTTAATAAAAGCTACTGTACTGTTTGCAGTTTCAAAATATTTCTGAAAATAAAGTAAAAAAATATTTAGTATTCTTAAAAGTCTTAAGGAAGTTTTTTATTACAAAAGCAGTAATCTTTGTGGCTTCTTTTGAACACAGTTCTGCCTCAACATTAAACTCAGACATATGGGTATGCTTTGTATTACCATCATACAAGTAATCACATTGGATTTCTAAAGCAGTAAATATTATATTAAACAAATAAACCCTCACAAAAATATATACAGGTAGCCAAAAAGCTAATCAAGAAGAAATTATGTTGTCTGTATTGAAAAGTAAACACCATTTTCAAATACTAACAAAACATCCAATTTATTTGTCTGTCTCTTCTGTCTTAAGACTCTTGAATACAAGGACTTCCACAGAGGAATTTCTACAACTTTGGTTTATAATGACCTACAAAGAATTCATCCCTCATACATAATATTGATCTAGTGGAGTCTTTAAAGCTGATATGGAAAGCAACAGGGAAAACTACACATGTGGACTTTATGATGAGAATAATAATTTAAACTCAGGATATCATATTCCAAATATACAGAAAAGACCTGATTATAATAAACATATTTATCTTCTGCTATAAATTAGCTCATCCAGCCAGATCCCAAGTCTTTTATTCCCCATGACCGAAGAAGCTATTTGTTCTCTCTATCTGATGAATAGTAGGCTATGTATGGAAAGGCTTAAGAACCTGCTGTTTGTACTGAAGGGTGTACCTATTTCAACACCTTACAGATACAAAAGCTGGTACTAAGCTATGCTGGTCATTGGAAGGTGATTAGCCATACTGATGGAGTATTCTGCTTAACAGATACTTATCAAAGAGTATGCTTGGATCATATATAGAAACAAATTTCTGAAAATTTTGTCCAGAAACCAGAAGAAATGGGAACAATTGCCACAACTTTGTACTCTATGTGAACTAATTGGTCCCACTGAGAAACAGGCTATATTTGTAGGAGAGGCGCACACATACATGCCTCTTGCACCTTGACCAAAACCAGTATGAAGCCATGTTAGTTCATTCAAAGCCAAATTTGTGGACAGCACCACACTGCCACAGCCTTGCTGGCTAGATCTACAGTTAGTGTGGCAAAAATAGTACACTAAAGTACCTGTATGATTTGTAGTGCCCAAGCTAGCTTTGTCAGAGGATGCTTTGGTAGTTCTGCAGTATTGCAGTGTGCTCTGTAGACACATCTAGTTCTTGAAACACCTGTCATTTCCAAGAAAATTCATAATGTAAAAGTAGCCTCTGGGAGGTTCAAAACATGGTATAGATGTAGAATGGTTCTATGGTGGTCAGATCAGGTCACACAGCATCCTGTCCTGTGGCAGGAATTTCCCTGACACTTTAAGTGGTTCCACACAGTGGAGCTGTGTGTGGAGAATGCTAAACAGTCTCACAATAATCAATGGACGAATTAGGAAAGCTGCAAATACTGTGCTGATCAATTTCTCCTAGGCAACATGGATGGCAAGAATAAAGGAATATGAAAAGACAGGTAAAGTTCCCCAGCTTTCATATCCAATAGCAAACTTCCAATCTTAAACAAACAAACAAAATCCAACGTCTCAAAAAAACCCAAAGAAACTGGAAAAGCCAACCACCAGCAAATAAATAGACATATGACTGCTTTCTGAAGCAGGAATGTAAATATTAGTACATGACAAACAACTCTGGACAGCCAGAGTTCAAATGTGTATTAAAGCATAGCCCCTTTTGAGAGGTAACATGGTATCAACATAAACCACCTCTGAATCATCCCACATCGATGTGCTCAGTTTATGCATTAACAGCTATGCTTATTTATCTGCCCTTTCAGCAAACACACGAGCCATGGGAGACAAAGGTGAAGCCAAGTTCTTTCTAGTAACAGATCAACAGCCAAGGTCAGGTCTTCTGCACAGTTACTTTTCCACAGAAATTCCCTCTTTGTTCCCCAGCAATATAGGAGCTGAAAGGTGTAATGTTCTTAACCAGAAAGCACTGAATTGCCTGAGTACACAGCAATTAGCTCCTACAGACACTGTACTGTATTTAAACTACTGACCTGCCACAGGAGCTAAAGCAATTGTGACTTGTTTGCCCAAGCTGTCTGTGGTAGATGAGGCCGCCTGCAAGAACAGAAACTCTATCTGACTCCTGTTGCCTCACCTTCTTTTTATTAGCTGCTTGCTAAAATCTCCATCTGCATCTAACAGTATTTTCTGCACTCAAGCATACCTGAGCAGTACAGTGGCTGACAGACATTTATGGTCAAATCTTTGCCCTTATTTATTCCTGTACAGATCTGACAGTTCACAGGCTGGAGACAGAAACGAGCATAAGGGCTTAACTCAAATTGCATGAGTAGACTGATGTGCCGGAGAGAATTCATTCTTACACTGGCTCTGCAGGACTGGCACTGGAAGGCAGTAATAAAACTGAAGGGGACAGATATTTTTCATACTTGAAAAGATCAGGATTTAAACAGGAAATTGCACTTTTAAGTATCACTTTCAGAAATAAAACTGCCTCCTGCTATTCATCCTGCTATTAAAAAGTCAGATGAAGATATAAAATTACAAGTGTATGCTGTGAAATTCCATCTGCATTGCTTTCATATACCTATAAAATGGACTAATGGACTTTAAAGGCAGTTCAAGTAAAAATAAAATGATCCCTCAAGCTGAAATGTTAGGATCTGTAGGAGGGCAAAACTGGACATTCAAGTGTGCGGTGCTGGTGGTGTTGTTTTTGAGAAATGATGACTGAATCCTGTACATGGTCTAAAGTACCCATGTAACAGTTGTCGTAAACAGCATGCAGGGGCAACCTGAAAAGGAACATCAGGCACCGCCTTTCTTTTGCAACTGCTCCAGTTTTCTTCTTAAGAGGTTGTAGTTTTCCTTGGTTCCTGGTGCTGTGGGATCAAGCTTCAGAGAGACTTCATAGTGCTTCTTTGCTAAGTCAAGGTTTCCCCAGCGATGATAAAGCACAGCTGGAACATCAATGGGGAATTTCATTAGCAATATTGTTGAATAATGTACAATCTTGCCAATCACTTGGAGAACAACATTGAAGTGTTTGTTTCTAGCGAGGGTCTGTCACTGGCTGGTGGCACAGTAGCTGCTTGTTCTTTTGCCAAATGCAAGAGCAAAGCCTGGGAGCAGAACTGGCATGGGAATGATGAAGGAATGAATTAAATGAAGCCATAAATGGCAGCTCTTATCTGGTGAGCTCATTGCGGGTTACAAGCATAGCATAAATGAACCAATTTGCAGACACTAAAGTGCAGCTACCTCTGGGCTGGATTGTGCAGCCCTCTTGATCTGTCATATCGTGTGACAGCTTTTCTGGCTTTACTACCCTGTTCTTCTGGCTGGCAGTTCTTCTAGAAAGTAAAATAGAGATCTGCCCAGCAGGAAGAAGGCTCAAAAGATTGCTTTTTCTTTTTAAACACAATGAATATGAAGCAAATAAACAATACAGCTGATAAGAGTTAGAAAGGTTCTTACCCAAATTACCGTGATAACTGGCAGCATTTGGATTGGCTTTAATTGCCTTGAGGAACAAAGCTTCAGATTCCTGAATAATTTAAAATAGCAAGTCATCAGGAAAGTCCATTCTCATATATATAAAACAATGCCAAATTTACCCACCACTGTAATTACAAACCCTCCAAAACTATGCCGTATCTATTTACCACCATATAAATATCCTGAGCCTGCCTGATCCTGTAGCTCAGGTAGCTAAAGCCCCCTGAAAACAGTAATAATGCAACAAATAAATGTTATGTTTTCACAGGCTGCTGTTATTTTAGCAGAAATTTATTAAGCATTAATGAAGTTGGTTCTTTACCTGAAGTACTTTTGTTTAATAGTTATAGTATCTTCAAACATTACCTGCTGAAGTTTTCTCTACCTTATGCAATCAAATTAAGGAAGTGTAGTTTGGTATCTAAGCAAACTGCTTATGGACACTTTTCTTTTTACAATAGTTTAAGCATTAAAAGTAGGGGCATTCCAGTAAATCCCTTTCAAACAGATGCTTCAGTGTGGTTCCTCATGAAGAGTAGCTGAGTACCTTTTACTTAAAAAATCATGCCAAATCGTATCATGCTATGCAACATCCTTCACATTTTCCTCACCAGTAATCTTCTCTGTAATACTGCTTGCAATGCATGGTCTTAAGACTCTTGATATCTAAGTACGAGTCAGCTCCCTCACCTAATATTCAGAGAATAACTTACCACTAAATTTATTCTCTAATTAAAACAATTCTATTTTTCCAAACTAGCTGCTAATATTGCTGCTTTTCCCCCAGAGGACACTTCCTGTGCAAGTTTAAAAAGTCACCCCCCCAATCCAAATGGAGCATATTTACTCACTGACATGCAAGTTTAGATACTTGAGAGCAAATTTTACATAGATTTCTATGCTGTGCTGTGCATTAGGGAAAGCTGTTCATTCAGTTTCAATGCAAATGACCTGAAGAAAAAATTACCTCAATGTGGTAGGCTTCCATCTGAATGCACATACTTGCTGTCTGAGGTAT
Organism: Donacobius atricapilla; assembly: GCA_013397315.1. Lineage (NCBI taxonomy): Eukaryota > Metazoa > Chordata > Aves > Passeriformes > Mimidae > Donacobius > Donacobius atricapilla. The sequence continues at coordinate 73,245 of WBMY01016951.1, forward strand.
GTGAGAACAGTAACATGGAGAAAAGTCCTTTCCTTTGTGCTAAGCTTTCACTGCTTAAAGTATAACACAGGCTCTACTGAAAAAGAAAACCTGTCAGCCAGAGTTTTGGTTCCACCATCTTCTCATGTCAAGCATGAAATAACTCTCTGTAAGGGTCCCTCCAGGGGAAAAGAAATTTCTGATGTCAAGATTGAGTCACTCAGCTCTGAGTGACTTAAGAGCCACCCCATATGTCTGAATTTGAACACAAACTAAAAGCATTGCTGAGCACAGCTGAGGCTGCCATTCTCAGGCCAGGAGAAACTCATGCAGAAAGTGCCTTCATCTCCACCCATCAAGGAAATTACAAACCCCAGGACTCTCACAGCTAGTCCAGTGGAGGGCTGTGAAGATGATGAGGGGACTGGAACATCTTTTATGAGGAAAGGCAGAAGGAGCTGGGCCTGCTTAGCCTCAAGAGATGACTGAGAGGGGACCTCATCGATGTCTAAGTGTCTGAAGGGAGGGTGCCAAAAGGATGGATCCAGGCTCTTCTCATTCATGCCATGCAACAGCACAAGAGGCAACGAACAGAAACTGATGCACAGGAAGTTCCACCTGAACATGAGGAAGAACTTCTTTACTGTGCAGCTGACAGAGCACTGGAACAGCTGACCAGAGAGGCTGTGGAGAGTCCTTCCCCAGAGATAATTCAGAACCTGTTTGGACATGATTCTATGCCACCTGCTCTAGGTGAACTTGCTCTAACAGGGAATTGGATGAGGCAATCTCCAGAGGTCCCTTCCAGTCCCAACCATTCTGTGATTCTGATTTTGTTTCAGAAGGAACTTCTCCTGAACCAAATGTCTGCAAATTTAGAGTATATGACTCCAAAGTACAAGTTTTAGCATTGCTTTCCTATGACAAGAGCAGTTGCTTCAGCATTCTGGTTACCCAGACTGTTAAAGTTCTTGGATGCATTGGTCTCTTTGAAACCCATATGATTTAGTGACTTCATTCAGATTTTGGATGATGGGACTGAATGCAATTTCAAAACATTACAGCAATTTCAAAACATAGCACCTACGGAAGGAGTGAGAAATACACTGGAGGGGAGAACAACCTGGGCAGAGAAACAGACTAGCAGGAATCACAGAATTGTTGAGGCTGGAATGCACAGGCTCTCTGGTAGCCATGTGATTTTGATAAGCACTTCTGAGACCACACCTGGAGTATGTGTCCAGGCTGGGGGTGTCCATTACAAGAAAGACACAGACACACTCCAGTGAGTCTTACAGAGAGCCACCAAGATGGTACAGGTCTGGAGCACAAGGAACAGCTGAGAAAACTGGATCTTTTCAACCTTCAGGAGAGAAGATAAAGGTGCTGCCTACAACTACCTTCTGAGATAATACAGAGAAGATGGAAACAGACTCTTCTCACATATCTGTGAGATGTGATGAGACATAATGGATGCAAGATGGCATACAAGAAATTCCAATTAAAGGAAACATCAACTTTTTTCATCATAAAGTTGGTCAAGCACTGAAAGATGCTATCCAGAGAGGTTATAGAATCTCTATCCACGGGAATATTCAGGATTCAACTGGAATTTGCTCTGGTTTGGGTTAGGGGGTTGGACTAGATGACCTCTAGATGTCATTTCAAGGCAAAATTATTCCATGATCTCCATGTTTCTCAGTCACCTGAGAAACATACTGAGACTCAAAAATTTGGCAAGTGGTGCAAGATAACCTCCTCCTTTCGTACAGCTCTCCAATCCTAAAAATCAACAGTGGATTGGCATTTGAAAGCACGTAGTAATTTTAAGGCCCACAAAGTTGTGTTTTTTTCCACTCCAAATTTTAGTATTTTGACCTAGCATATATCTTTTTTCCTCACTGGGCAGGTTAACAGCAATCAGAATGAAAGATATGCTAGCCATTTAATTCAGCCTTATGCCTAAAACTTGCCACCTACACAGAGGAGAAGCATCTAATGTAAAGATTTTTATCCTTTCACTGCTGAAGCACAATGGAACAACACGTGCAGTGCGATTTCAGATAATTTAATGAAATACATATTCAAGAGCTAGTTGTCATTGCCATAAATTTTCAACTCCATGCTGAGCATATTTTTATCACCACTACTTTGCTCAGCAGCTAGTAGAAGCATAGTGGCTTATTAAAGGCTATTTAAGGTGCATCATATTCATATTACTGTGGATATATGGAATAAATATACATTCCAGTACATTAGTGATATTTCAAATTGCTGCATCTTGCCAAATCTTTAAGTGTTGCCAAGAAACTTGCAGCTTGCATATAGCAAAGGCTTGGGGTAAGCAGACTGCATTCCATCTGCTGCCAAGGCCACAAAATTGTAGTCTGGCTTTATTTCAAATACAAAAAATGCTGAATGGTTTCAATTTATTGCACTTTTTACAGAAAAAGCATAGATGTATATGTAACAAAAATATAGCACACATCTTTTTCAAAGAACTAAAGATAGATCGGTTCTTCATCAATTGAGATAAAACAAGCATTTAAAGGAGAATCTAACTTGGTATAACAGATGTTAATTAAAAAACCCAAACAAAACCACAGAAACAGCTCATCCTTTATGTACTTTTCTCTCTGGAACAATAAATCATTCATCACTAGATACAAACAAAAAATAAAGGGCTATTTTTATTTTTTGTAATGTAGGAAACCTATATTCTGCTGAAAATCAAAGTGCATTTGAAACTGAGGGAGAATGTTGTGTGCTTATTGGAAGGAAATCTCTCACAACATAATAAAACCTTTTTGACTCAATGTCTTTTATAATAAAAAATAACAAAAAATCCCAGAACAAATCTTCATTTGCCACAACAGAGCCAACATAGTAGCAACTTTTATACAGACACATAACAAGTAACCTAATAAATTAAATGCCCGAGGTTATACAACACATCAGACACAGCCAGGCAGCACTCTGAAAATTACTTCCATCACCTTGACAGTCTGCATCCCCCACTCCTCCCCTCCAATTCCATTCAATAAAAATCCTTGAAAAGCCATCCACTTCTCTGTTTTTACATGGTGAGGGGGTGGACAAGAGATCTGAATTTTTCATGGTTTTCTTTTGTCAGTAAGCATTCTCCCATTACAAACAATCTCCTCTTTCCAGGCAATGCCAAATACAGCTGCTGAGATCATAGCCTTTTTAAGTGAGCCCACTTTCCAATTCCCTTAATTTGCTCCCCCTGTTATAACCCATCAGTTTTAAGTGACTAGACTCTGCATAAACCTACTATTCCATATTGAACTATTAAAACACTCACTGTCGCTCTGCATTTTTTCCTAGGCTCCACTGTTCTCTTTGCTTTTTTCAGAATGTGGACTTAAAAGCTGCACTTCCCCGTACTCTTACTTCTACTTGGTCTCCAATACGTTCTCCTGCAGCATAATAACCTTTCAGGGCTGGCAATCAAAACCACTATCTTCTTTTTTATTTTTTAAATCCACTAAGACAGACTTGTCTCTCCTACACCTGGAAAAGTTTTCTAGCTTGTTTTCAACTTATTTTTTCAACTTTATTTCATTATAAATGCTCTTTATTCTGTCATGCTACATATTCTTCCAGATGAATGACTATCAAATCCTCTATTCTTCCACAGACCTGACTCACCAAAATAATTCTAGCAATTACCTCCTCCATAATCTCGAACCTTATGTGTTCTGGACGTTAATTTCTATTCTTCTGGAATTTTGTTAAACTAACTTAAAATATGTACTTTATAATAGTCTCAGGTGCTATGAGAAAAGAATTAGAGTGTCCAGGAAAAACCCCAGCCAGTCTAGAAAAACAGTAACAGGGTGTTTAACAGCATCACTAATGCAAACAAAAGCCTGTGCTGGGTTGTCACAGGCCCTGGCCTCACAGGTGGACAGGTGAAGACTCCACAGATGAACAACACTGTAGAAATATAAGTAGTCACAGTAACTACTGGACAAATATATCTATTTTGAGAATCATGGACTTACTAAAGTTGGAGAAGACCTTTAAGATCATGAGGTCCAACTGTAAATGTTGTACCACCCACATGTTCACCATTAAACCATGTCCTCAAATGTCATAAACACACATTTTTTTGAACTCTTCCAGGGATGGTGATGCCACCACTTCCCTGGGCAATCTGGTCCAATGTTTTACAACCCCTTTTGTAAAAAAAATTTCCTAATATCTAATTTAAACCCTTTCTGGTGCAACTTAGGCCATTTCCTCTTGTCAAGTTTCATATAGAATCTTCTTACTTTGTATATAAATGAGGAGATTCCTGCAGTGCTGTTAACATTATCAAAAAGACATGAAACCTCTTAAAAACCTTAAAAAAACTAAAAAAGGTTCAGTAAATGATGTTTTTCTAAGGAACAACAAGAACTTGATAATTAAGTTGTCCCATCACGTACATAAATCATTGATTAGAGAGTCAGTTTAAACAACTAACTATATTAAATGTGTATGATTTATTCTCTGTCGTTTTATACAATTCCCTTTGGAACACAAGTCATTCTCATCAGTTTTATTACATTTACTACTTGCAAATAAAGGTAGCTAATGGTGAGGTACCACTCACAGGCTGGTCCACTGCATCGAAGAAGAAGTTCAATACATTGAGCAATGTATGTACTTTCTCTCATAGTAATCTGAGATCACCCAGGTATCCCATCCTCAATCTGGGATTAACAAACTCATATTAGTATATTTTAGATTGTGTCTGAGGCAAATAGGCTAGAATTCTTATCTGTGTATGTATATATTCACAGGATACATAGCAAAGGCACAAGGACTAGCCTGTCCCATCTAATCTGAGTTCCTGAAACAAGGTCTCTAATTCAGTGCAGGTTCTCTCCCTCAGCAGTGAAGCAACACAAGACCCTAACTGCCCTCTAGTGTGCTTAAGAGCCTATTTCTCTCCACTGACCACTGACATAGCTTAGGGCAGCAACATTTGTAACCCAGGCATCTAAAATAAGGAGGGATAAGCTCAAGACCGACTCACACACCAATACTGTGATAGAAAAGGGCACTGAAACATTTTAAACAGATTATCTAGGTCATAGTCCACAATGATCTCCTCAAATGGTTTCTACAAAAAACATACATGGAGTTTAAGGGAAAAAACCCAACTAAACCAACCCGATGCCCTAGAGTCAAAAAGTTACCTATTCTAGTTACCTACCTTATATTTTTGTGATTTCCCCAGTACATTAGCCAAGGAAAACATAAGGGAATGATCATTAGGTATTAATTCCAGGGCTTCTCTTCCAACTGCTTCTGCTTGAGCTAGATTGCCTGGGAGCCCAGGTAGTGGAAAAAGAGAAAGCATGTTTTAACACAACCTGATTAGTTACTTTTCATGCTACAAGCCCACATATTTTACAAATAGCTGACTGCATAATTTTTTAGAGAAAACTAGGTATCACACACACACACACACAAAAATGTAAAATCCTTCAGACTAAGGCAACAGAATATCTTCATTTTGTTTTCAACAGATAACACCTTTGGAAAAACAACAAAGCAGAGATTAAAAAGTTCTGGAACTTAATTTATAATACAAACGTGCTTGCACAGTGATGGAATTTCAAGTAAGTATCAGAAATGCAATTTATGGGCTGGATTTCAAGTCAATGCTTTAAAATCACTGAGTCAGAAGGCATTCTTATGTTATTAGAGAATGTCTGGATAGCCAAAGAAGAGGTAGAGATTCTTTTAGATAAAAACAGATAAAGGTTTAAGTTTTGCTAGACACTGAATTATTCATTAAAATTATTCATTCAAATAGACCTTTACCTGTGTTATCAAGCAATATTATCATATTGTTCCAAGCCAAACTGTGCTCTGGTTTCAGGACTGTAGCATTCCTCCACGCATTCAATGCATCTATATGGCGATTCAAATCTGCGTACTAAAACAAAAGAAAAAATCCAGTGATTTTGCTATTACTTGCTTTACTTTCCTATCATTCACTAAAGACACTAAAGAGTTGTTAATGTCTCACACCTTTCTAGTAGGATTTCTTTTTATAGACAAAAATAAATATAAAAGGAATACTCTTGTAGTATGGAAGAATGTTATATACTAATTTTCCTTTTCTTTTTTCTGGAGGTGAGGATTGTCTTCAAATAGGCACATACCAATAGAATAAGGAGAAGAAACAGCATACAATTTAGAAACCTACACAAGAGAATTAGTAAATATTTTATGCACATATTTCCAAGAACCTAATTTGAATTTTTCGACATAGTTCTATGAGCTAACAATGTAATAATGAATGTAAACCAGTGTAACATTGGGAAATAATTAATAATACCTTTTGGAAAAAAATTATTTAAAAATCTGTATTTTTGTCTATACTTCTTTATATGATAAAGCAGGATTCTCAAAGGTTGTATGGAAGGAAGTATACTGGGAAAGCATTAAGAAGAGCTACCAAAGCTATGAAATCACCCTAAAATACAATATAAGCAAACTGGAATAACTATCAGCTTTTAACAATAAACCAGAACTACATAAATATTTGTATCTAAATATATATATACACATAGAAAGACACACAGCTTCCAGTCATAGCTATCATTTATTCAAAAGCACTTACCAACCGCCCTAAATTGTAGTAACAATCTGGATATTTTTTTCTGTGTTTAATTGCTGTCCAGTAGCTTTGCTCTGCCTCTTCAAACCTTCTTAAACTGTTCTGCACTATTCCTAGATTCATCCATGCAGCAGCAAAATCAGGCCTGCGCAAAAAGAGAGGACAATTAAGCATTTGAAACACAAGATCCTATTGTATCATTTTGGCTCAGCTGGTGCAAAACACTGCTTTAGCATTGGTCTAACATACTGTATTTGTACAGCTAAGGACAGCAACTCCTCTGCTTCATGGAGCTCATTTCTTTCTTTCAGAATATTTCCAAGGTTGTTCATGGCATGCACATATTTTGGATTCAACCTAAAATTTAAAATTTAAGAGATTATTATTATGTATGGACATGTATTAATATATGCAAATTGCTAGCTCTGCAATGCTGCAGAACATGAAAATGAATACCTAAGCATTTTCTTCTTGTTAAACATGAAAGCAATTTTAGGACAGATCATTAAAGCAGTAAAATTTCTAATACCTTACAGCTTCTCTGTAGTATTTGATTGCAGCACTTTGATTTCCTTTGTCAGCCAAGTTTTTGCCAACATTGTAGTGTACCTGAAAACACAGATGGATATTCCACCAGATGCCACACAGTCAGATATTTTGTAGAGCCAAGTAGCTAAAAATTATTTCTCCAAAAAGAAACAGTCAGCACTCGTGTTATTCACTGCTGGCTTTTGGTGTAGGTTGATACTTAAGATTGCATAATTCATACAATGAAGACAATAAGACAAAATCTGAGGTAGAGATCAGTTTACCTATTCCAGCTATTTAAGGGAGATTATTCACATCCTAATTATATTAATGAGGTCGCCACAAGGCCTTTCACAAGGCACTTTGTATGGAGACCTCCTGCTCTTAATTTTGTTTATTTACCAGGTAAGAGAAAGCTTGACTCAAGTCAAATCTATCATAGCAGAAGGAACATTACAACAATGTGTCAAACTTTGTTTTCATTATAGCATAAACTAGAAGAAACTCAACATTCAAAAAAAACCAAACAAAAGTTAACAGATAGGCAGAATTATTGTCTTAGGATAAAAATGTATCAAAGAGCGTTTCTGAAATAATACGTAGAGCAACATGTTGAAGACTGCCTGTTAAAAACTGAAGAATGAAGGAAGGATCTAGAGCTTTCAGACTACAGGGAAAAGATGCATCATTCTAATTTACAGCAAGAGTAAATAGGAATAAATATGTTTCAGGACAAATCTGAGTTGCAAGACATTTCAAATCCCACTTTAGGACAAATCTCAGGAGACTATCTTACCTGGTCGAAAAGTACCATGAGTACTGACTCCTGAAAAGAGATTTCTCAGCACCCAGATCAGGACTCATTATTTAGATTACTATTTGAAATCAAATTGTATATACTTCATCTAAAATAAACACACATGGTAATTTTTCCCAAACTTTGAAAATCTAATTTTAAAATACTACTTAAGAATAACTTCAGATTGAAGTCCAAAAAGATAGGTTTGTAATGCACTTAGATAAGTCTAATTCACCTTCAACATTCAAAAAAGGATTTTATCTGACATGTCCATTGACTGAAAAATCCTAATTGCAGTTGGCACAGTATCTGGGACCTATTGATCCAGGACACATGATTGTTGGAATCTAGTTGTTATGGTATTTAATGGTTGAATTTCATATCTATATGATTGTAACTATGCAGTAACATACCATCAACAAATAAGGTTAAGAACATTTTCCATGCTTTCTCAAATGGGAGAAGAAGTATTTTCACTGGTTTTAAGGAAAGCAGAGATACTATAAAGCTTACTAAACATGCAGAGAGGCAGCTCCTCACACTGTGAGATATAAAATAGCACACAAATTCCGCATCCCATAAATGCAGTTTTAGCACAGCTTCCAAGAAGAAAAAAAATCCAGGCACTGTACTGTGCACTCATAAAAATAAGACAAGGCCCATGGCAAAGAAACAACAGAATGGTACCTTTGTATCGAGAAATAACCAAATGAAGATCCATGGACAGTGTCAAAACTATAAAAAGAGCAGCATTTTCCCAGGAGTCATTAAAGTAAAATGAATTACCCTGAAAGACATTTCTTAGGACTAAATTCTATTTATATATCTCTTCCAGAAATTTTCCAGAACACTAACATTCATACCAAATTGGATTGCACTGATTATATATGTTGAAGTTCACATATTTAAATTTTACTCAGATAAAAGATAAATTGTGGCAACACAGAAGAAATACTTACAAGATTTCACTGGATATTGGATTTTAGCCTTTGTAGTACGTAACTTTACACTTCAGTATCAGCAAACAAAATTATATTCAACTTGATTCAGTTTCATTCTTTAAGAAGCGTTACAAAATGTAAATTGACTAAAGACCGGGACAGAGCAGATGAGAAAAATCTTGGTCTACACCAACCACTCAGTCTTTCACATGTCAGCTATCTTTGTGTTAGGACTAACAGCACTTCACTTTCTATTTTTCACAGGGGGTTTTTTTAACATGTAGTATCCATTTTTTCTCCAAAAGTACCAGCAGCAAGAGTATTTTTCTCATGTAAACAGATTTGTGCAGTCTGAAGAAAACTGAGAGATATCAATTCTCTCAAGTCAAAACATCAAATGAAGTATTAAGTGCACATGCATGCTTTGTGAACTGAACTTAAAAGATGTACTTTAGTCTATTAAACTGATAGCACAACTATTTAAATATACTATTAGCATTTTCAATGGTGTATTTCTTTTGTCCTCAACTATAGCTCCTGTGTGAAAGAAAATGATGTTTCTGTACAATACCCCCAAAAATGAAGGGCTCCTTGCTGCAGGTAAGTTTTCTAATTTCCCTTCAAATGAAATTGTAGCTTTAATTCCTCTTAATATGGTGGTGACAAAGAAGGGAAGAGGAAAAAAGTCTCAAAACCAAACATACCAAAAGTGCCCAGCCTCCCATAAATATCCAATGACAAAACCAGTTTTGCAATGGGTTATAAGATGCAGTAACGTCCTGCTCTTACGAACAGAACCAGCAAAGAGCTCCCAGGCACATACAGTCATTTGAGAGGTGCAGGTTACCTCTGCCATCCAGCTGTGTCTCTCACTTCAGTGGCCATGGCAGAGAGGAGCCAAGGTCAGCCTTCAGCTCACTCAAAGCAGGCCTGCAGTAACCACCTGCTGTTTGCTGAGTGCAAAGCTGTGACTCTCCTGCACAACATGGGGACACAAGTGCTTCCTATGTACCGATGGGTGGGAAGAGTCTGGTCTTGAATAATGAGGGGCCAGTGAGTTGTTTAAAATTTCATCTCTAGAGGTGTGGTCCTTCTGTTTTTGACAGATATTGTGCATGCCAACTTGTGAGGGGAGATTTTCCTTTCCTGGTTAAACATTTAAGAGCCCTTCATTATTAAATGATTAAATATTAACTGGAAATGACGTACTACATTGTACTCAGATGATCTTTTATCAATCTTAAACAGGCAATTACTTTACAGTAATAGCTCTAAAAGGAGCATTCTCAGGGATGCATAACAACACAATATTCTCCAAAATCTAAGAGATCAGTTAAAAATACCCTAGGGTAGAACCTACTCTCTCTCAACAGGCATGTGTTTAAGTTAACATAACCATGGCACCAGAGCCTAGCCAAGGAATAGACTCTATGTATCGGTCTGTTCAATACCTCAATCAGCCTAAGAAGCCAGTATAAAAAAGAAAAAGCACTGTATATTATTCTGTACCAGATATACATAGTACTTGAATTCTAATTTAAATTTTAAATTTAAACAAGGAGAGAAAAGAAATACATTTTCCTGTAAAAAAAAAAAGAAACTATTACTGGACTGTTTTTTTTGTTTTTGTTTTCCCTCAAAGCAGAACAGGAAGAAATTGAAATGTAATATCATCTTTTAGGAGGTACATCTCCTCAGCTGGAGCACTACTATTATCACCAGTTTTACTCTCTCTCCCTAGCTGCTTATAATATTTTTCAGCTAACATGAACATTTGCTGAAGAGGATGAAAGCAAAGCACATATGTCAAAATTCTCCAGGAACATGCAGATGCCTCTGTTCAATGCCAGCTCCTGTCATCAATCTTCTCTTTCCTGTACAAGGAAAACTCTGTTTTCTAAGTAATAATAAAACAAGCCTTTTTTGATATTCACATCTTGTTTGTGTATCTAATGTCTAAAGGCTCTTCTGCATGACTGTGCTTGTATTCACAAAAATTGACATCTAAAATGGTGGCAAAACACTGCAAATAGCCCATATAAACACAGCCCACAGCACTTAAATTCCTCAGAAGAAAATTCCTTTTTAATATATAGTGCAAAGAAAAATATCCCAGTAACTAAAGGAAATGCCCTCTAGATCATACCCTCCTTCCTTAAGGATCAAAGATCAGATCCTCAGGCAGCATTAAATCTTATTCTGTCACAAAGAGGTTTTATGGGACCTTTTAAGAAAGTATAGAAACTAATCTCACAAACTTATTGTACCTTTTCAGTATTGGCATAGCTCGTCTCTGACAAACTTGCATCTATAATGATTGCAGTTTTCATAATGCATAAATTTCAAAGTTACTTACTCTGATATGTCAAGGCAGATAGTTAGTAACATTTTGTTGGGAGTATTTTAAATTCCTTGCTTATTATTGCAGAAAAGTTGCTACTGAAATGGCTTTACAAAAATTGTTAATTAATTTCTATCCTTTAAAGAAAAGCCAGTAGCAAGGAGAATGCAGAGATTATGTACAAAATAACAACAATTTACAATTGTTTAAATTCAGTTATTTCAAATGTAAGAAAAGAAAAATGCTATTTCCCATGTATGTAACAATGTAACTGCAATTATTTATTTAGACAATCAATGAGGAACTCATCCAGGAATAAAGACCAACTCTCAATTCTTAACTGCTATGACTTTTCTAAAAGCTGAGAAAAAATAACTCAGTTCTTCCAACAGTGCAAACATTTCCAACAGCAAAAAAATGCAGCAAGATGAGCATTTTTGTGAACAATCTTTAAAAGAAAAAATGTGTAATGACTCCAGAAGGTGAGGAACAATCCAGCAATGTCTAGAAATAGCAAATAGCAGGAGGACAGGGTCAAAATCCCACATAATCTTATGTATCCACATCTGCTTTAGTTGTCAGGACTTCTTTTATTATAAGTGGAGAGAAAGACAGAAATCTAGGATACAGTCCTTCTGACTTATGTCGCTCATTTAGTCCAAGGTGAAGAACACAAGCTAAAAGAAACAGCTTCTCCCCAGAAGAAACCAATCCACAAAGTATGAAAAAAGGTGGTAGGAAAAATGGAATCAATATGCAGGCTTCTCCTATTCAGCTAAGGAGAATACTGCCAAATGTATTAAAAATGTGCACTGTTTCAGTCTAATGACCTTTGAAACAAATCTGAGTGCAGGACCACACAAGTTCAAATGTATGACATACTCCTGGACACCTCTGAACAAGATCTGTAACATACTTGTTTCTCTCTCTTAAAAAAACCCCACCTACCCACACACTAAGTATTTTATATATATATATAAAACATACATATATATAACATATATATTTTTAAATATTGTAAATAAATAACATTTAAATAAATTAAAAAAATATTTAAAACATTTAAACATTTGTATTGGGAACTTTTTTAGAGGTCAAAATATTTGTAGTTTCATTATGGTACCTAATTTTTTCCAATAAATTTTAAAGTTACTGGGCAAGGTTTAATTAAGTTGATCTTAAATGTCATCCTCTTGAGCCAGATGTGTCACCACTCATGGCACTAGATAATCTCATTTAATGCAGTTTCCTAATTTTTATCTAAAGACATGCTTAAAGAAATGAGTCTTGAAATTAGACATGGCAGTGCTGTTACTACTTGTTATTTAGAATTAGGGTAAGTTCCATACAGACAATTTGGAATTGAAAAGAGCTGTACAACAAAACATCAACAGCTTTTTGTGCTAGTGACGATTTGAGATTTTGAGATCCTGCTACATAATGGCAGTAAAGTGTGGCCACATTACACATATTTAATATGTTTCAAGAACAACAAGAAAAAGCTATTATCTATGTGCCATTCTTTAGTCTGCACCAGCCTCACACTGAAGTAAATGGGTCACTGAAAGAAAGTCCTGTGGAGTAATTTTTCAAGGAAGACTGCAATTTCAAGACAACTGAAGATCAGGACAAAACCCGGTTCAAATTTTTACATTTACCTTTGTCAAAATTTAATAAGTATAGCTGATTTCATAAACAAAACAAGAGATAGGCTCTCTTACATGGAGTCTCAAATGTTCCTGCTTAGGTTCCTGCATCAGTTCCCTACTATTGTGATTTTGAAGTTATATCCTTCAGCAAAATTGGAATGTGAGCCTACAATCCTTTCCCTGTTCACATCTCCATGCTTTCCACTTGCACAAGCTGTCACCAGCAGAAATACAGCTCAGGCATGTCTACAGTGCCCCGTGTTGACAAACACAAGCTCATTTTGCCTGTACATTCATTGGCTTTAAACCAGCTGCATTAGTTCAGTAGCTTGTGCACAGCTTATCGGCTCAAGCGCAGTATTGTGGGAGCACAGCTACACAGCTTCCCAGCCAGGCATGGCTGGAGTCCAAGAAGCTTGGAGCACAGGCAAAGAGTGTGGATCTATCTAAAGCACTCTTACCATGGCAGATGGATGGAGTTACACACAAAGAAAACAGATTGCATTTGCTCCATTTATAGCATGCGCTTGTCATCCAGAAGACAAGATATACTGAGGTCATCATTAAAAAGAAGATGGTTGCCTACCACTGCCACGCAATAAAATACAACAGCTCTTTCCTATGTATTAAAATCTCAGACTACTGAAAGACCATGTTGTAAATATTGGCCATAAATGTTTTTTACAGCTCACTGTTGCATATTTGTATTCCAGTAAATGCTAAGTTAATCCTTCTCTTTGTGAAGTTGAGCATTCCCATGTTCCTTTTTAAACCCTGTATCTTGATTGGTATTTTCTAGATACCAATCTAGATTACAGGAATCTAATCTTTTAAAACATCAATGTATTTTTATTGACAAGCTGCACAGTCCCACTCCCAGGTTCTTCAAAGAGTCTCTTTACTAAAATTCAGACAACATCAGGGCTCAGTGGTATGCCCCAACCGATCGCACTCTTGGCTGTCAAAGGACTGCTGTGGAGGTCACCTCTGTTGGAGGCTGGAGTCAGTCTCTGAGGCTGAACACTGCTGCTTAGCTCAGTGAAACATCCTACCCAGTCCCACCATCTTACTTGTTCCCTCACTAAGCCTGCAGGGAAAATTGCAGTTTTCCTCAGTACCCATGTCTGAAGAGTATAGCCCGCTCAGCTGCTGTAAAAAAGCAGAAGTAGGTGCAAGATTTTACTCCTACATCCCACAATTGCTCTGATGATATGTTGCTGTGTCCCTCAGCTGTGCTGGCTTTATATACCACCGCAAGGTACACAGAAAGGATTCTAAAAGCAGCTTAGACATTTTTCAGCTGAATACAGTGCCACAACTTACTAACCTTGTTTTGATATTTTTGTTGCAATAACCTGCAATTATACACACAATTCTTCTAAATAGATTTTATTGGCAGTACATCCAATTTGACTTGATGCCTTTTGTGAAGTGCATTCTCCCCTCTCCCTCACCTCCTCACTTCCACCTCCAAGTTCTGAATTACAATATTGTAATTTGCACTTTCTGGTATTTTGACTATGCTGCCACTGTAATTTAGATGTCTGACCTGTCAATGTCATTCCTGAACCGAGCAAGACTGTGAATAACACTGTAGCAAAATGTATTAACTATGCATAACACCTCCTTGACCCCAAATTTCAAAACACTTAAAAAGAAAAAAAAATAAAAGAAAAAAGTTTAGAAGTCCATGTGTGACTTACTTTTGCATTCAGAGGGCACACAGACAATGCACTCCTAAAAAGCTGTTCTTCTGACCTCCACTGGCTGCTGCGGAGCGCACAGCGCATAACATTTATCAACAAGATTCCAAGTACTGCCACAGCAAGAATTTTCTTAAGGAAAGAGAGCCAAGTTAACAAACAAATCCTGCAATTGAACAGCTTCATCATCAACAACTTTACTGATTATTTTGACGGTACCTTTTTCTTGGCTTGCTTACTCAAGAGACTAAATCCGTATGTAAAGAGAATGCAATATCCAATACTGGGGAGGTAGATGACTCTCTCTGCAACAACAAATCCTACTCGGAAGAACAGATTACTTGCAGGAAGAAAAGGGATAATAAGAAATCCAAGTCCCAGTGTAAGGATTCTGCAAACAAGAAAGATTCTCAGATTAACTACAAACCTTAACAACCTTTTCCACTTAACATATAAACTGTATTTAAACATCTTTGAAGGATGTGCATATAGAACAGGGTATTCAAGCACAGCCTTTGAGAGCCACTAAGATCAAATTTCAGTGAGGCACTTAAAAAATCATTGCTATAATTTCCAGAAAAGCAATATTCATGCTTCCAGGCCAGAAAACAGCCCCATTACATATTAATTACAAAACTCCTATTTAAAATACACAGGCAGGGCAAGTAATGGTAAAAGTTGCCTGTCTGTATTTGGATGAAGTAAGACAGTAATGGGGGTAATGAAGAAACTTAGGTGCACATTCAACTGGGAAAGTGGTTTTTCTCCTAACAAAACATCAGTAGTAGAATTCATTGTGGTTAACCACTTGAAAGTTAGTAATCTACTCTCTTTCTACAGACAGAAGAGACACATTACTTTTTGAGAGCAGTCTTCCTTTTTTTTGGCACCAATTTTAGCATCCTCAACAGGTATGGACTCAGGTCTTTATGGACTATACAGAGCTCAGACAAAAGAGTCTAGGTACCTCACTTTTACAGAGCTGACATAAGGGAATAAGAACTTCAGGTCCATGTCAGATATTTCTTACAAAGGCAACAGACATAGTAATTTTCTATTCTAATTTATTACAAATGATTCTCTACACTGTAAGGTAGATGCATCCTCCTGGTCTTTTCTCCTCCCTCCTAGACCTTTACTGTACTTCTTGTCTTCACTTTTTACTAAAAAATTATTTAGCAATAAAGGCTTAGTGAGCGCATTTTTACTAGAAAGTATGACAACACTTGCAGCAAGAGTTCCACTCCCTCTCCAAAATTATTATCTGTGCAAATAAGTATGGGAACAGCAGAAAGGTGGGTGCACTATAAACATTTGGAGGGATGAGAAGGAAGAAAAGAATAAAAAAAGATTTTGTACTCTGAACAACAGAATTATCTATGTTGGTGATAAAACGAAGACTGGAAAATGTGGGCCCTCTCTGGGGGCAAATGGGGAGCTTGGCTACCCAGGACATGGAGAAGGCTGAGGTATTCGATAACTTCTTTGTCTCAGACTTCACCAGCAAGTGCTCCAACCACACTGCTCAAGTCACATAAGGCAAAGGCAGAGACTGGGAGAACGAAGAACTGCCTGTTTTAGGAAAAGGTCAGGTTCAAGAACAGCTAAGGAACCTGACGGTGCACAACACCAAGGGATCTGGTAAGATGCACTTGCAGATCCCAAGGGAACTGATGGCTGAAGTTGCTAAGATAGTGCTGAGCTCCTACCCATCATACTTGAGACATCATGAAAGTCTGATGAAGTTCCCACTGACTAGAAAAGGGGAGACATAACCCTCATGTTCTGAATAGGGAAAAAGGCAGACTCAGGAAAGTAGGTCAGTAGGTCACCTCTCTGCCTGGCAAGTTCATGGAGCAGATCGTCCTGGAAAATGTGCTAAGACACCTGGCAAATAAGGAGGTGATTGGTGAAAGCCAATCTAGCTTAACTGAGGAAAAAATGTGCCTGGCAAATTTTATAGTCATTTACAATGGAGTTACAGCTTTACTAGATAAAGGAAGAGCAAGTGATATCATCTACCTGGACTTGTGCAAATCATTTGACACTGTCCAGCATGACATCCTCGTCTCTAAACTGGAGACATGGATTTGGCAGCTGGACCTCTTGGTGGCTAAGGAAGTGGCTGGATAGTTGCATGCAAAGAGTTGCAGTCAATGGCTCAGTGTCCATAGTCCAGTGACAAGTAATGTTCCTCAAGGGCTGGTATTGGGACTGGACTGGCACTGTTTAACATCTTTGTCAGTGACATGATGGTGGGACTGAGTGCACCCTCAGCAGGTTTGCCCACAACACCCAGCTGTGCAGTGCAGTCAACATACTGGAGGTAATGGATGCCATCCAGGGGGGCCTAGATAGAATAGGTGGGCTGATGCAAACCTCATGAAATCCAAGTGCAAGGTGTGCTTGGGTCAGGGCAATCCCAAGAACAAAGATGGGCTGGAGAGAAAATGGCATGAGAGCAGCCCTGAGAAGAAGGACTTGGGGGTGTTCAGTGATGAGAAACCAAACATGAGCCAGCAATGTGCACTTGCAGTGCAGAAAGCCAGTTCCTGGGCTGCATCAAAAGCAGCATGGCCAGCAGGGCGAGGGAGGTGATCCTGCTCCTCTACTCTGCTCTGGTGAGATCTTAGCTGGAGTGCTGCATTCAGCTCTGGGGCCTCCCAGATAAAGAGCACATGGACCTTTTGGGGTGAGTCCAGAGGTGGGCCACAAAGATGAGGAGAGGGCTGGAGCATGTCTCCCATGAAGACAGGCCAAGAGAGCTGGAGTTGTGTATCCTGAAGAAGAGAAGGCTCCAGGGAGACTGTCTAGCAACCTTCCAGTGCCTAAAGGGAGCAACAAGAGACCTGAAAGCTGGAAAAGCTGGAGACAGGCTTTTCAAATGGACATGTAGTGATAGTGCCCCATTTCTGGAAGTTCCCAAGGCCAGGATAAACGGGGCTTTGAGAAACCTGTCTCATGAAAGGTGTCCCTGCCTGGGGCAGGGGGACTAGAACTACCTGACCTTTAAGGTCTCTTCCAACTCAAACCATTCTATGACTGAGCAGTTGAAAAATTTTAAAGAACTGAAAAATTAGTCTACATAAAATCCATGGGAACAGAACCTGCAAAGTTAAACAGAAGCCCTTAGTGAGAAAGAACAGTTTACAATAAATTAGTTCTTTTGGATAAAGTACAAGTTGTTTTCTGAGTACGTACTATGGGTCAAGCATTTTACTTTTTAACTGTATGACCATGGCCAGTTTTAATATGTGCTTTCAAAGTACATCTCCTCTCTTTCATTATTAGGAGAAAATTAAAGGAAATGATGACTTGTAAGAAGTAAGGGCAACAACAAACAATTTCCTACTGCATTTTGAGCACATATTACTTTTTACCACCTACAGTGTTAAGGATCTCAAAATACCATTTCAGGAGAAAAATAAAGCAGCCATCCATGCCTCCTCCTCCAACTCTGTTTCCTGCTAGTTGGTGTACAATGATGGACCCAAATTGGGATAAAACTGTAATGACAGCTATAAATATTTATTTGAACTGCATTTGCTAGACACTGCTTCCACTGAATTGTTAAAATTATCAGTAGTGGATTTAACAAAATAATACTGTACTCAATTTGGCCAGGCATTTAAAATTCATCGCTGTCTCTTACCTTCTCTTACGGCTGTCTTCTGAGCACAGAGCTTGGCATATCAGACCAATTAGGCAGAACCAAAGTGCTGCTAGTGCAATTATCCTCCAGTCGCTGACGGATTTAATGAGGGGTATGCAGCCCATTGACCAATCAAAACACAGCCACCAGGGACACAACAGCAACCATGCATTCAGTGAATAGTAGTAATTATAGTTTATAGCCTGTCAGTCAAAGAGAAAACAAACATTTATTTGATACTAAACTTGGGGAGGGATGGGAGGCAACTTCAGTCCTTCCCTCTTCCCTCATTTGCCTTGTAACACAATGAGGAGGCCATGAATGCTGTTAGACTACAACTATTTACATATCCATTACTATTACAGCTGTGAGATTTATAATTTTTCTTTTAAACATAGCTAGGTGGCTCTCTAGCTCAGATCAGGGAAATGCAATTCTGTGCTGTCCAACCAATATTCATATGTAAAAAGAACAATTTCATACAACAGGACAAAACATCAAAAGACATCACCCACTGTCTTCATCTTTCATTCTCCATCTCCAGAAAGATCCTTAATGCCACCAGATGTACATAGCCAAGACATACTCCAAATACACCAGACTAGAACTTTGTGCTATTTTCTTTAGTTGTGAAAGAAGATGAAAAGTCAAATACAGTATGTGGAAAAGGGATAAAAATCAGAAAAAGCTAATTTCTTGCATGCATGGGAAAACAGTAAATGGAAAAGTACTTCAATGTGTACAGTGCATGCTAAATTGAATGCAAAGAACATATACAGTATACTACAAAAAAAAAAAAATGCAGAGAATCATCACAGCAGCACAAGTGAAGCTGACTCATCACACATATCTTGAAATGTAAAAACTGCCCACTTTATTGTTTCCTGGAAGCACAGAAAACTCAATTTTATGACCAAGACAAATGTTCTGAGCTGGCCAGAAAAAAGCAACTTCATAACTTACTCTTACAAACAGACTGTCAGCAAATGAAGCTGGATTGTCTACTTCAGTGAAAGCTGGTGGTCCTGTGCCCATAATCCTCCAGCGGATATAAAGTATGCTGGCCCCTCCACACATCAAAAGAGTTATCCTGAAAAGCAGCCCCTTCCTTAACAGCCCAACACTCTACAGAAAAGAAAGAAAGAAAACCATCTCATGCAGAAACAGTATTTGTTCTCTTGCCCAACACATTCCATCCTTTTCACCTCTATCTCAGAAAGAAAAAGCTATTCCTGTGCATTTTTGCCATTAGAGTTGACATTTTAATTGGAAAGTATTTTTTGCAAATATTTAAATTTCCTTCTCAATCAATAAACAAAACTTGTTAGTTCAAGAAGACTCAATTCTACAAATCCTCTGTAATTCTATAGCTGATGTAGTTTTACATGGCAGTTTCCGACACAGAATTTGAGCAGAATACAGCCTTTAGTATACAGCCTATTAAAATAATTTATCTTTTCTTTCTAAAATGGAGGATGATTACTTTGGGGACTTTGCTTTAAATAGCTATTTCTAGCTGTCTGTTTGTCATGGAAAATTTTTGTCCACTTAGGTATCTTTAGAAATAAAATTACAGGTATATACCAAGAAAACTGTACAGTTAGGAATTGGGAGGAATTAGAAACTGAATTAAAATTTTAACACCCAAAAACATGATTAAAAAAGTAATGACAGAGAAGCACTCAAATCACTTACTTCAGGGGTAATTGTCCAAGATCAGAAAAAGTATAAACTTGTGTTGGATCTACATTAACTCAGTTAGTTTACATCATGCATTTTATATTATACACTTCAGGGTGTAAAGAAGGCTACTCACATAAAACATAAAGAAGTGATGGTAATAGACAGTAAATCTGACTGACTTCTATATCTTTTTCTCCAGAATGTATAACACTTTCCTCCAAGCACACATCATTTTCATAAATTAAAAAAACAAACAAACAAAAAACAAGAAACTCTACATTGTAGAGTTTCTCCAGGCTTCACTAGCGGAGACTGGAAACAGAATCATCAGTAAGTATAACAATACACCAGTCAAAGCTTTAAGATGGCACAATAATTATTACTACCTCTTAGTGGAATATGCTCTTTAGCAAGGACTACCATAGTTGTCTAGGATATCAATATCAGCTATGTCAGAAGTTTAAAAAAATAAAAGTAGGCTGCCTGAACAAAGACAGACATCAGTGCACTGGCTGAAGATACTTATTTTCTAAAAGGATGGAAGAATCAGATTGGTTTTTAATATTTGTCATTGACAACAGAGTCGTGATAAAATATTTAGTTGAATACCTAAGGATAAAGCAGTCTGTAATTTTCATTTTACATAAGCTAGCCTTTGTGCTCAAATGAGTGCTTCCAACCTGGACATCTCAGTAACCAAAGTTAAATCAAGGAGGATTTAGGAATGGTTTTCCTGTAAAATAGCTTTTGGAGAAAACTGTACTATGAAAAAAACACATATAGTGAAAATTTATAACTGTGTTATGACAGATTAACAATAAAATCTCTCATCTCAAGGCTTCATTTCATTTAACAGTACATGCAGTATCTTAAAGGCCAGATTTAACAATTGCCACAAAATCTTGGTAGGCAGAATGTGAAAGTGGAAGAAGTGTTACTGTATCCCCTCTGATTTAGAATTAACTGAAATCTGGCATGAGACTGAAACCTGTCTCAATCAAGAAGAAAAAAAAATGTTCTTACTTGAAGAGTTTTTAGGATCTGCCTTTCAACAAAGGAAAACAATCTTAGATATGCTTCCTTGAAAAGGGCAGAACAGATTTTTGCAGGTATCAGGAGCTAGAATTAATTACTTCTACCAAAAGAATAAGAGGGAAAAGGCACATCTGATGTTTTCTTCACTGAGACAAAACCATTTAAGTGTTCTTCTTTTAAATAGAAGCATCATGCTCTGAGCTCTTCATGCTTGAAGAATAATCCTCCAAAAAGGTTTGACTCTGACATTTCCTAGAATCGTAGAATGGTTTGGGCTCGAAGGGATGCCATGGATCTCTTTTGCTAAACCAGTTAGTTCAAAGCCCAGTCAAGTCTGGCCCGGAACACTTCCAGGGACAGGGTATCCACAATTTCTCTGGGTAACCTGTTCCAGTGCCTCACCACCCTCATTGTAAAGAATTTATTACTGGTCAAACCCTGGAACCAGCTTCCTAGAGAGGTGGTCTCCCTGCAGCTTTCTCTTCTCCATTCCAGAAAGCCACTAGATTAGTCAGGCGCAATCTGCCCTTAGTAAAGCTGTGTTGACTCTCTCCAGTCACCTCCCTGCTATTCATATGTTTTGACATAACTTCCAGGAGGATTTGTTCCATGATCTTACCAGGCACTAATGCGAGGTTGAGTGGCCACTTATTCCTGAGGTTCTACTTACTACCTTTTGTTTCCAGCACTTAATTCTGAACCAGCTCTGCTTTAGATCCCTATAGCTCTAGATGCTTCCCTAGTCACATTCTAGTTGACATTAGTCTCCTTATTCAGCAAAACTCACCAGCATTCCTGTTTGCTGCCTGAAACACTCACTTTGCCCTTCTTGGTCAAATCTATCATTTCAATTCTAGAGAACCTACTTCCCCTGATTTCCCCTGCAGCTCCTCATTTCACTCCTTGCAAAAGAATTTAAAAGCCCCACAGGACTTGTGCCACTCAGAAACATTAGTGAGACTCCTCTGCAGTGAAACCACTGACTGAAACAAAATACAAGGAATATTCTTTTGCCTTGTTGATGTGGGATGAGAATCTCAGCTGTTCAACAGCAGTGATGCTCTAGTAGGCTGTAGGTCTATTTGGCTGTTACCCATCATTGATCTGAGATTGCTTGTTCCTGTTATTTGCTTGCCAGTACCAATACTAGGAGCTAGACTCCACTTGAGACAATACCAGATACAGTGACATCAATGAAAGTCAGAAAAATCAATCCTTAGCAACTATCAGTGCTTACATAACTTTTTCTTTTAAACTCCAAAGCTCCTAGGACCTGTTAACATAATATGTTTTTAATGTACTTGTCTAACTATGTCATTGAGAATCTGAATAAATCTTTCCCTCTATTCTGACCAGATTCCATTCCAAGTACCATTTCAGGTGTATAGTTACTGACTCTGGAGAATTTATTGCATCAAGCAGTCAACTGTTCCATACAACATTTTTACCATGTTGTTGAGAAAATTGTGGAAGTGATTTCACTATCCCATGCAGTTCTAACAATACCCCGTTATTACTCATGTTGCTGCAAAGATGTCATAACACATTGCTTTACTACGCTGACCAACAATACCTGTTTTGGTTGGTTGGTTTGGGGTGTTTTTCCCTAATTCTCAACAACAACAAAACTGTCAGAAGCTGAATCTTTGTCTTTTAGGACCTAACTGTCTGAATGGCCAGAATGAACAAAATCTGTTCAATGAATAAGCAAAACTTCCAGGGACTCACCTCCAATGCCTTGTCCTTATACAGTAACTTTCGAATAAGCTCCAAAAGATTTATTTTGTTAATCACCAGTGCATCAAACACTGCATTCAAACCCTAAGGAACCAAGAGAAAAATAACAGCATAAGATGAAGAAGCTAACCACAAATATTTTCTTTTAAATACATCTTGAATTGCACTTCTACCATGACTTATTCTATATCTTAATTCTTATTCCAAACAAATAGAGATATACATTGGTAGTAATGACAGCAGAATGGTAAATAGAGCTCAGATGAGTAGAATAACATTTTACTGTAATGGGAATTCTCCTGCCACATGGAATAACCCTCCAGGGAATACCATGCACCAGCAAGCTAGACAAAATATGCACGGTCACAACAGAAATCTGCTCTCCATCTTTTTCCCCAAATGTTCTGCAGTGTAAATGCTGCAGTCAAGAGGTAAGGCTTCTATCAGTAAGGTGGAGTTTCTTTAAGCCTTCTACTTATTTTTTGTCGTATGGTATCTTTGGACTTCCAGGTTTCAGAAATACTGTTTTTAAAGGGTGCAAACAAAGATTTAACAGAGGTATCAGGTTTGCTTCTTTTGCAATTACAGCAATAAACACAGTGCAAGTTGCTGGTGAAAAAAAGAAAAAAAAAGTGTTCTGTATGACATCAGCCACTGAACATAAAACTAGAATATATTCCATGCTTTGCAGGACTACACTTGCACATAATTACCTCCAAGCAGGCAAACAAAATGTCTAAATGTGTCCAGGGGTAATTCTATTGAGGTTACTGGCAAAATCAAACCTTAGCATTTCAGCTTCAAAGTTTCAGCAGATCACCATGATAATTCTTGAGTATTTATCCTATATTCTAATAATTTCAGAAATTACCTCACTGTTCTAAAGACTAAATAGAAAAAAAACCCAGTAAAACTAGTTCCAGGTGAAGCAAAGAGCTGATACACTGGAGGCCACAAGCCCCTCACACCAGTCAAAGGGAAGGGACAGAAGATAGGTTAGAGTGTGGCTTGGTTCCATGTAGAAAGGCCACTTGGCAATGAAAAGGCCTTTGGCTGACTCACATGGAGACAGGAAGGCGAGAAGTCTACTGAAAATCACATTCAGCCTCCAAGTAATCTTTTTAATGGGTGATTTAGCCTTTTATCCCTTTGACCTGTGCCCCTTAGCACAACAATAATCATGCTAGCAGTTCAACAGCAAACAAATAAAATCCCAAATCCAAAATAGTTCTGTGTCTGATAGATCAAATAGTTACTTCACACTGCTAGAGTAAATAATTACACCATGTTTTTAGAAAATTCCCAATGTTTTCCTTACAGACACCTTTGGAAAACACATCACTCTACAAATACCTATCCAAAAAAAAAGTCCCAAATCAAGAAGTTTTGGTAACTTCTTTTCTCTTTTCTTTTGGCAAGGACAAGAGGGTCCTTGCTGCAAAGAATTTTCTGATTCTGTTGCTTACCTATGTCAGTTGAAGCTATAAATTGGATTTATTGATAAGGACATATGGCTATATAAAAGGTTAAAATCACAGATACAGGATTTCAGGTGGCCAGTTTGGTAACCCAAAACAGCATTATCTTCATTGAAGTTATAAAAAGCCAGACCACAGTAAACATAAACAATAACTACATCTGTTCCCACAGACTGATCCTTAAATAAGGGAGAAAAGGAAGAGATGCAGTACTAGAAGTGCATAAACAATGGCCCTAATTATAATTACACTGTTCACAAAAGCAAGGGAATGGAGCTTTTAAAAATGCTCTCCTCCAGTTATATCTTTGTTCATAGGCCTTCAATAAGCTTGTAGTCCTGCTATCTCAAGAATTACATTCAAAAACAAGGGCAATGGAAGTGAAACTCATGCTGTAAAACCTTTAAACTCTGCAAAAATATATGCAATCTGCTTACAAAAGTTGAAGTGAAAAACCCTAAGAGATTGGCAAAGATACAGTTAAGACAGATCCATTAGAATATTACTTTTTGTCAACATTAACTAGTTTTCTGAACAGAATAAAAAGGTGCGCATGTGATTAGCTGCGGAGATTCACTCCTGTAGACTTTACAATTACACCTGACAGATGTTGAGGTCAAAATTCAGTTACAAAGAAAATTCTTACCAGTATTGTAATTCCTTGTTCTTTGCACAGCATGGCTATTGCACCTAGGACAACACTCACCAGCACCCAGAATACAGAAAATGTATGTCCTTCCTTATCTGTCAAAATAAAGAATGCCATATCTTTAGGCATTTTATAAATTTAATGGTAAGTTAAAATAAGAATTTAAAAAATAAACATCATTTAATATTGCAGTTTTTTCTACCAAAGATCTGGATATACAGACTTAAAAAGTACAGGGCACTTCCTGCAATATGCTGGCATTTGTCTCTTTATTGCAGCCATTTTCTGTTCTTGGAGGCATTAGAAGTCTCCCTATTTGCTTGATGTTTTAGCCAGATTAATTAGAATGGCAGAAGCTTCACATAATTTTCACAATTTGTCATCTGCAAAGGTTAATTCCCAATATTTAGAGACATTTATCATCCTTAGCTAGAGCTCTGTCATTACTGGCCACTCTCTTCCAAGCTACCATAAGAACAAGAAATTCTTTATTATAGTTACTCACGAAATGTCACACACACAAACTGTTCTAACTGCAGTCTAGTCTACAAAGGCACAGTGAGCTGCTTCTCCAGGGCTGCTGCATTTAGGAAGTATCTCATGTCATTTTATTATCACTGCAATAGAATGCCATGGAGCTCAAAAAATGTCAGCAGCTGAGCAGAAGCAGTTAGTCCTTGCACTCAGGAAGCAGTTTTACAGCAGGGTGAGGAACTCTGGGGTTAAGAGATCAAGAGCAACTACAGCTTCTACTCAAAGAAAAAGTCTTTAAAGACTGTACCATGTAGCTGATTTTGGGTACTACAAGAAGGCATATCTGAGATGAATACAACAATAAACCCTACTTCAGCCAAGGTACTATATCACACACAGAATACACAGGTACTTCACAATAAAACGCATCTGTCACAACCTCTACTCCATAGGTGCAAGCAACAGAGAGAAGCACTCTGCTCATTCAGAGGCAGTTGCTTGATTCAAGTAACATGGGCTCTACAGGCATCACAAGAATCAAACTTGGCATGTGAAAAAAACAAAGTTGAACTCTGCATTCATTGACTGAATCCCTTTCCTACTTCCCTTGATCTCTAGAGCAGTTCTCTACTGCTAATACAGGTTTGACCCTCACTGCTTAATGAGAACTGCAATAATGGTCTATGGAAAAGGTAACTGGCAAGATTAAGATTAATTTCATCAGAAGTAGACACCCACACCTAAACTAATACACTAGGCTTCCTTTATAACTGGCCATGATAAGCTGACATCTTCAGGGATTAAGTTACCTAATAAAATGTAGCTGAATGCTCTTCAGAGCAGTAACCCTGCACTGATGATAGAGGGAAACCAGTACACTACCTCCAATGTTGCTGGGGTCAGATACAAATCATAATCATAAGCGTGAAAAGGATCTGCTGACATTGGCCTCCTCTTTCATTTTGAATCAGACTATTTCTTTTGTAGCAGAGAGCTCCAAACTGTTCATACAAATATGTTGAAGAACAGGTTTTGAGGTTACTTCCAACACTCCTTTCTTACCTACGACTTCTAAAGCTTCTACAGAGTGAATACTAAGATGTTTGAGATTCATCATTGCAATACATAGAGGGCATTTGATCCTTTTCCCTCCAAATTATGTCTCCAGAGGTGAGGTAACACTTAACATTATGTTATATAACAAAATGTTATAAAGATAAAAGAAAGCCTTCTTTCAGGAAAGAAGTCATACACATCTGAATAATACCAAAACAATGCAAGAAAATACAAAATAAATGACTAAAGAGCCATTGTAAGTAGAAAAATTAAAATGCAACGGGGAAACTCCAGACCACATCAATTATACAGAAGAACCGCTGAGTGTTGTAACTTATGGAGGAAAGAGCTTGAATGTTTGTTCTGTGAGTATTGCCAAGACAAAAAGAATTCTGTATAAATACATCCCTTCAAGGAACTCTTCAAGTTTTCAAACTTTGCAGTAAAGAAGACTGTTCAGCCAGTTCTCGAAAACCAGTTTTGGTGGGTTTTTTTTTTTTGTTTATTTTGTTTGTTTGGTTGGGTTTTTTTGTTTGTTTGTTTATGTAGAAATCAACTAGCACAGAGAATGCAAGGATAGAAGGCAAAGTTCTTGACTGTGTTCACAAAATGACCGTCAATCATCCTTAGTAAGTGTAAAAAGGAAAATAGTGAAGACAGCCAATAGACTTTACTGTGTTTATAGAAATAGACTTTCTTCCACTGAGAGACTTCTTCTCAGAATCAAATTATAGTGGAAAGGAGTCAGGATAACTAAGCACTTCTCAGAGAAGCAGTATTCAGTACACAAATTATCTTAACACAGAAGATAGTGGGAAATATATATAGTAAGAGACCAGCTGGCAATTCAGAAATGCTTTGATGATTCAAAATGTAAGAGTAATAGTAAAAAGGGAACTAGGTCAAATCATCAACAAGGACAAGATGTGCAATAGCAGCACATTCATACAGAAAAACTACCACAGAAAGGTTACATCACAAAATGAAGAAAGGTAATGTATCTAAAGAATAAACCCCCACAATTCCACAGACATATTACTAAGAAGAGTATTCCAATAGTCATTGGGAAATAAAATGGACAATGCCAAGAAAACAGAAGTGTTTTGTGCCTTTTTCCTTCATTTTTTTCCCAAAAAGGTCAGTAGCAATCAGATGGCAAGTACAGCACCAGCAGAAAGGGGGGAAGAACAAACACAAAAATAGTGAACTACAAGACACAGAATTCATAGAGAAATTAATCTGTTTCAAATTATCATTGATAACATTCACTTCAACAGGTACTATACAACCCAGAGCAGCCTCAACTGTTACCTCTGAGAAATCACAAAAAATACATGAGAATCCAGAAGTTTGAAATAAAATAAAACAATGCCTACATGTCTACTTTTGAAAAGGAACAAAAATATTAAAGGATAGACTACAGCTACAAAGCTAAGCTGACTGGTCAAAATTACAAAAAAATAACTACACCTAGACAAACTATTTTCTAGGTGATACCCTAAAACATGAAAGAATATGATTAATTGTTTGCCAAATATTTTAGTCATCTATATAGAACGAAGTATAACTTTTGACTTGGACAGAAAAAAAGTCTTCTTGATAGAAGGAAATCTAAACATCCTATATCTTGACTTTGCAAACGCATGAGAATATCACTGGAAGAAGTGTGAAATATGCCACAAAAAATACAGGCTGCATGAAGTTGTTATAGAATGGGTAGAAATAACAGCTGGAAAACTACAGGTGGAAAATTACAATACTAGCTTGCTGTGAAAAAAAGTAAAAATAACATTCCATACTGGATTCTTCCTTTGTCCTTATTCCATTTGGATGATGAAATAAGAAATATGCTTATTAATACCAGAAGTGCTGCCAGGCTGCAATGGCCAGGAAGCATACAAAGGAGAAGTCAGAATTCCACTGACAAACTGGAAAAAATATGGAATCATATCATAGCTTGGTTTGGAAGGGACCTTATGGATCATCTGATTCCAAACCCCTTGCCATGGGCAGGGACCCCTTCCACTAGACCAGGTTGCTCAGAGCCCCATTTAATCTGGCCTGGAGAAATGGTCTAGCCAAATAAAAGAAAACTGACGCCATTCAATAGGCACAAGCTCAAAGTTGTGCATAAACAAGTTTTTCTTCTTGTGAACATCCTAAGTCTCCAATGCAAGAAATGTCTCAGCTTGCCCAGCAAACTCAAGCTTAAGCCTGGACTCACAAAGATGATAAAAACACACAGTGAAAGAGAAATAACGAAGGTCCCAAAAATTGACCTGAACTTCAGTAAAGCCTTTGACATAGTCTCTCATAAGATCCTCACAGAGAAGCTGTTGCTGAACAGGCTGGATATGCAGACAGTGAGATGGACTGAAAAATACCTGAATGGCTAGTCCAGAGGGTGGTGGTCAGTAGCACAACGTCTAATTGAAGGCCAGTGTACTCAGGGGTCAATACTAGGCCCAGTCCTATTCAACATCTTCAATAATGACTTGGATAATGGGGCAGAGGGCACCCTCAGCACATTTGTTGAGGGCACCAAGCCAGGAAGAATGGCCCTTACACCAGAGGGTTGTGCTGCCTCCACAAGGAGGACCTTGTCAGGCTGGAGAAATGGTCTGGCAGGAACCTCATATGGTTTAATGAGGGGACTGCAAAATCCACAGTAAAGCCTCCTGGACAATTGGCTCTAGGTGACCCTGTGTGGTCAGATCAGCTCAGGTGTCCTCAAGGCCTCTCGAACTTCAACCACTCTGTGATTCTGTAAACCAGATCTCATCCTGAAAAGCACAAATCTCCGTTCCTTTGTTTTCTTTTGCAGGCTCAAAAAATCAACAGTTATACAGAGAATTGTAATATTATCAAAATTCATCAGTGATTAAACTTCAAAGAGAAAGAACGTCAATTAAAAAACATTTTATTTCATGCTTGTTCCTGGGTCAATATGCAGAATACCTCTCCATCCCCCCAACCTCCTGCTTCAACTGCAGAAATCTCAGTAAACTAGGCTGGCAAAAGAGATACAAAATACCATAATTCAGCAATGCTTTCAATTTTATCTTTTTTTTCACAGTGATTTGAAAATGTAAAGCACTGCATAAGTGCTTATTATGAGATATACACATGCCAACAGAAGTAATCAGTCTAACAAAGTATATTGAATATGGCGCTGCTTCCCGCTAGAAAAATCTTGTGTCAGAAACGAAACCAATCTTTCATTGGCACCTGTGCCTGGTTGAAACTGGTACACCATATTGTGAGTGGGCATTTTGCCACTCTAACAGATGAAAAAAATTGTAAGCATGCCAAAGAAATAGAGTACTTGCTTATTTTTTTTAAGCTGGAAAAACATAGTGTTTCTACACAAACCCAAAAAGCATTGCTCAGACGGTCCCTCTTTAGGAGTATATCAAGTCTGAAAGTTGAGGGGATTCAATAAAAAACCTATGTAAACCAAAAACGAGCCATGAGAGCTCCTCCATTTAGACTGCTAGACTTAAGTATAAGCATTTCTAGGGCAAGGATGCATACACAAAGTGTTTTATTGTGTAGAATTGACTGATCCTAAATTTACAAGCAACACATTGACAGTGCACTTGAACACTAATCCTGTTTCAATAGACCTTATTTTCTGGTGTCCCAAATCCACAGGTCAATGAAAACAAACTCCTTAGAAGGATATGAAGAAAATGCGACATTTAAGCTACCAAGCTTAGTTTTATTGTAAGGCCAAACTAACACTATCCAAAGCAGTTACTACCAAAGCAATTACTACTACACTTCGGTATTCAGCAGTTCCTTCTTCAAACCCAGCTGAGCAACTTAAGAGTCAGCCAGGTGACAGCTCGGAGCAGTTTAAGGAGTCACTATCTTCAGGTGAAACACAGCAACTGATTCTGTGAAGGGACCTATTCCTCTGAAGATCGAAGCAAAATAAGTTGAGCTTCTGCAGGAAGTGTTAATTTCTAACTGAAATAGACCACAAACACTCATATATTCCATTCACATGCCTTGTCTGTGGGGATGGCATCTTCCAACTGAACTGCTACAAATATTCTTCTAACCAAGCTCTAAGATTTCCCCGCTCATGAATTGCTAAGCAAAGGGGGAAGAATTAGCTAGTCTTAAAAGATCACATAAGAATCCATTGTTAGAATTAAATTAAGCCCAAGATCTCCTTGTGTGTCTCCAAATCTGCATACTACTGCAGCTCAGCTCAGTGTTTCACTTAATAACGATACTACAGGTAGGAAATGTCATTCCTAAACATATCCAGCCATCTCAAACTCATTACCTGAAGGCCACACTGAAGAACCATCTATCCCCTAAATTACAACATCTTGGAGAAGTGAAAATTAGCATTAATTCTACCAGAAAAAAGGTCACTGTGTTTACTCAGCCAACTAAAATAATAAAATTGTTAGGTTTTTCACTTACAGCTATTCCCTCCCAATGTGTTCAAATATGAACGGTACGGCACACAGTTGAAAGATCAGGGTCCACATGTTTAACAATAGTAAATACCTCTTGAACAATTGCACAATAGCTAACAAATTCCCCATATCTTAACAATGACTCTCTTTCACACAGGGGACTTAAATGTTTCCAGTCTGTAGGAAAACCTTCATAATATAAACCTCCAATATTCACAAAACTCATTGCTACTTTGCATGTTTTATTAAATTGGCAATGAACTACTAGATGATTAATTAACATCTACACAGAACAAAACAAAACAGAATCACACAATCAGAACAAAGTAATTCTTACATGTCATAGCATATAAGCAAAGAGTTGATTCTGTATTTAATATCTACACCAATATTATTCACATGGACCAAGTCATGAACTCCTCATTTTATGTTACTCAGAGATCGTCAATGCAGATGGCAAACACATGCAACTGGATCACTGTCAAAACTGAAGACAAAGGAAGGCAAAAATGAACACTACAGCAGTTTTAAATTGCCTTATGAATTCCCAGAGAAGCTGCATTAAAATTCAACAAAGTTAATAACCCACAATTCCCTTCAGAACATACCTAAACAGTTGTCAGCTCTTGCTGTCTCCAAAGCCTATGCAGTGGATTTGTCCCCACAGTTGTGTTTAAAATAGCAGGACAGAATGAGAACAACAGATTAGTTCCTTGCAATTATAAATGTTATCCTTTCAAAGATGCTAACTTCAAAAACGGTATACTGGGAAAAGTTACAGAATTGTAGAACTTCAGTAAGACATAATTACAGCCCACATAATTAAATGCCTATACTTAAAAAAGAAAGCTTCAGATTCTGGCTAAAAGAAACTGTCTACCCCAAAATGCACTGAAACCACAAATAAATCAGGTAAACAAGCTGCAGTATATCTTGAGCTTCGCAAAAACCATTATTTTCCTTTGGAAGTTTTCCAGCCTGACACTGATATTTTTCTGATCTCCTGACTATTTTCACTATTACATACACTTTCCCCATAGTACTTCCAAATCCTCTTCAGACATTTTGAGTTCCTACTCCCACACACACAAAAAATTATAAATCCTTATATTCATTTTCTCAAGTGAAGTCTCTCACATATGATTTTGACCCCTTTTCTTTAAAGAATGACAATTCATTAACTGAGTCTAACTATTGAAACATAAACAGACTTTTTTTAATTCAGTCATACACAAATTTCACTTTGCCTTGATGCATGAATAGTTAGATTCATTATCAAAAACAGAGATAATCTGTCTGATAATAGCATTGGGATGCTGCTGGTAGCCAAACAATATGTTACTGGCCCAACCATATCAGTAGCATCACATCAGGATGCTTTTCAATGTTTGTTTTACTCTGATGCTCACTTCAAGTTCATGAAATAAAAATAAACTGGCATCAAACATGCTTTGGTAACCTTATTCAAAAGACAGTACAAATGCAGTCCACAGATCTTGATGGTCTTATGAGTTGTACCCTCTTTTAAGTGCTCCAAAAGAGTCATATTGCAATGTGTCTATTAACAACAATTAAAAATCAACCTTTGATAATTCTCCTACTCTTTGTAAAAGTTTGATGAGCTAATCTCTATATAAATGTGACAGCCAAACCCAGGAACAAAGACACATGCAATTGATCTACAGTTTAGGGCCATGCTTGCCTTTAGTATACAGAAAGCGCAGCAGGACAAAAGGAAAAAGGATGTTAGAACAAACTGGTACAATCTACTTCTGTGTAGGATCACGATAAAGCATCTCTATTTGATTCAGAACATAAACCTGATACAGGGGGTTTTTGATTGTTTTCTCCCTCTCTTTCTCACAAACAAAGACTATGTCACAAAGATAAATTACCTTCTTGGCCTGACATAGAAAACGATGTAGTAACAGCTCTTAACTTGCTCTAGAACTACCAAGATGCATTGGCAGTATCACAGACATTCTGGATCGTGAGGATTTGACATCAGAAGGACAACATTCTGAGAGAAGAAGTAGTACTTTTTCTTTGCTGCTTAGGAGACATTGTCTAAGTCTGCTTTTTAAATTATATGTGCATATTTTTAAAATGCGTGTTCTTGTATTCACAATGAGATCAATTTACATTTGGGATTGACTCCCTCAATCTATGCAGAATCAAATTCAGCTAAAGTCAGATTAAAGTTCTTTACTCCTTATTTAACCTATTATTTGAGAGTACCTAGAAGAACTGTTCACAAAAAATGAAGTCCATACCAAGGGTAAAAAAGGGTTTTTATTTACTTTGCAAACCCACTGAAGAGTCATCTTCTACCACAGCCACTTCCCCATATTTGGTTACCTTTTCCTAAAGCCTTTCATACAAAGAATCACAGGAACAGCTCACTTTGGAAGGGGCCTCCAGAGATCACTGGGTTCAGTCTTTGCAGGAAAGGGAGTCTAGATGTGATCCCCTAGAACCCTGTCTAAATGCATCTTGAAAACCTTCAGTCATGGGGACTCTGCCACATTTCTGGGGAGATTGTTCCTGCTGTAAAAAAATTCTTTGTTACATCAAGGTGAAACCTTTCCCAGTGCAACTGCATCCATTGCCCCTTGTCTTCATCATGTAGCTCCTTATGAAGAGAGAGCCTCCATTCTCTTTGCAGCTGCCCTTTCCAATCCAGACACGCTTCTTTCCTACACAAGCACTCATGTTCAAACAGCTGCAGGTTGGACTAACTTCCCCTCCACAAAGGAAAAAAAAATTATAATAAGGGCAGCAAGTAAAACTGCTTGTGGTCTTTGGTGGGGTTCAGCTAGAGGATAGATGGATACAGCGGTGAACAAGACTGTTGTTTGGAGGGGCTATGACAAGCTCGAGGAATGGGCCTCATGAAAATCAAACACAACACCATGCAACAATTAAGGCCTGGGTAGCAGCTCTGCAGAAAAAGGTCTGGAGTGCCTGGTTGATAAGCTCCTGGCTGATGAGTCAGTAGTGTGCCTTTGCAGCAATCAAGGTGAAAGACTCAAGTATATAATTGTGTCCAGTGGTCATCCTAAGAATTTGGCTCTTGAGTTCTTCAAGCAAAGATTATTATCCCTGCCATATAAGCCTACCTGTCTACCCGAGACATTGGAAAACAGATAAGGCAATATTTTGATTTGTCTATCTTACTCTACCACTAATAGAAGAAACATCATAAGCACAATCATATCCAATAAAATAAGTGAGAAAAGAATAAACAAACAAGCAAGAACCCAACCCAATTTTCATCAAGAAATCATTAGATCAGTAGAAAGAAATTAAACCTACTCAGAGGGAAGAGAAATATATTTGAAGTAAACAGGAATCGTCCTAAGTAACATTTGAAATGGCTAGAGAAACTTATATCAGCAACAGAAATATGCACAGTAGTTCCAAACAATCTATACAAACCAGCAGGAGCTGTTCACAGCATCTCACAGCTCACTGGGGACTAGCTCACCCCCCTCAGCCCACACTGAGGTCTCTGTGATGCCAAACTATGTTGTTAGGCCAGATCACAAAGTCAGCTCAGGCACCTCTGCAATACCCTGCCAGCTCTGGTTAATCATTACAGGCCACGGCCACAGAATGACAGAGAAGTTCTTCACAACGCAGCTCCTTGTGGGTTCACCAAATGACTCCCCTATTTCATCTGGTAGAGCACATTCAGATACCGGACTGCATGTCCTGCATAGCTTTTCACAGTCTTTCTTGTGTGCTCATCTAACAGAGCCCCCAAGATAATTTCTCCACAACTGTATTTGAACTGCCAACCTGCATTCAGATCAAATAATACCAGAGATCTGAAAGCTCAGTTGAAAAAACATCTACCAAGGAATTGTTCATGTTAAACACAGCTGTCTTACAAAAACTCTGTGAGTAACACTATATTCAGCATCATATGCCAGCACTTGCATATTGCAGGAATTTAGAAGGCTTAGTCATAGGAATAATTCTTTGCAATTCATTAAAAATACAAGTAACATTCTGAAAAGTTGACTCCCATTTAAGATGTCCCAACATAACGGCATGAAGAGTAGTAAAATATTTAAGCATATACATTTGTAGGTTTGATTTATTTCCAAATTACTTATTAAAATACTTCATTAAACTTCTAAACAATAAAACATTTAGCAAATAAGCCTATCATAAAGTGGACCTTTCTTAATTAAATTCAGTGTTTCACAAGAATTAGGGACAGCAACCTTTTCAGAATTTCTAACAATAAATAGCTGCTAAAGCAGGTTTTTAAAAATATGTATTTTGAGGGTAAAAAAAACAATCTGACATTTTAAATTTTGCTATACTTCACTGAAATGTACAAATACTGAAAATATACACAACAGTTAATTAAAGGGGCAAAGAGAGTGCTTACTTTCTCTAAATGCTTTACAGTAGCCAAGGAATGACAACAAGAAGAACAGGGCACACAGCAGGTCAGCTCTGCCAACAATCCCAGCAACCTTTAAAAAAAAAAGTTTCAAATGATCAGGTTTTAATTCTTAGAAAACCTGAACTAAAGGAACACATACAAAGTGAAATATATAATAGAATATAACTGTATCACTTTTTTTCTTTAACTTGGTTTACTGGATTAATTATATCCAGTTTTTAAAATGCATCCTATTTTTAATTGGGTATTGCTTAGTATCAACTACATAAAGAGTTTGGCTTTGGCTTATGAACATTTTAGCTTATGGAATTTTTTTTTAAGAAATTAAGGAGGATTTCACTGAATAAAACTTAGATTCTATACCATTCCATCTGTTTTTTGGATCAAATTGCATTTCAGCAGAACACTTAGAAAACATGAAAATATAAACCAGTTTGGGTTGGAAGTGACTTTAAATATCTCCTTCCAATCCCCCTGCCTTTCACTAGACCAGGTTTCTCAGAGCTCCATCCAACCTGGGCATGAACACTTCCAGGGATGGAGCAATTTTTCTGGGCAGCCCATGCCAGTGCCTCACCACCCTCATAACTAAAGAATTTCCTCCTAATATCTAATGTAAATCTACTCTCTTTCAATTTGAACCCATTACATGGCTTGGAAGCCAAACATCCTGAACCACAATTAAATTGGCAGCTCTGCTGAAACACAAATCAAAACTGTTCACTTTCAGAAGACAAGCCAGCCTTCAAATTGCAATCTGAACACTCAGAATGGACAAATAACTTCCAGCTTGCAGATTCAAGGGAAAAAAAAAAAAAAAAGAATCCCCCTCTGGCAGTCTTTTGTGTTATATTAACTGACTGCATCAGAGCAACCTCCAACTGCATCTTGAAACAGAAGTTGTATTAATGCAAAAGAAAATGAGAAGCACATCCTGGGACCTCTGTACTCAAGATCTGTGCCAACCTGTTTAAATCAAGTGGAATCTCAGGACTACCTGTCTTGAGATTGGTTCATGATATGGGCTTGGTTCAAGCCCATAAACTGTATTTACAATAACTTGCTAAGACAGAGCAAAACCCTTTTGGATCTTCAATTCTCAATTACACGAGTGTCAGGATAACACCATAATTTTTTTGTGAAAATCATGACATGGAGCTGGTAGGGGACTGATGTTGGAACCTCACTAGAACATACACCCAGAGCAAGAAACACGGGAATGCCCCTTATTTTTCAGTCTAGCTCTGCTTCCTGGAGTACTGGGTTCCATGTTTTCAGGAGATATACAGCAGCAGAGCAGAACAGCTACAGGTTTTCTTTTTAAATTCGCCTTTTGTGATCATATTTCAGGGACAAAAGCAGGAACTTCAGTTCTTGTATAGTATACCAGTTGTTCCATTTTGTGTGTGAAACAGGAAGAGGAAAGTAAAAAGGGCATTTTTTTGTGTCAGAGTCACATGATGGAGCAACTATTTCTAAATATCATCAGAGAAAGAGACGCGTAGAGGCATGAGAGTATGACCGATCCACTGCAGATACTCTCTCCCACTTTTACCCTCAGCTTCACTTCAGCACTGTAAAAGAAGAAACTGTTGGACTCCTAAATTCAGTTCAGAAGAACTTCTTGATTTATCTACAGCTGTGCACCTTACTTCTCTGCTGCTTCTTCTTCTATCATACAAAGGAATTATGAGAATTAACTCAATAGCTGTGAAGTGCTTTGAAAGGTGAAAATAATGAAGTGTCATTCTGCCTCAGGAGCCGCTCCTCCTAATGAGATAGAAGTTAAGGTGAACTGACACAATTTTGAAAATAAATGTCCACTTGTTACAGCAAAGAGATTAAGGAGCTAATAATGCACATGGCCTCAGATGACTCCAACAGCAAAATGTTACCTAAAATGCAAGATAAGGCATATATATTCTAGTAAGAAGGCAAACAAGGGGGGAAAACCCAACCAGTTTTAAATCACTATCAGATATAGTCTTATGTCCATGATTCATTAAGCATTTCATCACTGAAGGGTTACAAAGAATAGGCCTTTTTTAGAGCAGAGAACTATAGTACAAGAGTATTTACTTGTAGGTAGAAAAATTATAGCATTTTCCTTACATAGGTACTATAAGCAACACCTTTCAGTATCTGCTTTACATGACAGTTTGTTTTGCTGTATAAACCTAAACCCAAAGCAGCAAACAGACAGATTCTTCACCATTTTATGTCAAAATATGCCATCTCATTTCAAAACCAGGATGTCAGATACTTGAAACTCACAGGTTTAAAACCATACGGAATGCTTTTTAAGAGATGCTGACAGACACACATGCATCCTAGAACTGTAGCAGTATAATGACTTTGTCACTGGAGCAAGATTTATTATTAACTGTGTAAATGATTAGAGGCTTTTGTTCATTCCTGGATTTTAGATGATATATAAGTGTGTTACTTTTTCCTCCTCTTCCACTGTTCGCCTGAAACATTTGCAAGTCTTCAAATATGTAAGCAGACCACATCACTTGTAATTTATTTGACATGACAAAGGGCTTATTAATATCCCTGTGCTGATTTAAATATATTTTTAGAGTCAAATAGAATGAAGAATAGATGTATGGATATTGATAAAGGGGTCAATAATAGGTCTACTACAAATTTAAGACTCAAATGAGATTTCTCTTTACATGTCAGAACATCAAAAGCATTGAAGACGTGTTTCACTTTACTCTGACATTTAAAACTGGTTTTGGAGAACAAATATGAGGGGCCCTTCTGACACAGTGCATTCTCACAAAGAAGTTATTGTGCATGCGAGTGAACACCAGAGAATGATTGTCAGGATGTTTTAGCCACACTGCCAGAAAAGGTGCCAAATTACTAATGCATAACTTTGCACCATCTCTAGATCTTCAATACATGCAAGGTCTCCAGTTAGCTGAAAGAAGAGCTTTCAATAACGTTTCCCCCACCAGTTGTGTGCAGAGCAAATGCAAGAAGTCAAAACCATGACATATTGTGAATAAATGAAAAATCAGTGCCACATATGTAGAATGTGCACTGCAAGATTCACTGTTCATTGCTAGGACAAAATCAAACCTAAAGCTAGTACTATTTCTGTAGCTCAGACCTTCCAAATTCTAACAAAAATCCCCCAAATTTTCGCTTATTGTGGTAATTTTATATTTCATTTATTCATTACCACAAGATCAAGAAATCAGTGATGACATTCAGCAAGCCCACTAGCATAAGGCCATAAGATTTTCTCAACTACGAGCACAAAAGAGCTTTTTAAGAACACCGTCTTCTCTTCACAGAATTCCCACACAAAGACTTGCATTTTGGTCAGATATTTTAACTGATTGCTATACATGTGCCATGGTTCTATTCTGCATCTTTACAATTTTGCTTTTACCTGGATTTTTAAAGGGCCCATGACTGTCAAACTTGTGTTCCCTATGTACATAATTACAGACTGTGATTTAAAAAAAAAATCCTTTAATCTTCTCCTTCATATTAAAAATATAAACCCAGTTTGATCTCTTATGAAACAGGATGATTTCTAGCCCTTTAAATCACTTTAATGGCTCTTCTGAGCACTCTCCATTTTTTCCAGCGTTGTCCTTGCAGCATGGATGCAAAACTGAATGCAGTATTCTAATAGTCACATAAAAAGTTCATAGAGTGCCCCAACTCTGATTTTAAAAACTCTTTGCTTTTTTTTTATCAATGCAAATGGAAACGAAAAGTAATTAG
This sequence comes from Donacobius atricapilla, assembly GCA_013397315.1. Taxonomy (NCBI): domain Eukaryota; kingdom Metazoa; phylum Chordata; class Aves; order Passeriformes; family Mimidae; genus Donacobius; species Donacobius atricapilla. The sequence continues at coordinate 112,195 of WBMY01016951.1, forward strand.
GGAAATCCAGGAGGTAGGGAAACTCTGCAGTATAGTGCTATCCTCCTTTAGTTATTGTACTTGAATGATTTATCTTCCTTAATAAGGTCTAGCTCAGTGGAATTATAAGCCTTGGATGTACTAACCATAATGTTTGATTGTTCTGTTAAGACATGTGCCAAGAGAAGTGTTAAGAACATATAAAAGCAATCTGTAGAGTATAAGGCTATGCCAGAATTAATTAGTCAAGATGGTCAAGAACTTCTAAAACAAAAATCTCAAGATAATTATTCAATACTTACACACTCTGTATGCACTGGATGTACAGCAAAGAGCAAAGCAGCAAGAAGAGAGGACTTTGGAGCCAGGTTTAGCCGTCTTCCTTTATTACTGAATTGCAATCCACCCAATAATATGGAGAACACATCAACCATCAACACTGAGATAGTACAATGAAGTATTATATTGATGACATGGAAACCAACTGGGTAGAAGCCTCCAGCAAACAGGTAATTAATTCTATACAGAAACAAAAAATATTAAGTCTAGGAATGACAACAGTGGTTAGAAAAATACAAATATAAAAACTAAAGAACCCCATAGCAGACATAGGCACCCCAAAATAAAGTGGACATCTCAGTACACGTGGTGTTACCATTTAGCCACCACAAGAAGATAGGAACAAAATCCCAGTCTTTGAGGTATTCATAGGGAATATCACATGGATACACTATCTATGCCCTCCAAACACATTTGTAGCAAAACGTTAATCGTTCCTATAGTTCCTCAGAACTGGCTTTTGGCCAACAATGTAACTTCAGTGTCGCAACACAGAAGTATCCCGGGGCTAAATAACCCCCCACCACCGAGGGATACCTCTGGGCTTAAGAGCAGTTTAAATTTGATGGAATTATGTTAATTAAATCCACACAGTGAGGAAACTAATGTGCACTGGGACTATGATTTCCACTGAAATACTCTCTGAAAGAGGTCCTAGCATGTGGGTACAATCAGTATCCACCCAGAAAACAGCATATCTTGGTAACTGATTTGTGAGACTGGTTAGAGAGACATTTCATACAAGTATTAGAATCAGAAGGAAGAGTAAGTGAAAATTCAGTATAAATCCCTATTCAAGACAGGAACTCTGCAGTAAAATGGAGGCTGAGAAGAAAAGGGGCAAACGCTGGGCTACTATCCATATACTTTTCCCTGTAGGTGAGGTACATAGAAACTTAGTTGGAATAGGGGATTTTACACTGTTCTTTCGGTTAATCTGCATCTGGCATAAACAAAATCTATTCAAAAACTTAACCTATTGTAAGTATAATACACATAGAGGTTGGAGCTTAGGGAAATTAAGGAAATCCACTTCTTACTTGTGAAAATAGCATTTTATGGACCATCTCCACAGGGTCATCTATATTTTCAGATATAGTAATGATTGTATCCCAGATCACTCTTTAAACAAACCAGAATGTTATTGGAGATGGAATATACCACAGAGACAAGGAAAAAAAAAAAAAAAAAGAGGAAAGCACGTTCTGTGTAATGCACTGAAAGCTTTAACAGGTTTAGGACTCTGACACACTCTACTGAGTTGCTTATTTTTCTTGATGAAAATGTGAAGAAAGCCCAATAGACAGTGAAACCCACAGTGCTAGGTACTTAAAACACTGACACTACCCTAAAGGATCAAAGTTTTTGCTTGAATATAAGGACTAAGAATGGGAACACTTCTTCTGCATTTAGTCCCTGGCTCAGAATGGGCAACTTCAGAATGAGCGCTAGTTCCCACTGACACCATTGAGTCACAAGGGAAAAATAAAGAAATTAAGACTGAGTCCTCAAATATTCTCTGCATTACTGTGCCAGATTTCTACATAGTCTACTGTTTGCTTAAATCTTTGTGCAAAAAATATGAGCTAAGCATGTACAAAAGTAATCCTCTTAAATCTTTAGTTATTTGACAAAACCAGCAAGTTATATATAGGCAGACATTTCACTAGATTCTCAGACACTTGAGTTAGAATATTGGAATGAAGATGTGGGAAGACTATACAATGAACTGATGGAAAAAGGCCACACTACCTTGATGCTATTTATAAAATAAACCATTTGACAGGTCAGCAGGAAAGCAGAGAACAAAAACTACAATAGCAGTGTAAGTGGCAGCATGGCTAAGTGAAGGGAGCATACACCTCCTAGTTCCTTGATGTGACATACTAAACCACATTGCCCCTAGTACCAGGTATAGAAGACCATTAAGACAAACTCTCTGAAAAGCAGATAGAAATACACAGTGCCAAAATAATGAATATTTCGGGAAAGAAAACACTGGAAAATTAAAACACCATTTGAGCTAAAGGTAGTGAACTCAAAAACTGTATTCTGGAAATGTATCCAACTACCCTCCAGCTACTTTGTTCTTGCCTTTTCTGCTGCCTCCCCCCTAAATTCAATTGAGTCAATATAGGTTAAAAATATTCAGACCTCAAGCAAAAATACAAGTCTCACCTGAAAGTTAGGACAGTTAGCGGTCGATATGACTTATGACTGGTATTGCTGCTGAGTTTGCTACCCCAAAAGTCATGATACCACAGGTCACCAAGTGGAGTTTCTGCCCTGAGGTCCTAAAAGAAAACACATTACCAGATTCTTAACATTTTTCCTGTGTTCAAACCACAAACAAGTTCTAACTAATACTCACACTAAGGTGGACATAGCAGGAGTTTTGTTGGCTCACTACTGACATTTGACCCATGGTACCTAAGTTTGCAATGAAGGTCACATCTTGAATGCCTGTCATTGTAAAGGCCATGATCCTGGATTCTGTAAGTAGGCATAACTACATGAAATTTAGAGCTACATTCACATCATGTTATAATCTGGTCAATAGCCAAGATATGAAACACATAAACCTCCTTACCTTATCATTTTGTAAAAAGCCTTTGATTTTAGGTGTAGGTTATCTTGCAGAGAAGGAAAACTACAAACTGCTGCAAAATAGCCTTTTTTTACCAGGGCAGTAGCATAACTACTAACAAAAGCATGAAATCAAGAAAACTAAAGGTAGGAAAAAACAATTAGCTCTTTTTGAAGCCTTGCTTTGCACAGGACTATTCAAATAGTTGAAGTTGTTTTAACTCTTAATACATGAAATCAAGAATCAACATCTTCATATACTGCTCTGAAAGATTAAAAGACAGAAAGGTAATGAATTATTTTAATTTGGGGTGCAATAGGAGCCGATTAAAAAAAGACTGCAAAGAAAAAGTCTTGCTTGCTTGCTCTTCCCTTTTATCTCAAAGCCATGCTGATAATGAAAAATCCAAATAATGTAGGCTCTTAAATGGAAAACATACACTTTGGAGGAAAAATAAGGATCTTGCTAGCATCTGCCTCAGTTGTCTATGAGGACAAGCCTGGAATTTCAAACTAACACATACTTGCCCTTCTTCTGCTTCCCTGGTGCAATTAAACACCAGTTTATGCTAGGTACATGCAGGTTAAAGACACTTGAGACAGAACCTAAGAACAAAACTGTGCTAGTCAGTACTGCTCCTGCAATCAACAAGTTACTCTACCCCCACCTTCTGTCTTGGAATTATTTGAGACCAATGAGCCAAAGGAGGTGAACAATACACTGCAAACAGAAGTAAGTAGACAAACAGGCTTGCTAACCCCATGAAAGGTCTTATAAACCCTGGTGCCTCCATCTTATTTCTACAACTTTATCTACTTAAAAGATGCCCACAGTGCAATTCCCTTTGTTTATTAATTCCGGCTCCTCTCCAGTGCTGCTACCACCTCGTTTGCCTCTATAGCATCTTGATCATTCAGTACCTTCCATCTCACCCTTAGCTAGTATTTTTGGCTTGCATATACTCCCAAATTACAGTCAAATTGCTGGACCCTGATGACTGGCTGCTGCTAAACTGAACTTAAAATAACTAATTTTTTTCTTGCTTCTTTAACAAGAATATTCTTAACATATTCTGACTATCGTCCAGCCAAAAATACAAATTAAAATAAAAATCCAAGAAGAAATGTGTTTCTATCACTGGATCAAATTTGGCCAGTATTAGACAGCTGATTAAAAAAAAATAGGAAGGGGAAATAGGCTAAAGTTCCTAGCACACAGTCGAATGAACTGAAGTATTCTCTAATAGGTTACAAATCAATACACAGGAAAGAGAGCAGGGCTAAAACTGCAGTCTGAAAAAACCTAGACTGCAACTGTCAATTAAGGCACTCTCAGGGAAATTCTTAAGAAATCAAGACTCACAGGGGATCCTACTTGGGCTTAAGAATTACCAAGGTGAAAAATTTCTTCACGCTCCCACAGATGTTTCTACTGCCAAATAATAGCTAGAAATTTCTTTCTTCTCCCAGGACCACAATTCTAGCCTTAGGTACCTAAATTCCTGTTCCATTCTTCATTGGTATGCACAAACCCTAAAGGTCATAATTTGACTCTCAGAGCAGGAACATACTCAACCAGCAGCTCACTAAATCAATACAGCTAGCTTTTCCAGGGGCAAGCTGGGACAGGGATGTACACCAAAATCTACTCAAGTCTTTATACTCTGCAGGGGACAGTTGTCAGAGGGTGGTGTGGCCCTCAGACTGTTTTTCCAACCAGCAGCACTGCTCCTTATGTACATAAGGTCTATGAAAGACATACTTTTATAAATGTTAGTACTGAAAAAGAAAAGTATGTCTGCCATGTCACAGATGGTCTTCAATAACTTGAGATGGGAAATGTACAAGGCTTGATTTCTCATTCCGCTACAATCAGCCTTCTTTTGTCTTCCATCGGAAGAATGCAGGAAAAGCTGAATGCATGGAATTACTTAGTGATTAGATTACACTTCCATATGACTTAAAAATCTTCAATCATGTATCTTGCCCATGTATCCAAGTTCTTTGAGAAAGTTTCTTAGATTAATTTTCCTACTTAGTGAATTTACCCTAAAATAGGAACAGTTTGCTCCAAGGGACACAGCTGTTTAAAAGCTACATAAGATTTTCTATTTAAAAACCAAAAGTAGCTATCAAATAATCTCTAAATATTTGATTAGCAGCAGCTTACAGACAGCAGAGTTCAAGATTTGAAGAAAGGTCAGTTTTTCTATATAAAGGCTTATAGAAATGACATATTGTGTCTGAAGCTCTGCTTAATCCAGCTGTTTGTCTTGCCAAGTTAGTAAATAAATAAAGACAAAAGCCACTGTTGTGTACCAGTTAAAATGCTGCTTAAAATGATAAAAAAGCATCTGGAAAACAGCCTTTAACTCCAATAAAATTCAGTAATGGAATGTTCCATGATATGATAGGCATGGGGTCAATAAATGTGTATCTTTTGCTAAAAAAACAATAAAAGAAACAAAAGATTGGGATGATGGCACCTAGTAAATTAACAGAAAGAGCACTGTGTGATACCCAAGAAAATACTACAGTAGCAATGCTCAGTAAATCTATAAAATTACTTGAACTGTTGCCTTTCTTATTAAGTAGGAATAAAATATGCTATGCTTTTTTTAATAAACTGTGCCATTGCTAGATAATCTCCCCCCCATTAAGCCAGTAAACTCATTGTCTCTGTATTTTTCTTGTGGATTTTGAATTTCCATATATCCATGTGACCTGTGTGTTAAAATGACGTTGTCACAAAATCCTCATTTAATTTCTAGGGAGTAATAGAGGATTTTGATGTGAAAAATAGAATCAGTCTCCCAGTTTTTCAAACATACAGACTACATATGAATTAATTTATTTTAGCAGTTGGTTGAATTTCACAGCATTGCCAACAGCTAGAATCTCGGAGCAAATTGTTGGGTTGCATAGATAAATTGAAACATTTTTAGAGTAAAGACTGAAAGAAATGGAGAGAGATTACAAGTGTGGAAATTGCACATTAACAAAACAACCTGCCTTGTTTCAACATCAGTCTTTTATTCATTCTTCCAGGAAATTAAAATATTATAAACAGGTCCCAAATAAAACTTTACAGAATGAAACACAGCCAGGAGCTGTGCAATCTAAAATACAATACTACTTTTAAAAAACCCAAAACAACAATGCTATAGGTTCTTAATTTGTCTACAGTATTCTTTTGAAAGCTTTGAGATTTATTTCCATGCTTACAGATGTATTCCCCCTGCCCCACACACACATTTATGACTGAAGGTATGATGACTTACACACGCATAATAGAAATTTGTCTAAGGAAACAGTAATTCTGCATGATTATAAAAGGTACATTGTGATAAGCTGCCTCTATATCTTGTGCAAGGAAAAAAAAAAGTGAATTGTGTTCTAGCAGTATGACTCTCCAGATTATCCTCTTTGTAAAGCCCCATGGCTTCAGGAAGACCGAACCAACAGATGAATGTGATTATTTTTATCCTGTACTTTTCTTTCTAAATGCTTAACAAGTACATTCCAGAACAGCATAAAAGCTGTAATATCCATCCATGGGCACAGGCTCACTCACTGTAACATGTGATCCTGTGAAGTATCTCAGCAATTGAAGACACTGCTCAAAGTCAAAAGAATCTCAGCTAGCGGTTCATTTGAAACCATAGAATCGTATGTTAATTTCTAAGCATTTCAAGGTCTGTTCATTCAATGTATGGTCAGCTTTAAAATGGAACACGAGAATACTCCACCTCTAATCTCAAAAAAACCTGTTGTCACGGGAACTTTAAGGGAGGAAGGAGGAAAAAGGAAGCTTTGCTTGCTCCTGTAACGTTTTTATGGTATATACTACACTTGAAGACCCCCTACACCCTACAATAGCTTAATGATGCCTTATGTACCTGCAACCAGACTAAGTTTATTCAGTGGTCTTATTCTGTGACGCCGAGATGATGAACAAAATCTCCTATTAACATCCATGGGTATCAGAAAAGTTTACTGTACACTCTCACTGACTTAGGAATGAGCATAAAATTAGACCTACTGGCAGTCTTGATGTAGAGGTACCCTTAAATCAGGCTTAACTTTAAAAAACACCCAATAAAACAAAATGGAAAACTTAAATTTTTTTAAAAAAATAAATAATACCCAAAGGAGAAGCTCTTCACAAGGCTGAAACTTTTGGGCCTACTTAGATCAACTTTGCATCATTTCCTTTCCTATGACCATTTATGCCAAAGGGTGTGAGGAAATAAAAGAGACCAACCTTATTATTGATGATGGCTTCAGAATCATCAAAGACAAAATCTCCATCATAGCTGTTAGCAAAACAGAGGAAGGAAATTAATGCCACAACCATTTTAGCCCAGTATGATGGAAGGAGGAACCATGATACATCATGGTCCAGATTAGGTTCCAATTGTGCCATTCTGTGAAATGCTTGTTCCAAGCTGGGAGCTTTAGCATTATGTTGGTTGAAAACCTGGAAGAAACACATACAAGTGCATGGTTACAGCTCTGATTCACTAAAGAAGAATTTTAAAGGAAAGCTGGCTTGGGAGAGGAGATGAAGTTTCATATAACCTTACATTTTTTTCTCTCAGTGCCTCTCATAGTTACTGGAACACACCTAAACATAATTTTGTATTTCACATGAGGAAGTAAAGGCAGAATTTCTCATGGTTGGAGCACAGAGATAAATACAACCAATTCTTAGATGCTAAGGTAAAACTCAGGGGCAGATAAATTCTAAAACCTAGAGCAAATGACTGTTTTTCTGTTTCTTACTGTTCTTTTCAAGCAATACAAGCAGATGTATCAGGGGGACTGTGAAATATTTAAAAAGTTCCATAGAATATGATAAACATTATAATTTCCTTCCATGTTTGAAAAGAAGACATTGTCAATTGCCAAAAGAGCTCTACTCCCTCCAATAATCAAATTAAAGGATCTAGTCTTACACATTCTCCCATGGAAGGAATTCACACAAACATCACAGATAGACAAATGGAGATGGACTAGGCCCTAAATCTCAACAATACAAGCAATGAGACAAGGCCCATAGAACTGAAACAGCACTGGTGTTCATGAAATCACTCTGCACATCTCTAGTGCAGTTGAAATTCCACACCTGTATTCACGTGCTCATGAGGTTGTTGAGGCAGACGAAAAAGTGCCTGCAATCCAAACACATTGAGTAATACATCAGCGTGGAGATACTAAGGCTGGAGGTTTCCACCCATGAACCACCTTGACTCAGATGGGTCTCTCTGGATGCTTCAGAAACAGCCTTCTGTCTGGACTACTACTCTGTTTCTGCTTCTCAGGTGCTCAGACACTACTGTGAGTGGTCTTATTATCAAGTGCTGGTATAAACGGCAAACAAAGGAGGTTATGAAGGAAAACTGCAGTAAAAGACCGACAGAATATGATTTTTTTATTCTGTAAGCCCAAAGAATGATAGGCACATATAGTAGCCTATCATCAGTTTCTTCTTATATGAACTGTTGCACTCCTGAAAATACTGCATTTAATACCTTCATACCAGAAAAACAGAAAATCCAGAAAAAATAGCTCCAGCGCACCCCTGCAAACATTGCATTCAATGTCTTTGCACGGCCTAGGAAAACAGCTCCAATCATCTGGCTTCTGGAACAGAGCTGACCATTAGAGCTGCTACAGCAATTGCTCAGTAGCTTTTCCTTTTGCAGTACTACGTTCCAGTCCCCGCATACTCCCAATTCCGGAGCACACACGTGTAGAGGGACCGGCAATACACCCTGCCGCACCAGTGCCCCTCCTCGCTTTGGACACCATACGGCACTGCTCCCAAATTCAGATAAAGTCAGTAACCTGGAGCTGTGCAACCTGAGAGGCTGGAGCTCCCTGGCTGAGCAAAGCAGCTGCTTTAAGAGCAAAACCTTCTCTCGGAGTAGCTCACCCTTGTGCTCGTAGTTTGACGGGAACAAAGAGAGAAAGCGTGGCTGTTAAGTGAGGGAAGTGCACGGCGTTGCTCCCAACTGCACGGATACAGCCTCAACACGCACCACGCAATTAAAATATTTAATCTACTCAAAATTCATTTCGCCCTTAAAGTTTCTCCCATTACGCTCGCCCTATTTACCCGGCGCACAGCTGCCGCCAGCCCGCCTCCCCGCGCTCCAGGAGGCCGGTCCATGGGGGCCTCCCTTCCCCGGGCAGCGGCGTGTGCGGCGCTCCGGGGAGGCGGCGGTC
>WBMY01016951.1:121661-146290 GCA_013397315.1 Donacobius atricapilla
TCCCGCTGCGCGCCCGCCCGCTCCGCCCCGCCCCGGCGGGGGTCGTTGTCCCGCGCAGTTGGCTGGCTGCTGGCTCTCGGGTGAGCCGGGGAGAGCGAGGGCCGCCCGGCACCGGGGCGGGAGAACCGCGAGTACCGAGCCCCCCACTCCTCTCGCCTTAGCGAGGTTCTGCGGCGGCGGGCGTGCGCGGAGCGAGAATCCCCCCGGGAAGCTGATCCAGAGCCAGTGGGGCGGTGGCGGGTATGGGTGGTGGGGTCTCGCCGCCTGGGACGGGTAGAGGGGTGAGCTGGCAGAGCGCTCCAGCCTTTCTGTAGGTGGCTCTCGTCCTACTGGGGTTGTTGGGGATGCTCTCCGCAGGACAGGTACTGTAAGGAGACAACAAAAAGGCTGTATCAGGTGTAGTTAATTCATCCGTTTAAACATCACCGCGATTTCCTTGTAAGAAAGCGTGATTAAACGCTGAACTAGCAGCACCAAATGTTGGGCAGCAGCTTCTCTAAAAATCCCCCATTAAAATCTTAATATGCTGAAATTGGATGAGAATTCCTGGCTGTGTGCCAGGGAGTGGCATACAATTTGGAGTGGGATTTTTAAAGATGTTTGCATTATCAAGCGTCAAATCAACAAGGTTTTTTCATGGTTCCTTTGAGGCTTTAACTCTCGAGTGGAAACACTGCTTTGGGAGGGCTCTGGTGGCTGCCACCCATAACTGCTGACACCTGCTTTGGAACATCTGCTCTGCGACACGGGCAGCTCAGCTGGGTGAGAGGCAGCGGCTGAGCCAGCACAATTGCCAGGCTCGTATATTATTCAGCTGTATATGTGGAACTCCCGCTTCTAAGATGGAAGGCTGTAACTTGTGCCTGTTAAACAGCTACCACAAAGCATCTGAGGTGCTTCTCAGTTGTGAAGCGGTGGGAGGCGACCTGCTGTCATCGAGCCCACAAAGCTCTGTGAACTGATTGCAGACTTCAGGTCTCTGTGGTACAAGAGCTAAAATACATAAAGACCTGCAAACCAATAAATTGAGCCTTGTACTTTCAAATGATCTTGCCTGTTCTGGCTTTGCCATTGACTTTGTGATCTAGGTGGACACAATGAGGAAGCTTTGTGTTTCATAATTTGCCATCGTGAAATGGTAAAAGTGAAAGATGTCTTTACGACTTTTGGGTCATTTTGCCTTATAAATACAAGGTAAAACATGATATAATCAACAAAGGCATGTTTTCTAGGTTTCTGCTTCTACAGTCCAAAGCATTGCAGTTTATATCACTTCATAAAAATAGCTGATTTGTCATATTATTTCATGATTAGGAAGTGCTGGTTGATATTTCCTAACATTTCATTACTGTTTCAACTTCTACCTCCCAAACTACCGCACATATATTATCAAGTCAAATTCTCCTCAACAAGAATTCTCAAATTCAACAATCTCCCTGAGATTACAGTATTTACAGAATTTTTGTGTTTGCTAATGGAAGGGGCCTGACTCAGAAGAGAGGGGCCCAATTTAGAAAGAAATTCCTTAGTTAGAAAAAGCAATGTATCATGTATTCAATCTTGTCTCCTATAACTTCTAATAAAGTAAGTGAAATTTAAGTTCATGCTTAGGTTTCCCTATGTGTAAGAATTTATTTTAATTTAAGCATATGTAAATATATGTAAGGTTCTGTGAATCAAGGTTGAGATTTGCTTCACCAGACTCACTGTGACAATTGCCAGACTTGTAGTATTTGATTCACATTTCTGTGTTTTGTTCCATAGCTAGTTTGACTTTATCACATTTGCTGATGTATTTATTTCTACTAATGACCCATTCAAATCACATACTCTTCTTTGTAGCTCCTTTGCTCACATTTCTTGGACATCTGCACATCCTTGATCTGTGCTTTATAACTGGAATTTAATTTGTTCACTATGTCTGCTGATATCATCATTTCTGGTCAAATATATATAATTTCCACACATCCAGCTGCACAGATGGTATAAATCACCTCATCACCACTTATGTCAATACAACAATAGTGATTAACATTTCCATATGAACTAGTAAACACATGCAGAAGGCTCTGCTTCCCATTATTTTCCATTTAGAAATAACCATTTTTTTTCTTAGGGTTTTATTATTTTTATGATGACCTTCTGTTCTGCTTTAGTTAACATGAAGAACTGCAGAGCAAATACCTGTTCTGGAGAGTTCCCTAGTTCCCTCAAAATCTGATTCAAATCAGCTACAGTTGCATAATCTATCTTCAGTCTGCTTCTTTGGAGGGTTATTGTAGCATTTCAGTTTTAAGCAATTCCTACAATGCAACACTTTTGTTTGTTTGTTTTTTTTTTTTTTTAATCTACAGTTTCTGCGTATGAAGTGAGTATCTCCTTGCTCTGTAGTTTTCTTAGCATGCTAAATTGATCTGCCTAAGTGGCTATTGCATCCTTATTTTTAGCAGCTTGCCATTGCAGATCTGCACAAAGGCCAGCCTTGCTCTTGTAAGAAAGGAGTGTACAAAACACGTCATATTTCAAGGGATCAGCACTTGACAGTATCACAGTGACTTTGCAGATGAGAATAAAATGTCAGGGGCTGTGGTAATGCAGGATTCAACCAAAACGGTTCAGAAGCTTAAAAAGGCTGTCAGTTGCTACTGCAATTGTTTTTGGAGCAGCTGTGTCTTCTCCATTGCCTGGATTTTGCCATCATAAATGTGGCTGTGGCCATTGAGAGCCACTGCTTGTGCCTGTAGGTAACCAGCTGGTCCCTACCTGTTCCATGGCTGGGCTATGCACAGGCATTTTATATACAAATATTTTCATAAAGAATAGGCATATTTTCCCTGCTGTTGTTAACAGTATTTCTATGGTCTCTTCCTCTAAACAGCTGGTGTCCCAGTTAATTACACTGAATGAGGCGTTTTAAGTAGCAGGTCTTAGGCAGCTTGTTTTGTATGTCATGTGTTGTACGTGTGTGTGTGTGTCTGTCTGTAAGTACACATACTTATGTAGAGACAGACAAAGTCACATTTGGTGCAGTTGCAATGCTGATCAACTGTAAATCATAAAAACAAAATGGAAATGAAACAAGTTAGACAAAATTGTTGCAAGAGGAGTACAATGAATGGAGACTTCTTTCCTGGTTTTTCTGCCTCATCTTCTGACACCTCCTTGCTTTACTAACTGTGGTTCCCCTCGTGACCCATGTAAGTCATCCTTATTAAGATCCCTCGGTATTTGTCACTTTGCTTTTTGGCTTGCCGCCTGTTCCAGGTTCACTTTATTCTATAACTGACCAGAGCTACGAGTGTGTTTGCTGGTGAACAGCCTGCCCAGACTTCCTGGGCAGGCAGTCACCATGAAGAATTGGTGACAGCTGGGTCTCTCTGTGAGAGTGTCTATCAGGTTGCTGCCATTTATGCAGCCATTATGGCCTTTTTTTTATGAAACATGCAGGAATTGAACATGCTTGAGGCTCCTGTACTTCGGTAAGTCTGGATTAAATGAAACAGAAGTTATTAGAAGAGGATTGGCAGAAAGACCCTAAAACTCTAATTTTCTTTAGAACTGAGGCTTCCAGTGAAGTACTGAATCCTTTAGCCCTGCTACTGTAGATATATCCCTGCTCACTGGTTGAGAATGAGCAGCTTCATTGAACTTGTTACGATGTTTTGCTGCTACTAAAATGTTTAGGGTAGAGTTGAAGGATTGTGGCTCACAGTCTTTAACTGTGGTAAAAGTATATACTTAATCACACATTGTCCTTCCCCTAAATAAGTAGACAAGAAATATATTTTTAAAGCAGTTAATGCTGAATGTGAGAAATATGCTCTGTGGAATGTGTTGTTTTCAGTTAAAAAATGAGAACACAGTAGGTCAAAGACTTGTGGATAACAAAGACTTCACTATTCTGTTGTTCTCTGAACCATAAGAATATTCATCACTACTTCTCACTGTAGTACTTTAAATGTAGTACAAGCTATACTTCAGCTTTCATGGGAAAAATAAAGAACCATCTATCAATAATCAAAATAAACCTTTCAAGGAAAGTACCAATGTAGTTATGCCAGCTTGTTACAAATTCACCATTAATACTGAACTACTTCACTCTGTGCATCTGCCTAGCTTTTTGTTAGAGAAAATACACCTCTCTTTTCCAGACAGTGAAATTAAAATCACTATCTGTTCCTGACACAAAGAAACAGAAGATAAAAAAAAAGAAAATTTAAATGGAAAGTGGGACTCCAAAATAATTTTCAAAGATTCTCAAATTTCCTTCCAAAAATTATTTAAAGCTGTATGAGGAGAAGAGTGGTGACAACAGTCTGAGTTACTGCATGTGCTAACATTATGATTCAGAATGTTTCCAAGTTTTACATTTTAAAATTGTATTGTCCAAATCAAGAGGCTGTACAAGTATCTCTGCTGTCAGAATCAATTTGTAATTCATTACTTTTGTCCTTCAGTTTAATAGTGTTTAAACTACGCATACATACAGACACAAACATAAATAAAAATAGGCACTTTTAAAGACTGTTGTATCTATTTTAAAGTTAAGTTGATTAGAACTTTAATGTATGCTATATAAAATTGCATTGGGCAATACATTAAAAGATTAGAAAAATTATAATCTACTGCAAAAACCTTCCAGCATCTAAAGAAGCTTCTCTTGAAAAACATTTGAAACCCTGGTCAGAGGACCAGAAAAATTATTTGCCTTTCTTTGTATTACCTAATGTTAGCAAATTGGACCTTCATTTTGCACTCACATAGTAATTTGCTTAAATAAAATGTAGTGCTGAATCAGTCAGATGATGTCATTTTGTACTGAGTAGTACGAAACTATGATGACGGGAACTAGAAGAAAGAATGAATTGGTGCCTCTACCTTTTCCTTTAATTCTTAACTTTTCAACCATGAGTCTAACCTTGGATTTTATTTCAACACACCAGCTTCCTTAAAAATGAGTTCCATGAAATCCTGAAAGTTCACCTGCACATAAAGAACTCCGTGACCAAGGCCTATATTTAAAAAGTAGGAGGGAAAAAGGGATTTTTGATCTCTGAAAGTGAGAACTCTAGGGAAATACATACAATGAAATACTATAACACAATGAAAAAACAGAGAAGTTAATAGTGCATGATTCATATGAACCCAATTTATAACTCCTAAGTTGAAATCTTTATTGAAAGATCTTAAAGATGCATCTGTGTTTGAGGTATAGTTGAAGAGCAAATATTAGACACCATCAGACCAGGATATTAAAGAGTAGCACTGACATAAACCACAGGAATGATTTTAAATTTTTCTTGTTGCTGTTATTTGTGAAATTAAATTGTTACTCTTACTAAAATAATTTTGTTTAATATAATTGTAGCTATAAGCATGAGATCATTCTTGCATTTTTAGTGTCTACCCAAGAAAGCACTGAGATATTTAAGACCTATGAGTTACTGTAGAGTGTAGTTAGAGTAGCTGCTTTTAGATAATTTCCAGCTGTGATTTGTAAATAACATTTTTCTTTCTTTCCCTTCTTGCTCAGTGGTAATTATGGCTATATAACAAATTTAAGAAGGAACTCTTTATCTATATCTATACAATCTATTGTTGTTTTCATCTAGAGTGCTTGGGAAAAGAAAGCACCTGCTTTAGAGGTGGAAAACCTGATGAATAATGAGATAAATTTGCTTATCCATGATTGACAGTAATTCAATGGCAAGAACAAGAAACAGAACCCAACAGAGCTGGTTATAACATGTTTTCCTTCTAGTGAGGAATTCTGAGGCTTCACAAAAACTAGCTGAGCTAAGAGGATGTTAAAACCCCATCAGTTTCACTGGACACAAACTGCACTCTTCTTCTTCTGCCCATGCAAGTGTATTGGTTTAGCATAAATAGTAGGAAAAACCAATTGTTAATCCATTTTGGAACTAACAGCTAAGCTGGCCAATCAGGTAAAAGGTGTACACCCTCTGGGACACCGCTTAAAAAACAGGAATCTTGGGAGACCCGCCCTCTTTCCGCGGACCCCTGCCATGAGGTAATATCGCGGCCGGGCTGGGAGGGCCCCGGGCCCAGGGGCCGGCTGGCCCCGGGAGGCCCCGGGAGTCCCCGGGAGTCCCCGGGAGCCGCGGCCGGGCCGGGAGGNGATTTGTAAATAACATTTTTCTTTCTTTCCCTTCTTGCTCAGTGGTAATTATGGCTATATAACAAATTTAAGAAGGAACTCTTTATCTATATCTATACAATCTATTGTTGTTTTCATCTAGAGTGCTTGGGAAAAGAAAGCACCTGCTTTAGAGGTGGAAAACCTGATGAATAATGAGATAAATTTGCTTATCCATGATTGACAGTAATTCAATGGCAAGAACAAGAAACAGAACCCAACAGAGCTGGTTATAACATGTTTTCCTTCTAGTGAGGAATTCTGAGGCTTCACAAAAACTAGCTGAGCTAAGAGGATGTTAAAACCCCATCAGTTTCACTGGACACAAACTGCACTCTTCTTCTTCTGCCCATGCAAGAGAGCTCCATCTCAGCAGAAATGGGACGTGAGTTTTTCGAGTAACCAATTATCTTATAGAAGACTTGTTGACGGAAAGTGGATTTGATAGGACACTCCTGGGCAGGCTGCCATGCACTGAATTCTGCACCTCTCTCTCTGACCCTCTAAGAGGGGAGCAAAAGGATAGTTCTTTTCTCTCCCCCCTCCCTGACTTCAGTTGTGTGCCTCTCGCTCTTGAATATTTTTGCCTGCTATTTTGACTGTTTCCTGTGTGGAGGTTATTCACAAAGATTTTACAACCAGCTTTGTAAGCCTGTGTAGGTAGCTTGTAAAAAAGACCCCTTTTCATAAGTTGGCCTGAGCAACACATTGTCTGCTGAGCACCTGGCTTTCTAGAGAGCCTGTAACAATTTTTCTTGTTCTTCTGGTGCCTACTGAAATGCGATTATTCTTTCCCCCCCTAGTTAACTAAGGCCTGTGAGTGAGACCCCTGTAGTGATAGCTATTGCAAAAAAAACCCCATAGGAAAGACAGAATTCCTGCCCCAAAGAGATAATTTGTGCCCTAGAGTTTTGCAACATTTAAATGGGTAGAACAGCATTTATCTAATAACATTTGGTAGATCTAGAAAGTAGTAAGGCAAGGCCATCCTTCTACTGGTGGTGTTCTTTTGCATGGACAGAGGCAAACTATGTGTTCTTCTGTTCTGATACTGCTACAGAGCTCATTAAATCTCCTTTTTGCAAGGAAGGCCTGAGGGCTATTAATTACTCTGATTTTCCATATATAAAATGTGAAGAATGCTACTAATCTGTTGACAACTGCGTGAAACTGTCCAACTGTGAAATAATGTTGAAAATTTCATTTTCTCAGAGATACTGTCATCTCCTTGTGTGGTTTTTTTTCCTAAATGGGTTAGTAAAGCACTCCTCATTACCATGGAGACTAATATTTTATTGTAAAAATCGTAATTGCAAGCAAGTTTCAAGGTTGCAAGCAGATTTGCCAGAAATCAGGTTAATTGATGAAGTACCTGCACTCAGTGTTGGCTGCTGCAGTGCACATCACTTTCATTCTGAGTCTTATTTACATTCCAAGCCTCAGGGCTCGGCTGCCAGCAAATCAGTCGTGGAATTGTTGGGCTGTGATAGATTCTGCAATAGGATAATAAAGGAAAAATAACTTCACTGAAGGGTAAGCTTGCTTGTAGCTGCCCTGGGGTACATCAGAGTAACAATGTGTGCATGTAGGCAGTGACTGCAAAAGAGTTGATGCCCCACAAGAACATGTATGGGTTGGCTTACCCATAGCAGGTTGTTCTTGTAACCACAGCAAAAGATAGATGGCTCCATGCGTAACAAATCAAAGCTTGCCTAATAATAAACACCTCTTGCAATTGTTAGTTTGTTTTACTAAGAAAGAAAAAGAAAGAAAAAGAAAGAAAAAGAAAGAAAAAGAAAGAAAAAGAAAGAAGAACTTTACTGCCAGTTTTCTCACTATTTTTAACACATTAAAAAAAAGTGAATAAATTAAAAAAAAAAGTCAACAAGAAGAAGAAATGGCTCCAGTCTGCAAACTGGGAGTAAAAATATCAACCATGCACTCAAGTCCTGCTCCTTGAGGGAAATATATGGAGAGATTTCAGCAAGTCTGTCTCTGAACTTTGTGTAGAAACCTTCAGGCAGAATCCAAAGATACAAGATATTTCTTGACCGCATCTTGACAGAAGAACATTTTTACTCATGCTTCTTACTCTTGTATTTATTCCCTTCCAAGTGAGTGAGAAGTATCAAGAAATTTTTCCACAGATGCAGTGGCCTGTGGAACATGATCAAACACAGGCCAAGCATTAGTTATTTTTATGAAAGATATCTGGCTTTAAAGAACCCTTGGCAACTCACACACATTTGCAGCACTTACAGTTTTTATCAGCATCTGCTTGAGGATCCAGTTCTGAAAAGTGCCAAGTGCTCCTAATGTGTGTGTGTTGACTTCAGGGGCAGTAGTTGTATGAAAGCATCAACACGTGGGTGGGGAAGACTGGAGCCAGGCAGAACTATAGCCCTAGCTGGTACATACAGACATACACAGAAGCTTTTAAGTCTTCATTTTCCAATAACATTTAGTTTGAAAACCGTTTTGCAAGATATCAGCTGCCTCTGAGCAAATCTGCTGTGTTCAGGATCAAGCCCTGGTGATGCCATGTCTCTGACCTCAAATGGCAACACTGGTGTGCTACAAAAATTTTGTCTCGTACTGTCCTGTACTCTCTTGCCTAAATTATCCCTTGATACAACACTACAGGGAGCTATCAGGAAGTACACTTGCGTAGCTTGGGCAAACAAACATTTATGAAGGACCAAATTAATCCAAAAGGAGAAATCTTCTATACCTATGAGACTATTATGGTGCTCACTAACAGCAGAACTGAATGCAGTCTAATACAAGACCATTAACCCTGTCAGATGTAAAATAATAAGAATGGTGTTTGATTGTATTACTACTCTTAAATTTTGGATATCATGAAAACTGATACTGGAACTCCATATGAAAATGTATTATAAAATACTTTATTTGTGTGGTTTTTTAGCATCTCATGTTGTCTGAAACACTGGGCAGTACTCAACAAACTCAGTTATGCTGATACATGAAGGGGAATTGTATCTCCTCTATTTACTGGAATGAGAGAGAAGGGAAAAATATAAGAAGGAGACAAAAATTAAGACCCAAGGCAATAATAATAGCAGGCAATAATTCCAATTATGTTGTCCCAGAAAGTTCTATAACATGAATTTTTAAACATTCGCTTTCATGCAGTTTTGTTCCCTTAAATATGTGGCAAAAGATTAATATCTCTTGACTGCAATAATAACAAAATTTTTTTTGCAACTGACTTGTGCTCAGGTTGTTGATTTTATTATTCCCTAAGGAACCATTATTTTGCGTTTAGTTTCACCAAGTCTCATTCTGAAATGGTGTACCATGATCTGTATCACATCCTTTAAGTAGTATGGTAGAGGTGGTTCATAGATTTTAGGATTTATTTTAAGTATTTATCCATTTTGGAAACTAAAAAAAAAAATCTAGGAAACTTTGAGAAAGACTTTCTAAAATACGTTTTAGAGGCTCCAGTCTTCTTTGGAATGGTATAAAAAATTACTTATTAAGATTGTATATGGTCCAAACATAGTGATATACTCATCTCAGTGGCTGCCCATGCTGTTGTACACTCAATAGTTTTGGAAAAGGGATTTCAGCTTCTTGAGTAGTGAAGCTTCTGGCACCATTCATGTGCACTTTCATACATCATTGCTTCCACCTTAAAGCTGAGAGATGAGCAATAAACTCACCAATTTCAGCTTGATTTTTATCAGTTCAGGACTAGCCTTTCCCACTTAAGATCTTGATTGTCCAATGAGGAAATGAAAAGGAACATGTGGGGAAGGGAGGAGTTTTCTTCGAATGGCTAAATTTCCTCTTGCTCTAAATTCCTTTGTGTGGCTCCACTGGTTGCCAGTAGAGATTAAGAAGACAAACCTTTACAGGCTACTGTAAATTCCTGCCACAAACTGAAAACTAATTTTCTGAATCCCATGCAAATAACATACCTCTAGGCCATCCACTTTTATTACCACCTTTATTTCTTTTATTTTGCTGTTGAAGGTATATTGAGCTCTTACGTTAAGACATCTGTCAAATTCAAAAGATGTTTCTCGTAAGAAAGGATATCTTCTGTGTTACATCTAACTAATATTTTTTATCTTTTGCCTTTATTTAACTGCCCGAATAAATCAGCTACCATATAAAGTGTTCTTGAATATCTTATACTTCTTTCTCTCATAAGCAGCAAAAACCCCAAACACAAGATTATTGTCGTTATGAGCATTATTGTAACTCTTTAAACGCAGAAGCAGCACTAACAGTTTGTTAGAAAAACAGCTACTTGAGGAGCTGCTTTTTACAGGTAAATCTAGATCTTGTAGGCAGAGCCATGGTCCTTTTAGGCATTCTAGGCTCTTTCCCGAGGGGACACTGCTGTCACTTCATACAGGTGTTGGTTCAGGGAATGCCTAGTGCATCAAAACCACAAATTGAATGCTGGGCTGCATGAAAAGGATTTTGACCAGTAGGTCGAGAAAGGTAATTCCCTCTATTCACCTCTCATAAAACCCCACCTGGAGTGCTGTGTCCAGGTCCAAGGCTCCCAAGATAAGGAAGATGTGGACCTGTTAGAGTCCAGGGGAGAGCCATGAGGATGAGGAGGGGGTTAGAGCACCTCTCCTATGAAGGCAGGCGGAGAGGCTTGGGGTTACCCAGCTGGAGAAAAGGCTCCAGGAAGACCTTAGAACCGCCTTCCAGTACCTAAAGGGGGCTGACAAGCTGGAGAGTGACTTTTTGTGAGAGCATGTGGTCAGAGGACAAGGGGCAGTGGCTTAAAACTGAAAGAGGATAGGTTTAAATTGGATATTAGGAAGAATTTCTTCAGTATGAGAGTAGTGAGGCACTAGAGCAGGTTGCACAGGGGACATCTGTCTTCTCCATTCCTGGAAGTCTTCTAGATCAGGTGGATGGGGCTTTAACCTGGTCCTGCAGAAAGTGCAACCTGGTCTTGTGGAAGGTTGCCCATGGCACAGGGATTGAAACTAGATGGTCCTTAAGGTGTCTTCTGACTCAAACCATTCTATGATTCTGTGATTCAACGATTCTATGAAAATTGCCTGCTTTAGGTGTGAACACCAGCTTCATTTTGTTTGTTGACTATTCTCAGGTTTTGGAAGAAGGGAACCTTGTTTTGCCTGATGAAATGGTAGCAAATTATGAGTTGCTGGTTTTTAAACATGAGAAAGTGTACTCATCGTAAATTCATTCAGTTTTGTTTTACCAGTAATAATTAAGTCATATGCAAACAAGAAAAGAGTTCTCATAGCAGGTCCCAAAGCACCATTTAAACTGGTGATTCACTGGAGAAAGACTGTCAAGGTCCGCTGGAAGACTTGAGGAAATCTTTATCACTGTGAATAAGAATGGATAAGGAATCATCAGTAAGTCACAACAGGTGAAGTGCAGGAAAATATATGTATGTGTGTAGATATACGTATACATAGACATGTACAGCCACATATCTATCTATCTATCTATCTATGGGAGTAACTGTAATAACTGCTGAAAATAGTTCTGGAAACATGCTTGGAAGGGAATAAGAGAAGCTTTTTAACTATCTCCTAAAAACTTCATTGTTATTTTGGAGCATTCATCATACAGGGCCTGCTGTTCTTTTCTGATGTACATGGCAGTTTTTGTGACTTTGGGAGTAGAGGTTTTAAGCTTCTTTGTTGCAACAGAGTTGAAGTTTTGTGACTCCCAATACTCAGTGTCTATTACACAACTGACTGTGGATTGAATTTGTATTGATAGATCCAGCTGGAAAGTGCTTGTAACAGGAGGTTGGGACTGTGGCTGGACAAGAGAGCAAAACACTTTCTTTAACTGTAAGCGCATTCTTAAGACTCCATCTGTATTCCCTGTGCCTTGTTAAGCTTTCAGTTTAGTAGGAGTCAGAAGGGCTGCAGGGAAACTTATAAACAAGTGTATGTATGAAAAGCCAGATAGTAGTTTTAACTGACTGAGGTCAGAAGTAAATTTCAGTAAGTCATCTTGACTTGGTTTCTCTTTGTATACATGCATTTGGTGTACGCAATATATGCATATTGCACATATGCAATAAGTTCTGTTATAAAAGGCAAAGTTGAAGCAAGTAGTGGCTCCATCTGAAAACAGTCCTACATTCCTAAGGGCTTTCAGTGAGCTGAGGTTTTCAAAGACAGCTTTCATGAACTAAATACAG
Organism: Donacobius atricapilla; assembly: GCA_013397315.1. Lineage (NCBI taxonomy): Eukaryota > Metazoa > Chordata > Aves > Passeriformes > Mimidae > Donacobius > Donacobius atricapilla. Next base: position 134,003 of record WBMY01016951.1, read on the forward strand.
AGCAAAGACTTACCACATTTGACTTTTAACCTCGTTCTTATGATGAAAACATGTACCAGGTAAAACAGATACAGTAATTATTGAACCAGCTACCAGAGAAGCTATTTTTGACAAACACATTTAAATATGACATATATGCAAAGTATTTCTGTGCCTTCTCCAAAAGATAACCCAGTAATTTTTAGGGATAAACAAAATGTCTAGCCACCCACTAGATGGTGGCAAGGAGCATAGTTAGGTAAAATTGTATGTACAGCAGTGTATGAAGTTTCTTCTTAGCAGCAGAATCAGATTAATCTGCCACCAGATTCTCCCCCATAGGCAGACATTAGAGAAATCCTGCTGAATAGTCTTAAAGTCTTTGTAATGGTGGTCTGGGATAATAGATTTTTCCAGTTAGCCATGCTGTAGAGTGGCAAGGAAAAGAATAGTTGGCGTGTGTGTGGGGTGCTAAATGGTACAAACAGTTCTACTGTTGAGATAACTCCAGCAATAAAATTATTTCCCAGTGGTAGCTGTTTCATAGAGCTCCAAATGCACACTGGTATGTTCAGAAAAACAAAAGAGAAGTGACAGAAAATGGTTTTTTCCTAAGACAGAATAGTGATCCTGGTGAGTTAGAACATCAAACTAAAGGCTATGTGACAGCTGAAGGGCCTGCTGAGAGGGTGCTTTCCCTCTCTCTGATGTGTGCTGCAAATCATTAGTTCCCTTCAGTAGTGGGAGGTAAGGGCCCTCACAGGCACACAGGCAGAACCACCAGCAGTCAGCCCAAACTAACTCTTTCCCAGAAGGCATTATCCACAGTATATCTAGAACACCACCTTCCTCATGTGTTGCCATAGGGGTGGTGAAGTTAAGGGAAGTAGCAAGGAGCAAAGAATCAGTACCTGACTCTGGAAGGCAAAGCTGAGCACGGAAGACACCTTTACTATCTGCATGCCCTTTTATAAAAATGATATAGCTCCCACAAAAGGATTCTCATGTTCTATATCATCTGCAAAGGGCTAATTTGTGTACCTTGGTGGCAGACTTGGTTGTTTGTGAGCACAGCTCCAGAAGTGCCAAGGGATCAGCAGAATTTAACACCAGAATTTTGCTTGCACTTTTAAATTGAGTAGGTGTACCCTCCCCCGTATCCCACCATGGTAGGTGGATCATAAATAACAAAACAGCATAAAAAAGCTGCCCAAGAGTCAGAGTATGTGCTATTGCATTTGGTGAGGATTGGCTGCCTCAGCCACTGGCAGAGGCTGAATATAAGCCAAGTCAGTCTCACGTAATTTAAGGGGAAGGACATGCACTGGTGGAAGTTTTTTTGCTATAGTCTACAGGAAGAATAAAATACATAATAAATTAATATAAGAAAATATATTGTGCATGAAAGTACTTAACCCTAAAGCAAATATTTCCTCAAGGTTCCCAGAGTTTGATTCAGTAGAAATGACCACGGTAAACTTTATAGACATGCAAATTTTCCTTATCACTCCAAGAACTGTGCAAAATTAAGCTGTCTGAGATTGGTACTTTCTCACTACCAAGTGATTAATTGAATGAGTGAGTTTAATAATGAAAGAAGGGGGAGCACATTGAACAGAGTAAAAGCAACAGGGAGATTGTAACAAAGAGGGGAGGATTCTTCTGATTCCACTTTAGGTATCTACAGTGCAGCCCGAGTCCTCATCTCTCCAGTGAGTGACTAATAGAAAAGCTGGGTACAACTTTCCTACCATCAGCATATTTTGACAAGAGTGGAGCTGAGTGTGATTTCACCACTAACCCAATTATAAGGTGCTGAGTAGAGCCCTGTCCTGTCTTCTTCAATCCATGTTGCAAGCTGCATCTTTACTCTGGATGATTGCCATGTAACATTGTGCATCCTGACCTTCTCGCTAGAGTAGCAATCCCATATTTACCCCAGATTTACAGAATGGTTCTCTTTTTTTTGGTAGAATCACCTTTCAGCATTGCACAATAGCTGCTGTAAACTTAGTCTGCTGCAGTCTGTCTGCTTAGTGATTTCTTCCCTTTAAATGCCTTGCTAAACCATAGATGGTAACAGAGTGCCTGTCTTCTGTTACAGGCCTTATAGCACCAAGCTTAGCCAGAAATAACCTAGTTTGATGGAAAAAAAATTCCTATTTTACTTTGTATAGTTTTTAAACCACCAGTGATGCACATGGAAAGCAAATAAAAGGCTCTGTAGATTGTCTGTCTGGGAATCCAAATGTTCGAAGCTCTTGTGATGTTTTTTCCTAGCACACAATTCACGCACATTAAGTCTGACACCTGCAGTCACAGATAATTAGGTCAAACAAAAACAACTATAGGATGATGAAGAATGAATTAGGAAGGTCTCTGCCTTCAATCACAATGGCTGGTTAAAGTCACAAAGGCTATAAATAGCCCTCAATTCACTCTGCATTAACAACAATCTAGAAAATGTTGCCCAGGCCCTTTATCATGCGCTAAATTTAAGATTAAGGCACCCCAGCTCTCCAAAAAACCGCAAGAGAAACAGAAAAGAGCAAGTGCTTTTTTATTCTTATCAGCAGCAGAAACTTGATTTTGACAGTGCGCCCGCAGCACTGAGTAAACGAGTACGGTGTTGGACTTTCTACCAGACTGTGTATTCTGAATGACCCTTCAGATAAATTTATTCTGCTGACTCTGAAGTGTATAACATCTTAAGCAAGTCACACTGCTAAATATGCGCAAAGTTACAGAAGAGACTAAGCTGTAGATTTGCTATTGCTCTTTGAGTTTGGGTCTGAATTAGATCTAAAGATTTGGGTCACAATCACTTGTTTCCACACAACTCCTAAAAAGGCTAGGGATTATCTCTCTGCAGCAGGAGCACTGCCAAGGCAGAATACTTTGAACAGTCATTCATTTCCAGATCATGACCAAGTGTGTCCAAGTGCTGCACTGGAAGAAAATCAGTGACTTGAGGGCTAACTATCAAGTCTAAGTTTATGAGTCAGGCAGACCAGTCTGTCAGTGCGAACCTGGTGGAACATACCCTGCAGATAATTTTAAAGCCTACATTTTATCTCACATTTGCTTGTTCAGCATACCTGGGGACACATGAGCACAGGAAGCTGTTGTGTACACTGTAAATGAATGGAAGGCAGAGCACAATGTGCTCACAAATGGTCTTACACAGCAAAAACATTTTTTTTCTTGGTTAACTACCACACAAACACTTTGTTTTACAGTTAGCTGCTGGATCTTCCTTTTGTACCTGTTCTCAAGCTTCAGAGAGGTTTCTGGTTGTCAACAGGCTGTGTAGAGTAAATGCCTGGTTTAATGTACCTTATCTTCGGAAAAAAATTGCACCCCTTAAGGAATTTCCTCCTTAAAAAGGTTATCCTAATTGTCTTGGAATTTACAATTTCTCGAGGGAAGCAATGCCACTCTGAACATTTTAGACTGGTAGAATTGCAAACTCTTGCAGCACACAAAGTATCCTGTTCATTCCTCTCTGCTGGAACTGCTCCTAAAGATGTGGAGTAAAGTTTTGAATGGGATTTATATTTCCCCTTCTAAAAAGACCTTTAGACAAGAGACAGAGGTAAATTTACATCTGATCACATGTAGCTCTTTGTCTACAGCTGAGCTACTCACTCTGGGTTTCTTTATATAGTCAACAGGCTGAAAAAAAGGCACCCATAGATTCCCAGACTTTTTTTAGAGATTTGCATTGGCAGAAGCGAAATCATAATATAACAAAACCTGTCTCCTTTGACACTAGAAACTGTGAGCCACTTTTCGGTCTTGAGATCTTCCCAAAGAGTATTTCAGGAGTCAGCCCCTGATGAAAGTCTCTCAGTGTAACAAATATTTTTAATTTTTACTAAAAGCCTTAAATACGCAATACAAGACAATAATACAGAATAATGCAATACAGATAGCAAATTAAGAATTCATATCTACAATAATATGAAATATATTAAAATTATTATTACAATAATAACCAAGGGATAAAAACAAATGAAAAGGAGAGATGAGAAGTTTGAATTCAAAATTTATGTTTTACCCAAAATAGTGTTATTAGGTAGTTGACCTATTTTGGATGAATCGAATTTTCCCAAGTTTAAAGATGAAGAACAGCTTAAGATAGTCTGCAGATGGAAACCCCAGCATGAGCACTGACTCAATAGCAAAGTACTCCTGCAAAGCATATCTCTTCTATTATTTTAACCCTGATATAAAATCAGCTTAATATATGTAATAATTTATTATAAATCCTAAATTGCATTAATCTATAAAAGGTCGATGAGTGAATTACTGATAATACAAAACTGACTCACTCTTACATGAGGTAAATGTTAAAAAACCATTTGCGAATGACCTGGTTTCCCTACCTTTGCTCATAGGAAGCTCTGACACGTTTCTTGAATGTGAATGTTTTCACTACCAGTGTTTTCTGATCATTTGATTTCCCATAAAATTTTTCATCCATGTATTTTTTTTAAGTGTTGCTTATGTTATTACTCCATAGTATTTAATAAACCAGGCTCTGATATGTGAATTAAGATATATTGGTAGGTCCATAGCAGCCTCTACATGCTACACTTCATACCTGCCACCTATTTCTGTAGTGCTTCTGAGTAAAACCACAGATCCAAAGCCTCGAGGGCCATTGGGGTTGGTCAAATAAGGAAAATAATCCAGAAGAACTCCACATTGTTTTCAAATTTTTAGGTTAATCTCATCTCACATTTTAACACCAATTATATGCATGATTGGTGGATAATTTCAGCTACCTTATTTTTGCAGTCCAGCATTGGTCCAAAATCCATTGACTTCATCAGGAGATTTTCAACTGACTCCCAAATGAGCTTTGGATCAGTTCCTCACTAAATACTGTTCAAATACAGGGAAAACCATTTTTCTAGGGTGTTCTCTGTCAGGATTCTCTGTTTACCATTACATTTTATAATGACAGCCTCTTCAGCTTCTTACACAGAAATTGCTTCAGATCAGTTGAAAGACCTTTTTCTCTTGTTAATAAAAACACATTTTAAATATCTCTTGAAATCTGGCCTGCTGACACCAGCTGGAAAATAGGCTGTTACATTATGCATGATTCTTGACTGTTCAGAGTGTGAAAACCCCCTCCCTACTATAGTCTTTTAATCATTGGAATGTTATGCTAAATGTTTGCAGTTTATTATTTCTTATAAATACGGCAATCAAGTGATGGATATATGTTGTTAATAAGGATACCTATTTGGTATTAATAAAGTCAAATTGAAATTAATTTACTAAGCATCAAAGAGATAATTTTCAAGTGCATCTGTTTGCAAAGAGACTTCACAATGAAGAGGGTTTAGGGAGTGGAAGTTGTTTACTGCTCTGGTGTTATGTATTTCTAAGTAATTTTACATTCTCCCCCTTCCATGTTTTTGGGTTTCAATAACTATTTTGATTCACTGGATGTAAAATGAATGCTTAACTGTATTTATTGCCTTTACTAGTTATTTCAAAGTTGGGACTAAAGACACACAACTGAAGTGTTACAAAGAGACAGCACATCCTTTCAAACCATATCTAGAATGGTTTAATCTCTTGTTTAATCTCTTGTGTTCCAAGCTCCTGGCATTGCTTGGGTTTAACTTTCAGAATATCCAACACTCTACTGGAAAATGTAGAACATAAGCATAAAGAAAAGAAGTTCAATATTATCTATAATGTATGAAAAAATACATAACATTAAATAAAAATTAATAAAGTACAAATTGGAATGGACGTAGAAAAAATGTGCTTTGCAGATTGGAGCAAAACACCTTGTGGTTAATTTATTTAGGGGGAAAGTACCAAGCAACAACAGACCTCAAGTAACATCAAGTGTAAGATCAAGAGTATGCATGATAAAATTATGAAAGAAAGAATAATGTATGATAGAAAGATAAAAGAAAATGGTATAAATTAGAATAAATTTTGTCAAGTGAGGTTTATGCCTGAATAACTGAATTCATTTTTTGGATAACAGGTTTTACAAAGCAGAAAGATATGAAGGATCAAATATTTTTAGTAATAAATGATGGGATGGATCTGACAAAATGCAGGTTTCCGGTCTGACGACCTCTATTTCTGAACTACTCACCTCATATTCTCTTTTTTTAGCAGTTCCAAATAATAGTTCCTTTTAAGGTATGATTCATCCCATCCTGAAATAAATATCTAAAATAAGTCAGATGAATCACACCCACAAGTGCTTATTTCTCTCCACTGACTGCAAAGTTAGCCAGGGGTGACTAGCTCAGATGTAGATGACCACTCTAAAGACATCTGAAGGTAAATGGAAGTAGTCCCACTGAGATAGACTAATTTATGAATAAAGCATCTGAAATGATGCCTGTAGGAAAGTGCTCATTAAAAACATGGAGGTACAAGCCTTGAGATAGTTAGGGAGTTGTTTAAAGTGGAGATGAAAATGAGAAATATTGAGAAAAATATGTAATGGGTTGAAGTGAACTACTAGGACCATTTTTCATGAATCAGCCTCGGAGTGCATTTGAGTACTTTCTTTAATGATTTTGGCATGAGAAGTAGGATTGAACTAATGATATCTAATATGGAACTGAGTCACACAGTTGATAGGGAAGAGAATGAGTATACATGAAAAATTAGATGAGCTTGATAACAGTACAGTGGGAATGAGATGAAATTTAATAAAAGAAAAATCAAATATTTTTGAAAAATCTGAAAATATTGCCTAGGTGCCTAAAGTGTATTTTGAAAAAGAGATATCTAATTATGACAGGAAAATTAAAACCAATATTAATCTGTTCAATCATTTCTGTAAATAAATAGAAACTAATAGACACTTCAGAGTTTTTCTACTGCTACTGTGGCTGAACTGAACACTTGGGAACTTGTTCTCTGCCTGGGCTTCTTTAGGGAGTCTAAGGTCCCTGAAGACTGAAGTGTCTCTAAGCTTTTTCTAATTATACCTAACAAATTAACAGTCAGTGTTGCCATGTTTCAAAGTCAGCAGATAAAAGCAGAATGGACAAGCATATTTTCTGGTCAATGGCATAGCTGCACACATGCCTGAGAGGTACGCAATGCAACCAGTGCAGAACTTAACCATCTGGTTGTGAGAAAGGCACTCTTTATTCTTCAGGGGTAGCAAAGAATTAAAGAGTGTGTTAAATTAAAGAGTGTTAAAAGGGTGTGCTAAGAATGTCTTGCTTGCCAGCAGTGTTTTTCAGCAAGGACCAAAGAGAAGACCTAGATCTAGCTTTAAGTTTTGTTGCTCTATTTTAATCATGATTGTTTCACTCATGGAAGTGATGACAGGAGCCCAGATGACCGTAATTCCATATCAGGGGTATTGCCACTGGCTTATTCCCTGTTATTTGCTTGAACCATGGTCCACCTGGCTGCTAAGAGATGAGAGATTAAAGTTCCCTTCTCAGAAGGTTACAAACCCAAACACTGGTCACTGGGGGGAAAATGAAATTCAAGTCTCCTACTGATCTGGTAAACACTGTAATAATTAATCTGTTCCTGATCTCAGGCAAATGGTTTCATGACCATCTTTTCAATCTGATGGCACGATGAGAGTCATCTCTTGAAATGTGACCCAGAGGCTGCAGATGCCCCATCCTTAGAAATATTCCAGGTCAGTTTGGATGGGGCTCTGAGTAACCTGTTCTACTTGAAGATGTCCCTGCTTTTTGCAGGGGGGTTTTGAAGAGATGACTTTTACAAGTCTTTTCCATTCCAAACTGATCTATCATTCTATGAATACAGAAGGCAATATCTGAATAGTTACACAGAATCACAAAATATTCTGAGTTGGAAGGGACCTACAAGGATTAACGAGTCCAGTTCTTAAGTGAATGGCCCTAATGAGGCTCAAACCTGTGAGCTTGGTATTATGCTCTAACCAACTGAGCTAATCTGTTGTCTAGAAACTATTTGTTGTCTAGAAACTATTTATAGGAGTGCTAATAATGTGACTTGTGACTTGGTTTATCTCAAGATCGATACTGAAAAGTAGATAAATTAATTTTTCTGGGAATGCTCACATTTCTCCTTTGAGTATAAATGGAGCCTGGCTATGCCATTGACATGTGGATTTTATAGGTAAGACATTACAGGTCTGTATGTGTGTAACTTAGGTACTTCAGTCAAAAGATTGTTTTTATCTCCGAATCCCTTTCACATTGGTTCAATGCTTTCATTCAAAATCCAAATTCTGCAAAATTCTCTGTTCCTCTCACTTGGCATTGCTCACAGTGCAGCTTACATATTTCTCTTTTCGGTGGTTTGGCTATTGCAAAGCTCATATAGACCATATACCTTTTCTATAGACTACAGGCACCTGACTCAGCATTTTGGAGCTCACTCTTAAACTTTGTGGATAATTTCTAGGTGTTGGAGTGCTGAATATCCTTATTACTTGTAGACAAATGAGCTATCAGGGTGTCTCAGCACTTTTGAAATGCAGGGATCTAGAAACTCAGTCCTGATGAGACTTCAGCCAATGGTGAACATTCTGTACCACTCTGACACAGCAACCCTCTCTGTACATGGCATAGAGGAAAAACTGGAGACATCTGAATCTCAACTCCTTTGTAAAACTCTCATTCCTGCCCCTCAGAAGAGTGGAACCCTGCTTTAATGTACAGATTTTTGACACAAAGCATCGTTTGAAATTGATGCATTAGAATTCTGTGCCCCGAAAGTTAATGGGGAGGAAGTTAGTCTTTTCTTTTTTCACATCAGGCTCTGTTTTCTTAAGCCCTGTTCTTTGTCATAATCTCTTCAGTGTCAGAACTTGTTCTTTCCAGTCACCTGCAGGCAGTAGGGCAGTGATTTGGTTGTGTGATGATTTATGAGGGTGAACAAAGAATCACATTTTATGGCTTGTATTTCGGAAAACTTTGAAGCTGAAAGTAACCCAAGTGAGCATACAGAAAACAATGGCTCTGATGTTTTAAACAAAACAAACCAAAATAATTTTTCAACAAATTTAAACACAAGTGAAATAAAATTAGCACAGGGTGGCTGATAATTTCTGTGCCTTTCTGAATGATGATTCATATTCATCCCTGCTGGGTATATATTTTAGAGAAAAATTTGGAATACCTCAAGTTATTTTCCTTTTTTTGCTCACTTCTCATCTGTATCACCAAACATCCCTATTGTGTGTTTTGGTTCTGAGGAGGAAATGATTCTGTAGCTCTATGTGAATATCTTGATGGGGTTCAGCTATCATAGCAAGAATAGGAACAGACTATATTTAATGCCATTTTCTTGTTCTTTTGAACTCCACATCACTCTTGACATTGTTACACTAGAGTTCAGAAAAGCTGTTTGTCTTTTATATGATGTTAGAATGGAAGTCCAGTTAAACATCTTCTTCGCTGTAATTTGCCATTTGCTTTCCTTCTCAAAACTCATCAGTTTTTCAACAAGGCTTAGGTAAAAATTTTAGCATATACCATTACTCCTATCAAGCCATTTGCAATGCTAGCTATTCTCATGAATTCTGAAAATTTGGACTGTCTCCAGGAGAATGGACTGAAGCATTGGAAAAGTCACTGAAGCATCTTTTTACACTGCTGCACTGACCACAACAGCTCTGCTCTCACCTTTTCTGTGGTAGCTGCTCTTCACTGCCCTAAGCCATAGACCTCAAGCTGATAGAGGAAACTGAACTTGCAGAAGAAGGTGAAGACATGAGCTGGCTGCTGCTATCAGCAGCTGTGGGGGAAGACAAGTTGCCCCTAACTGCAGGCAGCAGATGCTCATGAAGTAACTGCCAAAACAGTGTTTGGGGAAACAGTACATGTGTTACCTGGCACCAGAGTATTAGTGAAGCCAAGAGGTTGCCAGCACTCAACAGTGACATACGGTGAAGTGGAAGATGAACCTGTGCAGTCCCGAAGTCCAGCAGAGAATAAAGACCTAGGTATGATTTCCCAGTCCTGTCAATCGTGTATCCTGTGCAAAAGCTGGCTGAAAATTATTCCAAATAGTGTACTGCATGTATAATGCATAGGAAAACCCTAAAGTGGTAGAGTATATGTATGAATTACCATTTGTCCTCTTGTTAAAAAGAGTGCCCTTTATCCCCTTCCCTGGGCTGCCTATGTAACTTCTTGCTCTTAAGAACACTTGGAAATCTCAGCTGTTTTATCCAGGTAGTGAGGAAATTGCTCCAGCTCTGTTCTTTTACTCACATGTGGCATGTCAGGGTAGAAAGTTGTAACTTGTTTAAGATCTTCTATCAAAATGCTTTAAAGTGCACTTGTAAGTGAAAGGTTCCATTTGACTTCACTTTTTTAACACCAGTATTAAACATAGAAACAAATCAGTTTGGCTATAATATTTGAAGTGCTAATAAAAGCTGGAAAATTCAGAACTAGGATTTAATGCCCAGGGTGAATGCTCCGGAAGTTTCCAAGCCCCATCTAACCTTATGTAACAGCTCTGGGTATTTACTTTGTCTCCTAAAGGAAAAAACCCTTCTCATTAAAAACTGCATAAATAAAAATAAATAAAATCTGAGATGGATGGCATATTTTGTAAATCCCAAGGAAGGTCTAGTTTCATAGTTACACTAAAGGAAATTCACCATCCATTTTCTTTCTTCTGTCTCTCTACCTTGAAAGTCTTCAATTCCCTCCTAAACACAGCCTTGTGAGGGAATAGTATGTACTTTTTTGACTCAGCAGCCAGTTAAGACTTCAGTCAAAGGATTTTTCCTTGATTTTTGTAGCTTTTTTCTGGCAGCATTTGGCCAATGGCAGTCATTATCAGGATGATGGCAATAAAATAAGTGTCATCCTAGGGAAGCCCATGTGCCTACCTGACAAACCACAACCTTTCTGAAGCTATCATAGGAGATTTCTTCTGAAATACCCATCACATTTCTTGCAGACGCAGTCACTCGGAACTGTCCCAGAACCCCAGCATTCTCTCAGTAGTGTAAAATATCTGAATGCTCCTTTAGTAACTATTTGGGACTTCATAGATGGTGAAAACAGAAAAATATGTTCAAAACAAAATAATGTTCTTTGTTTCAATATTGAGACATTGTATCTAAGCATGGAGGGAGGGAGTATCTGCATTAATTCAGAAGAAAGGCATAATTTATTTTGTCCAATTTAAGCCATGGGCAAGAAAGACTGGAACTGCACATCCAAGGAACTGCAGGCTGGATGACCTCATCTCAATCCCTGGAAAGGTGTTGGAGCAACTTGTTGGAGCAAGCTCTGCCTAGCATAATAAGGACGAGAAGGTGATTTGGTTTCTATAGCAAGGATTTATGAAGGGGAAATAATACATCATAATCCTAGTAGCCTTCTTTGATTCCATGGGTGGCTTGCAGGGCAAGAAGAGTAGCCGATCTTGAGGTAAGCAAGGCTTTCAAACCTGTCTGCTGTAAAAGCCTTGCAGAAAAAATGGTGAAATACAGACTAGATAAAGGAACAATATGGTGGCCTGAAACCTGGCTTAAATATCAGCTTTCAAGGGTTGTGGTCAGCAGCACAGTATCTGCCTTGACAAGGGCCATGTATCACCATTGGTACTGGGACCAGTATTGTTTAACATTAACATTAACATTGATAGCCTGGCTAGTGGGACAGAGTGCAGCCTCAGCAGATATGCAGATGGTAAAAAGCTTGGAGAATTGGTTATTAGACGTGGTGGTTGTGCTACCAGTTCATAGGGACCTCGATTGGCAGGAGAAACAGGAATCTCATGGAATTCAGCAAAGGTAAATGCAAAGTCCTCTGCAGAAAAGAACTTGGGGATCTTCACAGACGACATGTTCTTGCACCAAAGAAAGCCAAAATCACTCTGGGCTATGTCAGGAAAAGCACTGCCAGCATATCAGAATAGGTAATCTTTCCCCTCTTGTCAGCATCTGCAGCACTGAGTCTCCTCTGTACGAGAGACATATGGACATACTGGAATTAGTCCATCAAAAGTTCTAAAAGATGATTATGGATTTGGAGCATCTAACATGTAAGAAGAAGCTGAAAGAACTGCGACTCTTCTACCAGGAGAAGATGCAGGTGAGGGTCTTATCAACATACATAAATACTTCGAGGGTGCAAGGAAGGGAGCTCCAGGCTCTTTAATGTGGTATCCAGGGACAAGAGAAAATGGACACCAATTGACACAGAGCAAATTCCATTTAGACATAAGAAATCACTAATTTCCTGGGTGGTAAGGCTTGTAAAATGTAGGGGCTGTTTGCCCAAGTAATTTGTGGGATGTCTGTTCTTGCAGGCATTCAGAACCTGACTGGGCCAT